>OY757913.1:17715477-17765477 GCA_963585895.1 Sepioteuthis lessoniana | reverse complement strand
TACGCTTATATTTTAGCTAATAAATATATTTTCTCTACTATAAAGTCACATACTCACTCAAAGATCTTTTTTACTTGCTCAAAATATATCAACTAGATCTAGACAAAGCAAGCTGCTATATTTAACGTATGAAACTACTTTCTAGTAATGTCAACATCAGAAAATATTTTACTGATATCATCTTTTATTACAAGGAAAGACTTTGTAATTACTGTTTTTAGCAGACTTTTCACTCAATTCAAAGAAATAAATTTATTCATTTTATAGAACAGTGTTTTATTCAATCGTTTATATACTGTTCCGATATATATATATATATATATATCATAAAGAAAAAAAAACAAAAAAGTGTCACATTAGGATTTTAAATTTATTTCTCTCCTGTTATGTGTTTTTGAAAAAATAAAAAAACACGAAAAAAAATTAACAGGACATCTTCAGATCTTATGGATAAAATAAATCAGAATAGACATAGGAAAGAAGGTGGGAGGGGATCGAAGAGGGGTGAAGAGTTATCTCCTCATTTAGCCCACTTCCGTTTTTTTATTTTAATGTCGGTTAGAATTTTTTTAAAAAATTTGTTTTTTAAATTCTAATTATTTTTCAACTTAAAACTACAGATTTAATACTTAATTAGAAAAAAAAAACTTTATTCAATAACTTTACGTAACGATACAGCAAAAATTACATTAAATCAATTTCAGGATTTGATTAAAATTTAACTTTCGATCGACAAAATCAGAGAAAATGGCTTCGAGCTGACTAAGAAAAGAAGCAAAAGGTACCCCGCAAAAACAATCACAGACGCCGACTACGCTGATGACTTAGCGTTACTGGCGAATACGCCTAATCAAGCAGAGACACTACTGCATAGTTTGGAACGAGCTGCAGCAGGCATTGGCCTCCATGTCAATGCGCACAAAACTGAATATATGTGTTACAACCAAACGGGCAACATTACCACACTAGACGGAGCCTCTCTGAGGCTAGTGGACAAATTCACCTACCTAGGAAGTAGCGTCTCATCAACAGAAAACGACATCGACACACGACGGACGAAAGCATGGACGGCTATAGATAGGCTCTCAATCATATGGAAATCAGACCTGGCCGATGAAATGAAGCGCAGTTTCTTCCAGGCAGCGGTTATATCGATACTGCTATATGGATGCACTACATGGACGCTAACAAAACGGCTGGAGAAGAAACTTGACGGCAACAACACAAGAATGTTGAGAGCAATATTGAACAAGTCCTGGCGACAACACCCCACGAGACGCCAACTGTACGGCCACTTGCCTCCCATCACGAAAGCTATACAGGTTAGTCGAGCCAGACACGCCGGACACTGCTGGAGAAGCAAGGACGAGCTCGTAAGAGACGTACTCCTATGGACCCCCACATATGGCCAAGCAAAAGCAGGACGAGCAGCCCGAACTTACATACAGCAGCTATGTGAGGACACAGGATGTAACCCAGAAGACCTGCCGGAGGCGATGAATGATAGGTAGAAGTGGCGAGAGATGGTCAAGGATATCCGTGCTGGCGGCACGACATGATGATGATGATGATGATGAATCAGTTACACTTTCAATGATTAGTACGTATATATGATATGGTTTTATATATATATATATATATATATATATATATATATTATTTAATAGAATCATTGATGCTCTATAGAAACACGAAAGTAAAGTCCACTCCGCAGATGGAGAAACAGACAACTTCGACATTGCAGCATGTGCGCTGCAAGGAGACACATTAGCCCCATACCTCTTTATCGTCTGTCTGGACTACGAGCTTATAACGTCTATTGATAAAATGAAAGACATTGGTTTCAAGCTGACAAAGGAAAGAAGTAGAAGATACCCCGCACTTACAATTATAGACGCTGACAACGCCGATGACATTACGCTTTTGGCAAATACACTCGCTCAAGCCGAAACCCCGTTACACAGTCTGGAAAGAGCAGCTGCTTGTGTCATAAGCCTTCATGTCAACACAGACAAGACAGGATACATGCGATTTACACAAAAAGTTTACATCTCCACACAAAATGATAATTCTCTGAAACTAGTAGAAAAGTTAATCTACATAGGAAGCAGTGTCTCATCAACTGAGACAGACATCAGCTCACGACTAGCAAAGGCATGGAAAGCTAACGATAGGCTATCAGTCATATGGAAGTCAAACCTGACCGATGAAATTAAACGCAGTATTTTTCAAGCAGCGGTCGTGTCGATGCTGCTATATGGATGCACTACATGGATTCTAACTAAAGTTATGGAGAAAAATCTTGACGGTAATTTAACAAGTATGCCGCAAGCAATATTTAACAAGTCCTGGAGGCATCACCCCACAAAGCAGCAGTTGTACGGCCACCTACCACCTATCACGAAAATTATCCAAGTTAGAAGAACCAGACATGCAGGACAATGCTAGAGAAGTAGAGATGAACTCATAAGGGACGTACTCCTGTGGACCCCCTCACATGGACGAGCAAAAGCAGGACGTCCAGCTAGGACCTACGTACAACAGCTCTGTGACGATACAAGATGTAGACTTGAAGACATACCGGAAGCGATGGACAATAGAAAGGGGTGGCGAGAGAGGGTCAGGGAGAACCATGCTGAAGGCACGACCTGACGATGAGGATGATGATTTAATAGCATGGATGCTTATTCGAGACTACTGATTTCATGCTGTCTTATTACCACAATCAACTGCCTGATGATTGTCATAATAAGACAGCATGAAACCTGTGGTCGTAGATATGCGTCCATGCTACTGAATAAATATATACAAAAACTAATATATATTATAATATAATAGCTCTATCATAGATATTGAGCACTCACCAAATTATACCGCATTTGTTCTGCCAGAAACCCACCAAGTGAGATAGTGACAATGATATACTATTCTAATATATATATATATATATATATATATATATATATAACGGTAAAATGCATTAGATGGAAAGTTATTTTCTTTTTGTCTAAGTTTGGATTTTGAGCCTGAATTTCGTGATCCATTTTGTATTTCAACGTTTCAAAGAATTTTAAACGTTATGGGACAGAATGTAGTTTCTGCTTATACTGTTTCTCATTATTTCCAAATTTTAATTTCTTGTACAATTATGAATGGATCACCTTTCCCACCCTGTCATACCTGCTCTTGTATTTCTTTTATATCCAGCTTATATTTTTGCTTTGGTATACCTTGTGTATTCAATAAGTTTCCAGACTTTTTTGTATAGGCATTTGAAATTGTCGTAGACTCTTGAAAATTTAGGATGTGATTACTATATATCTTATGAGATGACTGAGAAATTTTTGTGATTTCAGGTTCAAATGAACAGCTACATCAGCAATAAGAATACACCATACTAAAGCCTGATTGTCACAGCTGGTGAATTTCAAAAATACAATCTGGACGTGAGGAAGAACGATATGCAATAAAATTGTGTTTTAAACTTGGAAAAAATGCCACAGAAACGTATGAAAGGCTTCAGACTACTTTTGGAGCATCTTGCATGACTCGAGCATCGGTTTTTGAGTGGCACTCTTTAAATCGGGTCAGTAGCATTTTCACCAGAACAATGCACCAGTCCACAACTCCATCCTTGTCACAAACTATTTGACCAAGATGGGCATCAACACAGTTCCTTAGCCTCCCTATAGTCGAGACCTTGCTCCCTGTGACTTTTGGTTATTCCCTAAGCTCAGAGGCTGTTGTTATGAGATAATTGAGGAGATAAAAGAGACTGTGACGAAGGTCATTGACACGTTCCCACAAGAGGACTTCCATGGGGCGTTCCAGAAGTTGTTGGAAAGGTACAATAAGTGCATTGCAGTCGCAGGAGATAGCTTCGAAGGGGACTAGAGTTTCCTGTGTTTACTATCAATAAAAGTGCCCATACGAAAAAAGTCTGGAAACTAATTTAATGATCCTCGTATTTAGTCCCAATGGCATTATTTTGTGCTGCTGTTAAAATAGAGATTCAGTTCCATTCATCAAATTTCATTTCCTTAGCCATGTCCAGGTCACGTGATGAGCAATTTCCTTTGGGTCCTTTTCTTCTTGTTGGTCCTCAAATCATATTTGTCGATATTGTTATTTGCTGCTGTAACCAGTCTTTCTTTGTTTTTGTTTTTGTATATTCTTCGAGTCCTTAAATCATTGTATGTACGGTATCTTTAATGCTGGTGTGAGCAATGACTCCTTCTTTTCTTGCTACATACTAATCAAGATAACTGTCTGACACATGTTTGGAATATTGAGTATCGAAGAATTTCAGAAGATAAGAAAAAAACCAATCCAAATATTAGTTAATAAAAGCCTTGAAGAATGCTGAAAAACGTTTCTAAACATAAAGCTATATCTTTAATGCAAGCACCAGCTTCAAAATAAAATGTTTCAGTTTTTGACACAACCTTAACACACAGTCCTACGATCCTGTTCGAATGTGAAATTCTGATCGATGAGATGAAAAGGAGGAAATAGAATATACGATGAACTGGATACAGCATACGTCATCAGAAAGCAAAAAAAAAAAAAAAATTATATAAAGATAATTGTTTGGGTATATATATATATATATATATATATATATATATATATATATATACACGGTTATATCCTGTTAGTGTCCAGAGAATATGTTCGGAAATATTCATATATAAAATAAATGAGAAATTTCATATAATCTTAAAGGAGTGCTCGATATATGGCTATTATAGTATATAGATCTATCAGGATATATATATATATATATATATATATATATATATATATATATATATAAGCACTAACAGAGTGAATACGTCTATAACACAAATGGAAGAAAATTACCGTGTCATATATATATATATATATATAGTGTCAGTATCCAGCTTTAACCATTCAGTTAAGTCTTTCTATAGAGTACAGATGTTACAAATGACAACTCGGCTACAACTGTCGAATGAAAATTGCTGATCTGACAGATAATCTCGTGAGGGACTAAATGATATAGACACACTGTATAGCCTATGTGGCTTCTTCAACAATATTAAAGAAAGAAAAACGCTTACAGATGTCTTTAATAAAAGACTTTTCTCCCCAGTGGTTTATCTTCAGCCGTTAGCATATCATCGTGGCCCAGAACCCGGCCCCCTCACGAGCTTTTTGGCTCGTTACCATCTCCCAGACAAACATGGTTGTCTATCTTTTACTCCTAGGAATCATTTGTTTGTTGCAGGAGGAGATCGGATTTCGATGCTGTTTTTCCCTAAACATGTGTCTGAACTTTATTGTTCGTTAAAACGTCTATCTAGGATATTTTTGCCGATTTTGTAAATAAAATGCCACACGCAATGATTAACTGAGTGTCAGCAAAAAATGAATGTCAGGGTAATTCAGAAATACGCACAAGCGCATGCGCGCAAAGAACTCTTATTGAATGTGATATATCATTTTATCAATATCTTTTTTAAATTTGTTTTTTTTTAATTATCATTTAGAGTATTCGGAGTATTCTTTTCATTTTTATGGTTATATTCACAACGTTTCGGCCGATGCCCCCATCGGCCTTCTTCAAGTGTTTTACATCGAACTTGAGCGCCTATACAGAACTTCACCTTATTTAGGATAGTTTGTTCTAAGTCCCTTAACCATAACATGGTACAAGTGTTAAGCTTATTGTAAGTATTCTTTGTAATTTACCTGTTGTCGGGATTGAACCTGCAACTTCCAGATGAAGTAATTTTTTTTGCATACAGTTGCATTAAATCAAGTATTCCTATCAAATAACAAGAATTTTCACCCAGTTTAGTAAGTGTTGTATACCACATGTATACATATTGTTGTATAGCCATGACCAACTATACAAACACATAATATATATACATCTACATATGTATGCTGAACACAACGACCCAATGAAGACGAGCGACACAGTTCTTAGAAAAATATACCTCTCACTTTATTTGAAAGGGTTGTGTGTGAGAGGGAGTTGGAGACCGAACAGAACTGTAACATATTGACCCCCACTCTTATGGCCATCAGCGTTTCTTTCCCGTTCTCCTGGGCTGCTCAATCGGGGGCCTGGGGCCCAGCCTCTCTGGGTGCTGGTTTTCTCTACCACATCTTATCTCCAACTCGTCTGATCCCCAACTGATTAATCGGGGGCCTGAGGGCTCCCTCTGCTGTGTGCTGGCTTTCTCTGCCGCATCTTATCTTCAACTGATTGAATTTCCTGTGCACTGAGTTATATATAATAGTTCAACGTCCACCTTTTGTACAAGTATGCAGTTAGTTCTATTTAACCCATAGATAGGGCCCTATCAGGTGATACCACTTCAGGCCAGAGTGGACCTGGGAGCAATTGCAATAAATGTGTGCTCCGCAATCCCTAAAGTTCCTGTGTTTCTGGAACCTCACCATCAGATTGTTTAGTCTCATATCCAAGACATTTGTTGGGGAGTCTTACCTCTTTGTTGAGGTGCAGTCCGTGTATTCTACTGCCCCAGCTGCTGCTGATGATATATATATATATATATATATATATATATATATGTATATATATATATATAGAGAGAGAGGCAGAAATCTCTTGATCTGATCCATCATCAGATCAAGAGATTTCTGCCCCCCCTCTCTCTCTCTCTCTCTCTCAGGGACAAGAAACGGACAGTTGCCAAAAGCCGTGTCTACAGTTCTAACCTAGATCTCCATATGCTCAATTACTAGTATTGACCATTCTTTATAAATATAGCCAACTAACATACACACACACATACACACATACACCCCCCCATATATATATATATATATATATATTGTGAAAGACAGAGGCAGAGACACAGAGAGAGACAGAGAGGGTCATAGGTAGTTCGATATATCGACCAATACAGGATGGAACGATAAAATTGTCGCCCTAGAAAAGACCACATGATTCCATTTCCGTTTAATGAAAACCGGTTTTCTTTTTTTGTTGCAGACCATCTACTAGTTGGCCAGTTGTGTACAAATCTCAAGATCGATAGGAGCCTTCAATCATGTCTGAAAGTGATACAATGTTCAACGAGCGACATCGGAGATGCACCGCTGTACAACTCATGCTCTCTACTGATCCAAGTTGTGACAACTGGACCATTGCCAGCACCTGAAAAATGCAAATCCGGAGGGTTCAACGCTTGAGGGCACAGTTCAACGCATAGGACGACCCTTTGGAGGTGGTGGAGCGGAAGGACACCGCCAGGAAGACTCGGACCAAGGGGTTCATCGAAAAGGTCCAGCCAATCATTGATGAAACTACCCAGCGGCCTATTCGGCAGATTGCCAGAGATTTAGGCGTCTCACACACAACTGTGAATGCATGTGTGAAGGAAGACTTGAAGTGTAGGTCCTACAGGCACCAGACAAGCCAGATCTTGACTGAGAAGACAAAGAACCTCAAGCTAATCAATTCCGTCAGGCCCTCTCCTCCCCCTACCTGAACCCGCTGGACTACTTCGTTTGGTCATACGTCGGGAACATCACTTACATGACCTCCCACAACACTTACATGACCTCCCACAACACCAAAGCCAGCCGCCATCCACCGAACTCCCGCCGGCGCTTATGGAAAAGGCATGCTCCTAGTTCCGGATCCATATCGAAGCGGTGATTGAGGCAGAAGGCAGCTACATTGAATTGATGTCAGCTCTACTACATAATCAAGTTAGCTGAATTGATTTTTTCAATAAAAGTTTTAAAATAAAGCTGTAGTGTTGTTTTCTTTAGGACGACAATTTTAGCGTTCCACCATGTATATATATTGAGAGAGAGAGAGAGAGAGAGTGAGAGAGAGAGGTTGATAGGTTGTTCAATAGATAGACAGATAGACTGTGAGAACTAAGTGTCAAAAAATGCTTCACCTCTTGAATGTGTCCAACTGTTAGACAACAGTCTGTTGTTAATCTAATTGATGTTTTTACTTTCTTGCAGCTAATTTTAACAATACAATTATGTCACATTAAAAACAGGTGCGTGCAACTTCTGTCGGCTTTGATAATTTTCTCGTGCTGCTGTTGGTAAAAATCATTTCCTTTTCCAACTGGGAAATTAACATAGTTCTTACTTTCTCTTTTTCTTTCCTTTTTTCTTTTTCTTTTTCTTTTTTTTTTTTTATTTCAATATATAGCGGAAATTCAGATGTCAGCATTTTAAGTGAATACCTACTCATTTCATTTGAAATTTACTTTCTGTATTAAAGAAAAATTAGTTTCTTTTTTGTTCATTTCTGTCTGTTCTTTTTGTGAATCAGGGAATTAACTGCATTTTTTTAAATGAGTTTTTTCATTTGTAATTATATTGTCAGTACTACTCTATGGTTGCATCACGTTGACTTTGATTAAACGCTTAGAGAAAAAGCTAAAATGTAATTACACAAGACGTTAGGTACTGCTTTGAGCGAATCTTGGGAGCAGCATTTTTACAGCCACTTACCTCCCATCTCACGAACTATCCATGTAAGACTAGCTAGATAGGATGGACACTACTGGGGAAGTAATGACAAACTTATAAGCATCGCTCTGCGATGGATAGCAACACACAGAACACCAGTGTTTGCCGACCAGCAAAAAATTACATTCATCAAATCCGTGCAGACATTGGATGCTGTCTTAGAGGACTTACCAATAGCCAGCGGGACGAATGACGTGATAGAACTAAAATAATCCATGCTATCAGTGCGCTAAGATTATGATGGTGATATTCAAGTGAACGGTTATATATACATATATGTATATATATATATTCTTTTAGCAAAATGCAGATCAGATGATTCGTCCTGGTTTCATACCATTAGGAGTATCTTTCTTTCAGATTGATAATATTTTAATAAGATTGCCTTTTAATGCATTTAACTGCAATCATACTAGTATCAAAGTTGGCGTATCTTTATTTCCTTAATTCAAATTTGTGTAATGTATTGCATTGACAGGTGATAAAGCCGGCGGAAGAATTTGACAGATACATCCAATTATTGATAAAATCAACAAAGCGACTACTAGAAAATCAGAAATGCGTAGGCGTGATACCTGAGGCATAAAAAATACGTGGGTGTAGCCGTGACCAATGGAGAACAAGCAATGCGTGGTTGTAACTCGGGACCAATGGAGAACAAGCAATACGTGGGTGTAAGTCGTGACCAATAAAGAACAAGCAATGCGTGGGTGTAAGTCGTGACTAATAAAGAACAAGCAATACGTGGGTGTAAGTCGTGACCAATAGAGAACAAGCAATGCGTGGGTGTAAGTCGTGACCAATAAAGAACAAGCAATGCGTGGGTGTAAGTCGTGACTAATAAAGAACAAGCAATGCGTGGGTGTGAGTCGTGACCAATAGAGAACAAGCAATGCGTGGGTGTAAGTCGTGACCAATGGAGAACAAGCAATACGTGGGTGTAAGTCGTAACCAATGGAGAACAAGCATTGTGTGGGTGAAAAAGTATGGCTCTGAGTGTCGCGTGTGAATTTTAAGACTATGTAAGGTCTAGAATTTTGGCTGAAGTCAGTTCCTTCTGGCTATTTCGACTCCAGACTGCTCTCTCCGACTTCTCTCCAGCTCCACACAAGAGTCACCGTCGAAGAATAAAATTGTAAGATTATACTTTTATATTTACGTGTTTTTCGTGTTTTTTTTTTTTTTTGTCGAGATCCAGCAGTGGTTATACTACAGTTGAAAATAGGAGGAAATATACAATATATTGGGTTGAGTCATAAATAATTTTCTTTTTAGACAAATACAATTTATCAAAGAATAATTTAAGAATGAATTACTTTCAACCAATCGTATATTTGCCATTATTTTTTAATCACCTCTTGTCATTTATCTGGTAGAGAGCTGATTTTTATCAAGAAAGATTCATCAGGTTTCCAGATGAAGAATTTTCAACAACGTTTTCATATAATCTTTCTGTCATTGAAAGCTTTTTGTAGAGAACTAAAAAACTGCTATCATTTAGTGCAAGGTCTGGTCAATATGGTTGATAGAGTAGAAAAGACCAGCCAAAATCCTATCCCGCATAATTCTTACTGAATGCAGCCTTGCGTTATCTTAAGTGAAGCAAAACGTTTCTCCTATGGGAGAAGGTTGGGCGGTTTTCTTAAAATATTTACGTGCATTGCAACTATTGAGAGTTTAAGTTTGCATTAAGTAACTGAATGCAGTTTAAAAACTCAGAATGAATAATACCATAGTGATCCCACCTTATGCAATGTATAACTTTTCATACATTAAACTCAGCCTTTTTGATTGGCTGTGGTGATACATCTTTGTCAATCCATTGCCCTTTTGATTGGCTGTGGAGATTCATCTTGGTCAGTCCACTGCCCTTTTGATTGACTGTGGAGATTCGTCTTGGTCTATCAACTGCCCTTTTGATTGGCTGTGGAGATACATCTTTGTCAACCCACTGCCCTTTTGATTGGCTGTGGAGATTTACCCTTGTCAATCCACTGCCCTTTTGATTGGCTCTGGAGATTTACCCTTGTCAATCCACTGCCCTTTTGATTGGCTGTTGAGATTCTTCCTTATCAATCCACTGCCTTTTCATTGAACATTTTCATAAAAAAAAAATTTTCGTCACCTGTAATGATTTCTTTAAAAAACTTTTTTTTTTCTCTCTTCCTTGAAAAAAACTTGATGCGATCTTCCTTAATCTTCTCACTTGGAACAAGAGGAAACGAAACGACTAGCTTAATCGTTTTCAAGTTGTGACAGGTTGTGGATTGGGTTGTATTGAGGTCAAGTGCTAATTCTCGAGTACTTTTCTGTAGGTTGCATTTCATCAATTGTCTTTAAGCGTCTTTTTTTCGGTCTGATGAGCGTACTTATTTGACTTGATCTCTCAATGACACATCGCCAAAAAGAATCTTTGAAAATCAATGTTGAACTTGGTGGACAGTAATGACATCTTGGCCCTAAACATTAGAAATTTTCGGTAGTGTTTTTGCTATTCTTAAACTCTCACAACATGTCGACTATGAACTTTCGATTCGTTCATTTTAGGGACGTCAGATTATAGATTAGATTATATCGAAAGTTTGAAATGGGTAATCACAAATTGCATTTAAAAATGGAAACTATTATGACTCAACACAATTTATCCCATTTCCATTTTATGACATAAAAATTTTAGATTTTTGATAAAATTTTATAACAGAAACTTAGACGAAATCATTGATAGTTAGATTGAATCTATCAGTTGATCAAAACCCTCCGATATGGGTAGGATGTGAGACAAAGCAGAGTAGAAAAGGACATCGACACGCGGCTAATGAAGGCATGGACAGCTATCGATAAGCTATCGATCATATGGAAATCAGACCTAATCGATAAAATGAAAAGCAGTTTCTTCCAGGCAGCTGTCGTGTCGATACTGCTGTATGGATGCACTACTTGGACACTAACAAAACGGCTGGAGAAAAAGCTTGACGGCAATTACACAAGAATGTTGCGAGCAATATTGAACAAGTCCTGGAGGCAACACCCCACAAAGCACCAACTATACGCCCACCTGCCTCCCATCATGAAAACTATCCAAGTTAGACGAACCAGGCATGCAGGACATTGCTGGAGAAGCAGGGACGAGCTCATAAGCGATGTACTCCTATGGACCCCCACATATGGCCGAGCAAAAGCAGGACGACCAGCTCGAACATACATACAGCAGCTATGTGAGGATATGGGATGTAGCCCTGAAGACCTGCCAGAGGCGATGAACGATAGGGAGAAGTGGCGAGTGGGGGTCAGGGATATCCGTGTCAACGGCAAGACATGATGATGATGATCGCTGGCTTGAATTTATTTTTCCTTATCCTAGAATGGTTGCCTAATATCAGCTAAATAAACCACTTTGTTCTATTTATCCGTAGCTGAGAGAAGAAGAAATAAATTCATGTCATGTACCATTGCTAATAAACATAAATATGTGAAATGTACATGGGATGTTCATATCATATATACATAGAACATAGGAATCTCATATCATATATACATAGAACATCGGAATCTCGAAACACGAAAAACACCTGACGACTTCTTTGTTCAAGTTCGAAACTTTGAGTTTAAAGGTTCTTCGACATAAGGAGAAAGAGGCATAATCTTTCTATTCTGGCTTTTTCATCTGCCCCCTCCCCAACACGTAGGGCACCCGCCACAAAGGTCTCCGCGAGCAAGCGAAAACCGTCTTCCCCCGAGGCATGTTTCATCTCAACTAAATGATTTTTTCAAAATCTCCCGAAATCCGGTGCGTGACGTCATTCGCACTCCCTAGCCTCCGTTTCCCATCTCGGACTATTGTGATACCTCTGAGTGACACGTTCCCTCTGCGTGCGCACGCGTGAACACCTGTGTTAATGTTGCACCTAACTAATCCATGTGCTGAGCCGAAAGGTTCTCAGCCTAACTAAACCCAAAGGCATAAACCGAAATCTCTCGGCCATTATATTACAGTCATTCCCAAGAGTAATTCAATTCCATTTACAACAAAGATAGATTGAATGTGTTGGTGAAACAAAAAATGTCTTAACGGACTACAACAACATCGCAGACTGAAAAAAAAAAAAAAGAACAGGAGGTTCCAGGAAATTTACTTTCATTCCTTTTTTGAAGTAACAGTTACTAGATAACTAGTTTGACTTTGAAATAATTTCAGTAAGTGTGTGATACACTCTTCGGCCGCCCCGACTTATCAACCTTTTAAAAACCAATACTATTCATGGCCTTTGATTCATCCAGTGGGTTCTGACAGGGGTATTACACATTTCTTTACGGCCACAAAAGAAATACAACCGAGGGAGTGAGAGAAAAAAGAACAAAGGAACAGTATGGACTTAGGTCAGCTCCTAGTGCAAGAAGGGTAGTTTTGTGACACATTTTGTACAGCTTTTCGTGCATCTTGTAGACTATCTCTGGGAGTGTATTTTTCGCGAAACTCTTACAGAAGCCACTAGGAATGCCAACTCATCTTTGACCGTCTTCCTCACTGCCTCCTTCTGCTGACCGTTGTCCACTCTGGACTGCTAACTCATCTTGACTGGTCCCTTCTGCTGTCCGTTCTCGACTGCCCCTTAGCGTTTCCCTTCGCCAACTGACCCTCTCTGGGTTTCTTTGCCAACTGACCTTCTCTGGGTTCCTTTTCTAAACGCCCCTCTCTGGGTTCCTTTGTCAACTGGTCTTTTCTCCCCTACTTCCGGTCTTGTCAGATATCTCGAGCTCAGGCCTTTGTTTGGTTTCGCGCCAAAACAGACAAAGGGATCGTCCACCTGGCGTACCACCCACATAGTATCACAAGTGTATATCCCATAACTTTGATTTTAGTAATTGCCAATATCAAATTTTTTTTAAGATGGTTATCAACTTGGTATATGTACCGTGAAAATCAGATTCTTCGAACTCAATCTTAGCCAGTTGATTAATTGGTTTTATAGGCATGTCAAATCATCTAGGTTTATTTTATGCCAGTAGATTAACGAACTGCGTTTATTTTAGGTTCATATTTACATTTTTTGAGTGATTGACCTTTGACATGCTGGTTATTGCTGATTATAAACCAGGATGTGCAGCTGAGTCTTCACGTAAGCAAGAGACAACGGAAATGCCACATGAATTTCGCGGGAAGAAATGTGTGGGTGTCAGAAAAATATATCATGATGGACGTTTTCAAAGCTAGTGGTTAGTCGGGTAGAACAGTCAGCAGAGTAGTTATGTCAGTCGTATTGGGCGCGAGCCTGAGGTGGGGAATCGGCGCATCCGGGTTGAGATGCAGCTCTGTATCAGTTTCCCGTGAAAGAAGCTCAAAGAAACAAGACTCTCTGGATACGTATCTAAACCTGAAGGTGTCGATCCTAAAGGTTCATGACCGACTCTCTCTCTCTCTCTCTCTCTCTCTCTCTTTCTCTCTCTCTCTTTCGCTCTCATCCAGCCACTTCACCGTAAATAAAAAGAGAGTTTACATATTTATAAACGAGTCTTGTTGCCTCCTCATTCTGAGTATATGACGATTACTCTTTAAGAGTTTTTATTTATCGTTTCTTTTTTTCCACATGGTCCAATCGAATACGAATAATTTTTAAACACATCTCATAGATGAGACCCGAATATATACAACTAAATCGGGTCAGAGTGGACCTGGAAGTAATGACAATGAAGGGATACTTCATACTCTACAGAATTAGAGCCTCACAAGTTTAATGCTATACCCTGAACACTCAGGTTTTTGGCGTGTTCTAAGCCTCTCAGAGGAGACGATTTTAGCTTATTGACGTGCACTAATTATAAACAACCATGAACATATGTTATAAATCTAAAAAAGAGATTATTGACAAAAAGACTAAATTGATTCATTTAATGTAGGAAGAGTCCCCATGGCGTAGTGGCAAATCTGTTGGACTGATATCACAGTGAGTTAAAACTCTAGTCTCGCTATTAAGTTCCCTTTCAGACTAATACCCCTGGGAAAGGTATAAATTCCCTTGCCCCCCACCAGCTATTGGTTAAATAATACCACTTCTGTCGTTTTACAAGAATAACTTTGGCATAGAATTACCAACGAAGGTTGATATGCCATTACAACAAAGAAACATTTGGGGATATTCTCGCGGTGTAATGGTTAAAGCGCTTGGACAGCGGAATGGTAGTTAGCTCGTCCGAACTCCAGTCATACTACGCGGTGTATTCAATAGGTTTCCAGATTTTTTTTTGTACAGGCATTTGAAATTGGCGTAGACTCTTGAAAATTCACTATGTTATTGCTATATATCTTATGAAATGACTGGTCAATGCTTATGATTTCAGCTTTAAATGAACAGCTACAGCAGGAATTGGAATACACCCAGCTAAAGCCTGATTGTCAAAGCTGGTAAATTTCAAAAATGCAATCTGGAAGTGAGGAAGAAGGATATGCTATAAAATTCTGTTTTAAACTTGGAAGAAATGCCACAGAAACCTATGGAATGCTTCAGACTGCTTTTGGAGCATCTTGCATGAATCGAGCATCAGTTTTTGAGTGGCATACGTCATTCAAGGAAGGCAGAGAATCTGTGAGAGATGATGAGAAGCGTGGAAGGATTAAGGAAGTCAATACATCATAGTTGATTGGCCAAAGGGTTAGGGTTACTATGTTGAGGATTTAAGGGAGTTCAGGAAGAGATTCCGTCGGAAGAGGCCAGCACTCTTTAAATCGAGTCAGTGGCATTTCCACCCGGACAATGCACCAGTTGACAACTCCATCCTTGTCACAGACCATTTGAGCAAGATGGGCATCAAGACAGTTCCTTAGCCTCCCTATAGTCGAGACCTTGTTTCCTGTGACTTTTGGTTATTCCCTAAGCTCACAGGCTGTCGTTATGAGACAATTGAGGAGATAAAAGAGGCTGTGACGAAGGTCATTGACACGCTCACACAAGAGGACTTCCATGGGCGTTCCAGAAGTTGTTGGAACGGTACAACAAGTGCATTGCGGCTGGAGGAGATTATTTCGTTGGGACTAGAGTTTCATGTGTTTACTATCAATAAAAGGTGCCCATATGAAAAAAGTCTGGAAACTTATTTAATGATCTTTGTATTATGTTCACTTTCGGGCAAATACCCTTGGGAAATGTATGAATCCCCTTATCCTCCCAGCTATGGGTTTAAATAGTATCACAACTACTCTTCAAGAAGGATCGATGTTGCATTAAATAACCCAAGAAGGTTGATATGTCATCAAGCAACAAACAAACATAAACAAAATGCCTAAGAATTTTAAGAACGCTAATTTAAAATAACTTTCAAATTTTTAAAAATTGTGTAAATAAACCAATTCAATTTATAAAAATAATTGTCTTCAAACAATTTAAAAATGTTATAGGGGTTATTTTAATTTTACAAATTGAAGAAACTACTTTTGCTTCGTTTTAGTAATAGCGAAAATGAATTATATCTTCATATAGTGTTGCGTCCATTAGTCCGAATTTTATGCTTCCAAAGTTAAGATGAATTAACCGTTTTTGTCAGATTATCAGATGTCACAGGCAACGGGATTAGATAACATTGGAATAACTGAGCAAGCGACTACGAACCGGCTTAATATAGACCTCTACCAACACACACACACACACTAAACTCCCGCCCCATATATATAATTTCAAAGACGATAAAGGTAATATGAAACCGGAAGTGTACATCTTACGACGGCTTTTTGTTAACGCCTGCAGCTCATGCGCCAAACATCGTCCTGTCTCCCGGTCGACAAAAATTAAATTGATTGAAGCTGAAAGGAACTTTATCTTCACTATGAAACAGACTCAGCAAAAAACTGCTTTATCACCGAGTAATTTGAGACAGACAGACAGACAGACAGCAAAAGCGAGACAAAGAGAGAGAGAGAGAGAAAGAGAGAGAGTGTCAAAGAGAGAAAGAGGAGAGGAGTGAGAGAGACAAACAGAGACAGAGACAAAGAACGAGAGAGACATAAAGAGAAAGGGATATATATATATATATATAAAGAGAGAGAGAAAGAGAAAGAGAAAGTGAAAGAGCGAGAAATAGAGACAGGGTAACAGAAGTAAAGAGAGAGGGACAGAGACAAAGACACAAAGACAGCATGAGGGAAAAACAGAAAGAAACAGAGAGAGACAGTGCTAAAGATAAAGAGAGAGAGAGAGAGAGAGAGAGAGAGAGAGAGAGAGAGAGAGAGAGAGAATATGTTCATTATATGTATAAAATTAAAAAAAAAGGAATATTGAATACCCAGTCGAAAACCGTTTATTTAAATAAAGTACACTTGATATTGAGAGGACACCTAGCATAAAGTACAAGTCAAAAGGTATTTGGTGACCCTCAAAAACTTTCATTTCTCAACCTAAAAGTGTTATTCTTAATGAAACGGAACGTTTTTATCTATTATACTAAATACAAGTCTTCCTCGGTAACTTTGACCTGAATATAACGAGGCGTTTTTCTTCTTTAGTGCAGAGCATGAATAAAACGTTTTTCAAAAGTTTCCTTCTACCACCAGTTGAACTTACATTAGATTATATTGTTTTGAGTTACTGCTTGCTGAATAATACCTGTTTTATCTATGCAGAGGACAATTTCAACAAAGTCACCAGCTCGAGTGACCCAAAACTGACTGCTTCAAACATCACTGAACAACTGAACCAATGTATTGAAAAAATATGTCAACATCCACTGTGAGGAGAAGACTCTGTGAAGCGAGCCTATATGGCAGATTTGCTGTCAAGAAACCACTGTTGAAAAATCAAAACAATGTCAAAATGCTCCAGTAGGTCAAGCTGCTCAAAGAATGGATAGAAGAGCAGTGGAATGAAGTCTCTGGGACTGACAAATCAAATTTCGAAATATTTGGGTCAATTACGAGGTTTTATGTGCGGTGAAGAGTTAGCAAAAGAGCTGTAACCGACTGTAAAGTATGGACACAGTTCTGTTATGGTGTGGGGGTGCTTTTGCCAATTGCAATATCAGGGATTTGCACTAGGTGAAAGGCAAATTTAATCAGACCGGCTATCACAGCGTATGTTGTATAGCCACAATACAACTATACGTATACATATACAAGCGGAAACAAAGTCAACAATTATGACGACATCAATAAACGAACGAGCACACTTCTTTATAAAAATAAATCTCTCACACTTTATTCTTTAAAGGGTGATGTTTCTTGTGTGTGAGAGATGAGTTGAAGACGGGGACAGACTGCTATACTGACCAGCAGTATTTCTTTCTCATCTTGGCTGGGTTGCTCAACCGTGGGTCACTGAGGGACCAAAGCCCTCTGTCTGCCGCTGGCTCTCAATTCGGCATCTTGTCTCCAACTGACGTATTTTTCAAAATCCCCAGATTCTCAGCCCATCGCTTCCGGGCATGACGTCATTCACACTCCAGTCTCATTTCCTATCTGGGGTTTATTATGACAATTGTGATTGTCATATTCTCTGCGTTCGAGCATAGACTGTACCCAATGTCTGTGCACCTGAACTAACACAGGAATACTTCAAAGCCCAACCAAACTGAATGATAAAATATAATCAACGAAAAATGATTAATAAAAAAAAAAATTCCGTAATTATATAACACATATTGCAGCTTCACGCGATCCCATCTCGAACGCAGCTTGTGGCTCAAGGATCTGTATTCATTCAAGATAATGACCCAAAACATAAGAGTAAAATCCGCCAGAGGTATATTAAAAGCAAAGAAGAACAGCACGTCCTTCAGTTCATGTTTTGGCTGGTGCAATCAATGGACTTAAATCCCATTGAACTGGTGTGAGATGAAGTTGATCGAAAAGTCAGATCTAAACAACACATAAGTCCGGTTCACCTCTGGCAATTCTTGCCGGAAAGCTGGCCAGAAATATCTTCAGTCTACCGACAGTCTTTCATAAAATGAATGCCAAAAATCTGTGAAGCAGTGATGGCGGCCAAAGAGGGTAATTTTGATGAATGAAAAGTTTAAGAAGTTTTTTTTGTTTAATTTGTATTCAGTGTCGCTTAGGAAGACTTGTATTTAATATAATATATATAAACATTGTGATACTTAACTTGCTTCATTAAAACTAACGCTTCTAGGATAAGAAAAACATTTTTTGGGATGGTCAAATATTTTTGACAGGTAGAGCATATATAGTCGGTTAGTTATTTTAGTTAATTGCATACCAACCTTTGTGGTTTATTTAATGCCAAGTCTTTTTTGCATGTATGATTATAAGAGAATAATTTTAAGTAAATATCTTTAATGAATTTTTGGTGCGTTAAACAAAAGTTAGGAGACAATTTTGCTACAAAGATAAAGATGGTCTTTTTTCGTTGACGATTTGTATTTTAAATACCAACTAATTTGAAATTTGCATTTTTCTGTTAGCTTTAATATTACCGGTCCATTGGCAGAGTGGTTAGAGTGTTCGCCAAATGGCCCGGGAGACCAGGGTTCAATCCCTGGTCGAGTCATTCCAAAGACTTTAAAAATGGTACGTGATCCCTCCTTGCTTAACACTCAGCATTATAAGGTAAGGAGGTGCCCGTGGTGTAATGGTTATCGTCGTAGGAAGTGGACACGGCGACACGAGTTCAAATCCTGGACGAGTCTGATTGCATTTCACGTAGCACTAATACCCTCGTGTCATATCCTGCCCGAGCGGAGGGGTTGGGTAAACATGGATATTTTCAACCAAGTTTGCTTTGCTGTCAGATGTGTGGGATTTATCCTGAATTGGGTGGAAGGTTCGAATTTGGTTGGGATATTAAGAATGTGTTTTGCTTTGGTGTTTGATTCTGTATTTAGTTTCGGTATTGGTGGGTGGATCAGTGGTTCTTATGACCGTTTATTAGTGGTCAATAAATAAATAATTCAACATGGAGATATGAGGTGCTATACAAATGTATCCAAGTCTCTGAGAAGGCTTCTCGTTGGTTCAAACGTACACGATGACAGGCAAGGTGCTTACTACTGCTGCTCTCTGTCTATTTGTCGCTGCCTCCCACCAGACACGACTTGACACAAGTTCAAAAGCCCGAAGGCCGATTAAAGTGGGGATAAAAGGGAAGGAAAAATTGGAAACAAGCCGAGACTCGAACCCTGCTGCTCATCGGCTTGTTCTCCTGATGTTGGGGTCAACTGCATCGGGGGTCTTCCGAGTGCCCCCTCGGTCGGGTATGGCCTTCCCTACCACATCTGGTCTCTACTGTCTGGAAGTCTACTGGCAACTGCATCGGGGGTTTCCGAGGACCCCCTCGGTCGGGTGTGGCTTTCCCTACCACATCTGGTCTTTAACTCTCTGGGAGTCTGCTGGCAACTACTCTGGGACCCAAACTCAACTGAGTTAAATAATAACTCAACGCCCACACGATCGCCTACTGGATCTTTCAAAATGGAATGTTTAATCGTCATCAAGCGGAAATAACTGTCATGCAGTTCAGAGGTTTCTCTATACCGGTGCATGACTGTAATGGCACAATGAAACCTTCACCTTTTCCCACCTCATAAGCCTTAATCCGCCCACGCGATCTCTTTCGATTACTGGCCGTTGGAATGTGTCACTTCCTTCCGGTGTATTACCTTGGAATAGTATTTTTGGGCCGGGTCGAAGGTCAGAATATAACAATTCGTCTTGGTTGTGACGAGGACACATCGGCCATTATACTTGCGTCAGTAGCAAGATTTCGAGCCTCTGTAAATTTGAGACTTTCAGCACTCAAATTCTAGTGCCTTAAAGTTGAATTATGGTCAAAATCTTTCTCTCAACGCAGCTGATCACCAGACAACATCTTTTAGCACTTTTAAGATAAATTTGTAAATTTGTAAAATGCGGCCGGCACTCAATCAAGTAGGTAGCTGGGTTTGACATGATCAGCCGACTGATCGGATGAGAGCTCTAACCCAAGTAAGGGCCTAAGTAAAATGTTGCAGATCACGTGACCACTTAGTATCCGAGACAGAGATAACTCGGCTCCCAAGATCTTGTGCTCAGATCCACACCTATGGTTAACAAGTGGCTTGATTGGTGCGGGAGGGTATTGCCCCCCGGCAGAAGTGCAGTTGGCGTATACTACAGCCTCAGCCGACAGGGCGGGTATATATATATATATATATATATATATATATTTCGGGGAGAGGTTGATAAGTTTGTAGCCTGAGGTATATGCTGAAGAGATCAAGTCTTATTCAATTACAGTTAAAAGTTGCCATAACATAAGGCAACACTTGTACTTTCATTTTACGCACGTACACGTGTTCAAATAATTATTAATTATCAAATCATATATATATATATATATATATAATTGAGAAAAGAAGACGATTTGAAAACTCAGATCGACATGTTTCACTTGTGGTCTAAAGTGATCTGCAGAAGAAATGTATTTCCTAATTTCTTAAACCAAATTCTTTGAATGCAAATTCTTAATATAACGTGATCTTGGTATTGTGGTATTCAGCATAAGGTCCAGCATAGGGTCCAAATTTTGTTGAGGATTTACCAAGAGTGATACCCATTCGTCTTGGTTGTGACGAGGACACATCGGCCATTATACTTGCGTCAATAGCGAGATTTCTAGCCTCAGTGAATTTGAGACTTTCACCATTCAAATCCCAGTGCCTTAAAGTTAAATTGTGGTCAAAAGGCTTTAGACATAAGAGTCCAAATGATTAAAATAAGAAGAACAAGAAATTAGTTGCGCTCGTCCTTATCCCGTTAGGATTGTATCAGTTTCGTGCATAACACGCTTGATAGTTCATTCCGTCACATGGCGTTGCAAATCAATAGTCCTCATCAACTTTTGGGGGTCATGGTTGATGATACCCAGAACCTGTTGGACAGACTCAATCACCCTTAAAACGCCAGACCATTTCGAATTTTTTCCTCTGAACCGATCCTTATCCAGTGGTCTGGGGCTGTAGAACACATCGACTGCTTCTTTGCAGAGAGTTAAGACCACCTCCCACAACGAAAGAGTGTCCTGTTTATGACACTAAACAATCTGATGACAACGAAAGAGTATCCTAGATATGACACTAAACAATCTGATGGTGAAGCTCCCGTAATGGAGCTCTGGGGAATGTTGAGTACACCTTTATTGCCTTCACTCCCTGGTCCACTCTGAACCGGAGGGGTAGAACCTTATAGGTTTCTATCAATAGGTTAAATAGAACTCAACTGTGTACTTATGCTAAAGTGAAATATTTGAAATACAACTGTTTTGGCATTTAAATGTGTGTAAACAAAAAGCTATACTTATACAAAACGTAATTGTTTGAAATTGAACTATTTATATGTATAAAAAGGGATTTTGTATTAATTGCCAACAATGGTTGAAGTGCCGTCAAACTAAACCAAACCAAACAAAACAAAACCAAACCAAACCAAATCTGAGTCGATCCCTTTCTTCTCAGATGCGCCACAGACTCTTTAGATAAAACACCGAAGCATTTTCTTAGCAAAAAATCTTTTATGGGTTGAAAAAATCTTATTTCGGCTTCATCAGAATTCTTTGTCTAGAATCCCATATTTTTTAAAGCGGGAATTTTGGGGCACCTCACGTGGTGTAATTGTTGGAGAGTAAGGTTAAGAAGCTAATATTTGTGAACTCATTTCTCATTGGGCATCTCATATTTCTGAACTTGTATCAAACTAAACCAAACTCTGTAAATGGGAACAAGTAATTAGGTTCATGCCTGGGATTTTGTTTGTTCTTTGGGAATGATAATGATGATTATATTTTAAAATTTAACGCTTGCTTCATGAAATAAAGGTTTTAATCCGTCCTTTAAAAATATGATATAATTTTTTCGAAAAACCTTACAAAGATATTTGCTAAGCTTAGCTAGTTAGATTTATTAAGTTATTGGTTTTAACTGCATGTCAACCCACTGAGGGTTATTTTATGTATAAAAGTTAGGGAATGGCGTAGCTTTCTACATTTATATATACAATTTTTTTTGTAGGTTCTTAAAATATTATTTGCACGTTGGCCTATCAAATACGAATACATAAACAGATTAATCTGTCTCATGTGGGACCCTAACATCCACTAACATATGGGTCAGAGTGTAGATGGGAGTAATGGCAATAAAGAGGCACCCACATTCCCTCAGATCTCAAAAAATGGAAACTTGCCATCAGATGCAGGACATGTACAGGCCACCTTCGGGTGGGTGAGCTGTATTATTAACCATTTTGGATAGCACTGGACCTCGCTGTCCAGTTTAATCTATAATCAGGCATCCGTGCCTGGACCCATGTTTGGGTCCATGTTCAGTTAGTTTCATCAGACCCACATTGCACTAATTGGGCCGATGACCAGCAAAGTCCAGCAGAGTTCGAGCCTCGGTTTCGTTCCCGACC
This sequence comes from Sepioteuthis lessoniana, assembly GCA_963585895.1. Taxonomy (NCBI): domain Eukaryota; kingdom Metazoa; phylum Mollusca; class Cephalopoda; order Myopsida; family Loliginidae; genus Sepioteuthis; species Sepioteuthis lessoniana. The sequence goes on along the minus strand of OY757913.1, from coordinate 17,742,595 downwards.
TTTCCTCCCTCTAACCCCTACTATAATTCGTATTTTGGGTCATTTGACCTGGTGTTAAGTCCTGTCTGGTGGAAGGCAGAGACAAACAAATCTAGCAGGACATGTACAGGAATGGGTATCTCTATCGATAAATGCTTGCTGTGTCGTGAATAGGCGAATTTCATATGTATGTATATCAAAGAGATGAAGATGAAGAATGATAAACGCCCTGACTAGAGAAGTTGCGGGGAAAAGGTTGACTAGTTTGGATGGGAGATAATTAGCGGAGAAAAATGGCGGCACGAGCTGTTAATTTTGACGGCATTTTCATTTGGACAGGTGTGGTTGCGAATAGATGCTATGGGCAAATTAACTTAAGACCGACATTATAACGTAGTTTGCTAAATGGAGGGTGTGAACAACTAAATTAATCCATGTCAATAGATGCGTGAGTGTTTGACCGTGTGTGTGAGCACGTTCTACAATACGTGTTTAGATTTTGGGTTTGTGTAAATATTTACAAAATGTCACAATTTCTCGGGAAGGTAACTGAAATACATTCGAATCAGGACTCTAGTCAAATACTAAAACTGACAGACAGACAGACAAAGAGACAGAGTAAGAGAGAAAGACAGATAGACAGAGACACAGAGAGAGACAGACAGACAGACAGAGAGGGAGAGAGAGAGACAGAGACACACAAACAGATAGACAGAGAGAGAAAGAGACAGAGTAAGACAGAGAGAGACAGATAGACAGAGAGACACAGAGAGACAGACAGACAGAGAGGGAGAGAGAGAGAATGAGACAGACAAACAGATAGACAGAGAGACGGACAGGGAGAGAGAGAATGAGACAGACAGACAGATAGACAGAGAGAGAAAGAGACAGAGTAAGAGAGAGACAGACTGACAGAGAGCGAGAGAGAGAGAGAGAGAGAGAGACAGAGAGAGAGAGACAGAGAGAGAGAGAACATCTTCCACCTTTTTTTTAAAAAAAAACAATGGCGTAACATGTCGTCCTGTTTTCTTTCTAACAATTCGCCCAGTCGACTGAGGATGTAGAATATACTGACTGCATCTTGGCAGAGGGGTAAAACTCTCCCAACGAGCGTCACTCTTCTTGCTAATTTTTACACGAATGACAAAATTCACCTAATTCATTGAATAACACTAATGTGTATATATATATATATATATATAATTAGTCTGATGTTTACTTCGGTGAAAAATTGTTCTCTGTCGAAACTGTCTTAATTTATCAACTAAAAAGAGCACCCGTAATTCATTAATAGATATAGCAAATTACCTTGGGGGTGTCCTCGTGGTGTAATGGTTAAAGCGATGCACTGCGGAATCGTAGTACGCGAGTTCGTACTCCAGTCGCGCTATTACGTTCACTTTCGGGCAAATACCCTTGGGAAAGGTATGAACCCCCTTATTCTCCCTCCAGCTATGGGTAAATAGTAGGACGGACTAGGTTCTTCAGCCTTGGTAAGGCAACTAGTCTAGGAGAAGGAAAACTCTGAATTCAAACCTGTTAAACTCCGCTTAAAAATTGACCTTGTGTCATATCCTGCCCGAGCGGAGAGGTTGGTAAATAGTACCTTGGGGGTTGAGCACTCTGACGAAGGAATTTTCGGCCACCGCGCGCTTAATGCAAAGCTCTTCGAAAGAACTGAGCGCTCTGGTAGCCGATAGGGTATAAAAATGTAAACAAACGGACGCTGCTGCTGGTGTTGCTAGATAATACTTTATAATCCCCTTAACCAATGTGGTACGCTTCTTGGCCGAGCGGTCTGATACTAAGTCTAACGTAAAGTTGGACGGGTTTCGATCCCGGCTTCAAGCGTCCTACGTGTCCAGCCGTACTGAAGAGTTCTGTGGATAACAATATATATATATATATATATATATGCGTGTGTTTAGGTGGGTGTGTATACCTGCAGACTACGCTGATGATCTAGTGCTTCTCGCAAATACACTCAGGCCAACTCTCTGTTGTATAGTCTGGAGCAGGCCGCAAGAGGCACTGGCTTCCTCATGAATTTAGTTAAAACTGGGTTCATGTGTTTTAAACGAGATGGAGCATATCACCATACACAATGGCAATGGCAGGAATATTCCACCGACTGAAAGCATGAAAATTTGATCTTTCTGATAAAATAAAGCGGGAATTCTTCCAAGCTGTAGCCATATCAGTAATACTGAATAGATGCACCACCTGTACTTTAATGAAGCACTTGGAGAAAAAGCTTAATGAAAACAATACAAAGATACTGCATGCTGTTTTGAACAAATCCTGGAAGCAGCACTCCCCAAAACAACAGCTGTACGACCACTTACCTCCCATACCACAAACCATCCAACAGAATATGCTAGGCACAGCTACAGAAGCAAGGATGAACTCAAAAGCGACTTCCTTCAAAAGGACTTCTACCCATAGGCACACCAGTGTTGGCCTACCAACAAATACGTACATTATCAACCCTGTACCGACACTGGATGCCATGTAGAGGACCTGCAAAAATCGATAGCCAATAATAACGGAAAGCAAGACATGGAGAGCGAGAGAGAGAGAGAGAGAGAGAGAGAGTCAAGATAATCAGTGCTACTATAACGATTTAATCATAAATATATATATATGTATGTGTGTCTGTGTGTGTGTGTGTGAAAATTTTTCTGAGGATGTATTTATTTATATATGATAATATGCCAGCGTTTCACGTTGCAGTTTCTTGTTAAACAATCTTTAGGGCGATGTTGGATGCGATACATCATCTGAAAATTATTTCGAAAAGAAAAATGTAAATGGAAGACAAATAAAAATAAAAATGAAAATAAAATTGAATAATACATGGCGTTTTTTTAACAGAAAACCGGAAAGTTAAACGGAACATTTTTTCATATCTAAACAAATACGACTTCTTAATATTTTGTTTCTTAATGTTTTTGTATTTATATAACGTCAGATTTATTTCCACTTTCCTCTAATATATATATATATATATATTCTTTTTGGTGGTCTAACGAGAGATAAGTAAACATAATGAAATGAATCGGTCCACGAGCGAATTTGATATTTTAGATCTTATTTATAAGTTTGGTATATTGGCATTGCGCAGAGCGAAGTTTAAAAAAAACAAAATCAAAAATACCAAATTCACTTGCGGACCAAAACATTTTATAATATATATATATATATATATATATAGTGGTGGAAAGAACTATAAGACACCCCATTAAATTCTTAGTAATTTTCTTATTACAGCACAAATTTCTCTGAAAATTTGTGTGTGGTACATAGATCCGATGGGTATTAGAATACATATTAGATTTTATATCAACTTTCCACCCCAAAAAAGTTATTTAGAAGAATACATTTTCGAGGGTTGAAATAAGTATAAGACAATTTTGAAAATTTGTATTTAATAGGCAAATTGTACAAAATTCAATATTTACATTTATTCCCTTTCAATTGTAATACTTCAACATACCTGTTTGGCATTGAATCAATCAGTTTTCTTAGAGTTTCAGATAGAATTTTATTCCAATATTGTTTAATGCAAGATTTTAAAGTTTCTCAATCTTCAAAATGACGTTCTTTTTTGTATAATCTTCTTGACAAAATTCCCCACAAATTTTCTATTGGGTTTAAATCTGGAGACTTAGTGGTCCAGTCCAAAATTTCAATATTTTTTGTTTTAAACCATTTTTTGTGAGCTTAGAAGTGTGTTTGGCTGCGTTGTCCTGTTGAAAAATGGCCTTATTGGTGTCTAGACGATTCATAAATGGGAAATGACATTTTTCCAACACATTCATATAGCGAGCTGAGTTTTGTTTCCCTTCCATCACTACCAAACCAAAACAGATCCTCCTCCAAATGGTCTTTTTGAAAACAGCTGTTTCTCCTTTCTTAAATCATGCTAATAACACCGAGAACTGTCGGGCCCATTCAAATTAAACTTTTTCTTATCAGAAAACACCACAGTGTGACAATATACCCGCTGGCCGGTCCCCACTATCTCAACCTCCTAAACCAGCTCATGGCCATCCGATCGTCAAGAGGTTTCTCTCATCTCCGGCCAAGGACATTTCACTTTGCCCTACAAACACATGACACGACATACACAACTGGACTCGGGTCAGCTTCAAATACAAGAAGGGAGAATTTTGGTAAAGTTTCGTGTGGTTTTCTGTGGGCAATCGTGAGCGTATATCCGAGTGAAATTCCGACACATCCACCAGGAAAGCTGACCCATCCTCTCGCGTTGGCTGACCTGGCTTCTGAGTCCACAGGTCCCAACTCTTCGCTTATCTGTCTAAATTTCTGAGACGAAGCTTGAAGATTTTTATCATTAAGGGTTTTCGGACTATTGTTTTCATCTTTATTGTTATTTCCATAGCGTTTAGGCCGATATGTCCTCCGGCCTTCTTCAGGTGTTTTGTCGAACTCCAGCTGGACACATGGGGTAACGGTTATAGGTGTTGGTCCCCTAAGCTTTTTAGGAGACAATCATCAGGAGGTTGCAAATTCAATCCCGACTGCAGGCGAGTAACAATATAAGAACACTTAACATTCGTACCTGGTTATGGCGAACGGAATCAGAACAGACAACCCTCATGGATTCAACAAAGGACGTAGTTAGAAGTTCCGTGAGGGTTCCCGAGTTCGAGAAACACCTCGCTTAGCAGTTGCCTTTCTTTGTCCGTCGCCTTCCCCCGACTTCTGTTGACTGCTCTCTTCTGTTGACTGCCCTGGGACCTTGCCTTCCCTCGTCTTCTTCCGGTCTTTCAGGAGATCTCGTGTGCACACCCTTTGTGTGGGTTTCGCGCCAAACAGACAAAGGAATCTTCTGACTGGCACTCACCCACACCTACCCCCACAGAAATGAATGCCTTCAATCGTGCCACAAGTTTCCCATTTCTCCTTTGTCCATGTTACTTTTTTCTTAACCTAATCTACATGCATCTTCTTGTGTTTAACAGTTAAAGTAGGGGTCTGTCCTCCTGTTTCAATATTCGAGATTTAGCGATTCATGACCAGCTCTTCTTGGAGTGAGGGGTAAATTCTGAGATTTTTGCAAACCTCTTCAGCTTGATTTTCCTTTAAAAGCTTCTAAAAAAATCAACATCTGGCTGCATTTGTAATTTCAGGTGGATGACCTGGACATTTGGTGCCATATGATAATTTCTCACTACTGTTCGGGACCTCGACAGTTCTCTTACAATAAAACTTGACTTTTAGTTTATAGGCAGAAATTTGCCCTTTTTCATTTTCATTAAGAGGGGAGTTCCAAGGCATTTTGTCGTAACTGTATTCAATTAAGAACTGTTTATAAATAGGACTCATGTGGCTTGAAATAATACTCTGCGCATGCACTTATTCTTCTTTTGGTATTCTGAAGTAAACCAGATATACAAATTTTCAAAACTGTTGAATAATCATTTCCACTCTCGAAAACGAGGTTTTGTTAATAACTTTTCTTAGGGGTGGGGAAAGCTGTTATAAAATCGAATATGTATACTAATACCCGTCGGATCTAGGAATCAAAATAAATTCTAAGAGAAATTTTTGCAGTTATAAGAAAATTATTAAGAATTTAATATGATGTCTACTTATTTCTATCACAGCATATAATAATAATAATGATAAGTAAATATATATTAGTTTTTATATATATTTAATAGCATGGAAGATTGTCTACGACCACAGGTTTCATACCGTAACCATCACTTATATATATATATATATATATATATATGCTTTTTTATCTGTTTATCTATACACGCAGGTATTTGAATGTATACACACACAAATACACTTGTTAGTAGGAGCATAAAATGGTGTAATATTACGGACGGGTGCCCTTATTGAATTGCGGCGGGCTCAAGGTTGGAGCACATCAGCTGTCATCATTCATTGGGTACATGGGTCTGACGATCAAAAAATGCCACGAACCTCGCTCGTGCAGGCAGAGTGACCTGTAGAGTTTAAGCTTGATTTTAATATAATCACACTTGAACTTTCACGTGTTGCACTACTGTTCTCCCTGGTGATCATCGAACCTTCGGGAACCTTCGAATTGATCCATCAAATCGCTATATAAGGAAACCAAGTAGCGAGATTTTGGCAGGTTTCCAAACAGGTTCAACAGAGGTCCACGACGCCCCGACCCATCTCATACCCAGCCTGTCAGCAATTCAACTGATATGAAAATATCAACAGGCCAACGATAACAACGCCGCTGTCATCGCCAAGAAGAGGAGTGTGAACCTTCTCTTTTACGCTAGCTGAAGTGCGCAGAGGGAAAGGAGACGTTTGATAGCGACAAAAAAAAGAGAGAGGGCGAGGAAGAACGCTATTGAAGAAACTTTTTTTTACTACAGTTCGCTGTAATCCTCAGGAATAAAAGCGACTACTATTTTCTTCCTTGAGAGTCAAGTTTTGAGTGTTTCTTTTTTGCGAATTCATTTCTTTTAGACACAACGTATTTGGTCCTATGCTACAATGATAATAAAAAAAAACGAATAGTAATAAACAAATAAATGAATGAATAAACAAATTTAAACGAAAAAGAATCATACGCTAATAAAAAATAACATTATTAGACTCCTGAAGAGAACCACGAAATTCGAAACTCACTTGTGGGATGCTTATGAAATAAAAATCTAAAGTATCATATTCAAATACATCGAAATGCAAACTAAGTCTAACGTAAAGTTAGGCGGGTTTCGATACCAGTTTCAAGCGTCCTTCGTGTCTAGCCACACTGAAGAGTTGTGATACAACGAAACAGTCAGTCTGTGGATGACATATATATATATATATATATGTGTGTGCTCGCGCGTTTGAATGCAAATTGTATAAAAACATGAGTAAAGATGCGAGAGTACGCACAAATTCATTTTGATTTTTTGTCCATCGTAATCGATGAGGACCATCTGATCAACCTCATGATTGAGAACAGGATCCGTGAAAGAGTGCAAATGGCTAATGAGACGAATCTGTGTGCGGAAGAGTCTTGGCCAGTGCGAACAAGGAATGGTAGCGGCAGTGGCTGATGTGGCAGTACCTTTTCTAAGTTTCTATTGTTGTTAAGTTGTTGCGTTCCTTTTTTCTTCACAGACTTTCGCTCCACGTTTGAAAACTTCACGCCACTTGTTTCTGTTCTGTCTCAGATTTTCCAGACAAATATGTCTGGAAAAGATTTCAGATTTTCCAGACAATTATGTCTCCATGAAGAGATTTCATGGAGACCTTCCGTGTGTCTTTGAAGCGCTTTTTTCTGGCCTCCTTGGGAGCCCTTACCCTGAGACAGTTCGCCGAAGAGCACACATACTGCACATATAAACCTACATATATATATATCTACTTCTATCCTTCCCTATATATATATATATATGTGTGTGTGTGTGTGTGTGTGTGTGTGAGGGGGGAGAGAGAGGAGTAGATTTGTGATAAGAGGCTATGGGATAAAGTATCAAATCCGTGATTTTATCAATGATGCCGAACTTAATCAGATTCGGCGGAAAAACTGAATTTCTTATTCTGATTCTTCAATTTATTCGACTGTAACCAGATATACTGATATTGACAGCCATTTCTTGTTTATAAAGGTATCTTAAATATCTTAGAATATTAGCTAAATAAAAAAAACATGTGTCTATGTGTGTGTATATATGTGTATCTGCCTATTATATATCTATCTATCTACTTATCTGGGATAGATAGATTTTAAAAAATCTATCTATCTATCAATCTCACTCAGTTCATATCTATCAATCTGTTCACATGTGTATTCTGTAATACTATCCTTGTCACGGTACTTTATTGTGGCCTTGGTTCCTTGACTACACATGTGTTTCCAGCTAGTTAGTTTATCAACTCCCTCTGTGCCCACGTTGTGTTTGAAAGATCAACAAATGGGGGATGATGACACAATCTATCTAGAACTTCTGACGGTCGAGGTGGTTCGTTGGAGCAAGTTGCATGGGTGTTGGCAACTCAAAGACAAGAAAAACTCTCCGTTACTAATTAACAATTATTTATTGAAACACAATGGTGTTACAATTATATATACGATATATTTATGGAGAGAAATTGCTGCCGTTGTTGTGTCTCAGAGATAGACAATTGAGATACCTGACTGGAACTATCTTTCTATGTTACTCAATTTTTCCTAGAATCTGGCTTTTGCTGCAGAAGCTTTAATTCTTGGAGACATTATTTTTTATTCTCTTATCTTTGGTATAGACATCGGATCTCTTCACTCATCTAACCCTAAAGACATCTATTTTTACATCTATTTTTTTGGGACAAACACAGATGGCGAACAAATCATAGATGGCTAACAAATTACTGATGATTTCGTATACTTTTACTACTTTTGGACTGGTCAGCCAATCAAATGCGCTTATCTATGTCTGTGGGAAGAGGTTCCTCCCCCGTATCAGATTTCGATTGGTCATCTAATTAAACCACAATATAAGGACTTGGTTAATTAACGATCCAGCCCACGCCTTGTGTGGGAGAGTCTTTTTTCACTTTAACCAAAACAAAAATCAAAGATATCATCTTTTAAACTCAATTGGATTTAAATTGAGTCCACGTTCTGACAAACCTCGAAATCTTTTTACCTTTTGTTTTGATATCTGAAAGTTCAGCTGGTACTGAACTTTGAAATTGACTTTTCAATTTATTTCAAAAGATATAGTTTTTTTATGTTGTTATAAAAGGAAAATTACATTTTCTTAAATAAAAAAATGCATCATGTACTCCACAAGAGAATACCTCATAGTTATATCATATATGTACCAATCCCTCTGCAAGATGCGACACAATTTTTTATACGAAGATTTAACAGGTTTTAATTCAGAGTTTTCCTTCTCCTAGACCGGTTGCTGTACCAAGACTTAAGAACGCAGCCTGTCCTACTATACTATCCTAGCCTTTGTTGGAAGAAGAATAGTTTGATTTATACCTTTCGAAAGGCTATTAGGGATATTTGCGAAATGCATACAGACTCGTCGAGGACTTGAACTCAGATCGCCGTGCACATTTTCTTTGACGGTAACTTTTACACCACAAGCGACTCGTATGTGTGTGCGTGTGGTAGTTTACTAAGCTTTTTGCTAAGATGTTGCACAAATGCGTATGAAAAGAGCACCCAATGAGACTCGAACACACTCGTAAAGCTTTGCTTGTCTACCTGGCTAACTATTACACTGCTTAAGCGCCTGATGTATGTATGTATGTATGTATGCCACTGACATCTATCTATCTGTTTTCATCTCTATTGCTCTCTCACTCGCATAAACATTGATATATATTTCTTTTAAATACCCTGTCCGTTGGCAAAAGCTGCTTGGTAGCACCAGGAGTGGCAGTACCGCCTTGAGCTACCGAAACTGTGTTATCACCCTGGTTGGGGGCTGATGAGGACAGAGTATCGCGCGTGCTTTCACACGTTGTATGATGAAAAGAATATGTATACCACTGACATCTATCTATCTGTTTTCATCTCTTTTACTCTCTCACTCACACAATCACACACTCTCTCTCTCTCACCGAGTCTATCCCTCTCACTCTCATCATCTCATTCTAGCCACTGAGGAACTAGTATACGAGTATTTTGTATTCATATGAACACAGTGTTGACTTATGTCATATAATATAAAAATGACATCGTCGTTGTTAATTTAAAAAGAGAGACACACAAGAAGAAAGTAAAGAAAAATCAAATTATGTATAAACAACAATTCTACACGTCTGAAGTCAAATGACTCGCCTTCTAACATGTCTGCCTTCTTGAATCTTCTCGTAAAAGCAAGCCAGCTAAGCTTACCTCATTTTATAGGAGAGCACCTAATGCAGCAGATGGGTTGGTCTGTAGTGCCAGGATGACCTGCCCAACACATTTGCATGAGTGGTGTCTATTCACTCATATATTCATCCAGTAAATGGCAATGGGAATCATTTTCTGCTTGTGTGTCAGCATTGATCTCACAGGTGAGAAGGTTCTTCTGAATTGCTTTAATTACTGTTTGCTATCCTGTTTTTGCTTTTGGTTACAGCATTTTTTGCTGTTTTTTTATCATTTTCCTTAATTGTCTTATTATATTGGTTTTTCGTCATTGGACTGTTTTCGTCATTGGGCTGTCTTATATTGCAACTGAAGAGTTAGAGTGAAGGTAACGTACCTGGGCATTCGAAGCGCGCACGAACGTGTCTGGCTTGTAGAGTGAAAACCGATATGGCTGTCTCGAGCATATTTGACGAGGGGAGATCTCGAACCTGCGAGAGGTAATTTGCACGTATGCAAATTCTTACGAGATCTCACAATAATACAAATACGCACGGTAACGGCTGAATGGGCGATTTTTGTTCTGAGTGTATTTACCCGACGAACGTGTTACATCGCAAGGAAGGAAGGAAGAGAAGGAGAGAGAGAGAAAGAAGGAAGGAACAGCTACTGAAAGAGAGAGGGAAAGGGTGAAACTAACAACCGTGTCCTCTCTTGAATTAATACAAGAATCAGTTACCTGTTGCCTTTTAAGCCCGCTCTTGACAACAGTTAGTTTGGTTTATCTGTCGATATGCCGAGAGTTAATAGACTCGTTATTGATTTTTTTTTTTAATTTGAAAATCTTGAAAGTACCCAGATGAAATTAAGTTATGCGACAAACTGGTATTGAAGATAAGATGATAGAAAATATTTCTCTAATCTCTTTTTGACAGAATTCATAAAACTAATTGCTACAATTTTCTCATTGAAGTACGTCAGGTGTTGTATAACCACATACATATACAAGCAAAAACATAATCGAACATGATTTACGAACTTCAATGAACGAACGAACACACTTCATTATAAAAATATCTCTCATTTTATTCTGTAAAGAGCCCACAGCTTGTTGTTAGTTGAAAAATAGATGGAGAGACATATCTCAGAGAGAGGATTTCTTCTTCCCATATCTTCTTCCAGGAGCCAGGGGGTGCCGACGCTTGCACCCCCTTGCAAGATCGTCGGAGACATCTCTGATCGGCTACGCGACCCATGCTCGACTGCGATTCTCTGCGCTCTGTCGAAATCTGATCGCGTGGTTCTCATCAAGTGATCTACTTCCGGTTACACACCTGTTCGACCTGAGTGCCCTGATCGTGCTCTTCTGTCTACTAATCACAACGTGACAGCTTGTCAAAGCACACGGGGTCACTAGGAACGAATCGAAAATTCACGTTATATGTTATATAACACAGGTACCAAAGTGATTACTGAATCAATGTTATTCTTAATTTATTTAAAAACTTGCTTCAATTTCCTTTTGTCTAAATGTTAAAAATCTCATATTTTCATTGAATCTTTTATTAAAAAATACCGAATAAATTTGGGAATTATTAATAATACCACCACTACCACCATCACTACTGCTACGACTACCATGACTGCGTTGTCTTTTTCTTGTTTTTGTTTTATTTTTATATAGGGAGTCTCCTTGGCATTTTTGCTGAAGGAAACGAATTCGAATTCTGGTTTCCCAGTTACGTTAATTTTTTGACTTATACCCTTTGGAAAGGCATGAACCTCCTTATCTCTGTAGGTATGAGTTCAATAGTATCACTACGGTTCTTCTATAGCGATGGCTTTAGTATTAGATAACCCCTGAAGGTTGATATACGATGAAAGAAAGGAGAAGCAGTATTTCTTCATCTCTGTTTTTTTTATCCTTCTCTCTCTTCTTCTTTTTCTCTCCCTCGTCATTCTTCTTCTTCTTCTTCTTCTTCTTCTTCTTCTTCTTCTTCTTCTTCTTCTTCTTCTTCTTCAAAAGAAAATAAGAAACCAAAGTATTTCTCCTTTCAACCGTGTGTTTTTCGTATCGTCATTTGTGAAAAAGGTTTTCAGCCTAACCGAGAAGGAAACATTGCATGTTTTGAAAGGTGATAACGAGGAAAAGCGATGTATCAAACGGGTTGAATATTTGAAAAAGTACGTTTCGTTACTCTCGATGATTAGTCGGCCCGAGAACTTCTCACTATGTTATCGTATTGAGAGTCTTAACCAAATATAGCATGCACCTATTAACATCGGTTAGAAATAGATTATATGATTATTGAGAATTCGGTGAATATTGAGTCTGTATTTCTATTTTTAAAAATCTGTTGGGGTTGTTTAGATTGCTTTTTTTTTGCTTTTTTTTTTTTTTCATTTTTTGCAACGTGAAAAGACGAGAAATCCAATTAGCAAACGAGAGAAGCTCTTGAGATTAGGAAAAGTGGTTCAATTTGTTAGCTTTTGAATATATATATATATATATATATATATATATATATCGTGTATATATATATATATATATATATATATTGTTTATATATATAGTATATATATATATATATGCAAGATATATACACATATATACACGATATATATATATATATATATATATATATATATATTTGTATATATATATATATATACTATATATATAAACAATATATATATATATATATATATATATATATATATATATACTTATATCGTGTATATATATATATATAATTTATATATATCGTGCATATATATTTATACATGCGATATATATATATATATATATATATATATATATATATATATAATGATCTGGGCGTCTTGTTTTTTTTTTACTGTCTACTCTTAAGGATTATCTTTTTTCTGTTTTTTTTTTTTTTTGTTTGAACATGTGCATTCTAATGCTTTTTTTTTTTTCTCAAGACTTTCTTGAATATATCCCTATTTTTTTTTGTTTCATTTGGTACAGCTATACTCAGTAGCGAACCCAATTATTCCAACCACCCCCCTCCAAAAAAAGAGGGAAAGAAAATAACAGGAAAATAAAAATAAAAAAGGTGATAAAAAAAAACACTTCTACATATTTGCCAAGATTATTTGAACAAATTTAGTGAATTTTGTGGGTGTTGACTCTAATAATGACTATAAACCTTAATTTTTAAGATAAAGGATATCCTTAAATTAGAATTCTCTTCTCATTCGATTCAAAGCTCCGGCGTAGCAGGATTTAGCCTCTTCGTTTTTATTTTACAACATTTTTCTCAAATCGTCAATCTAATCTTCAACATTTCTTCGCAGATTTTACCATTGCATTTCGTATCAAAATGGTTTATATATTTTTCTTTGGCAAAAAAAAAAAAAAAAAAAATATTAGTTCAACACAATGTAGGTACTTGAGGAATTCTAGTGCATTCTTGGCCCTGTTGACAGTGCTTGAATTTAGAGTTTTCTTTCACTAAGATCGGTTACCTAACCTAGGCTAACGAACAGAGTTAGCCCAACTGTTTATCCATAGCTGAAGGGTGCAGATTAATTCTTCAAAACTGGTTCCCTAGACTAGGATGAAAACCTAGTCTACCCAATTATTTAATCGGAGTTGGGAGGAGCAGATTGATTTATGCTTTGCCAAGGTAACCAGAGCGAAGTAAAAGATAAACAGTATTGTCCAGGGTTCAAACTTGGGACGTCAATTCCATTTCTTTCGATTTTAACCATGACGTTAAGCGCTCATTAGATTACGTCTGAAGATTCGAAAATTTTGGCTAGCACGGTTACGTCTCTTTTTTTTAAAGATTTAGTGTAAAGGATGGTCGACAGCTTTAAGATCGTGTGTTTTAATAGGAATCTACTTGTAGACTTTCTTTAGAGACACTTGACATGTTTCATAGAATCTTGTAGGTTTTAGTCAAGAACAATGGGGAATGTTTTTTCAAGATATAGAAGTAATGGAAGTAAGATATAAAAACAGGACAGACAACTAATGACATCTCGAGCCAGCATGGTGATTATTCTGTTAATCCACCTCAGAAAAGAATGATTTGGTCCAGTCGGCTGGGGCTGCAGAATATAACGACTGCATCTCTGTAAAGGGGTAAGACTCCCCAAATGAGTGTCCTGTTTATGACACTAAGCGATTTGATGGTGAGGTTCCTGTAATGCTGGAGCTTTGTGGAATGCCGATTTCCTCTTTATTATCATCACTCACAGGGCCACTCTGGCCTGGAGTAGTAGCACCTGATAGGTTCCTATCAATGGGCCAAATAGAAATAAACTATGTAATTATGCTAAACTGAATTGTTTGAAATAGAACTGTTTATATGTATAAAATAGATTTGGCATTAAATAACCCACAATAGTTAATATGCGATAAAACCAAACCAAACCAAAAGAATGATGGTTGGTTGGTTGAGTTTTATGGCATATCAACCACTGTAGGTTAACTAAAGCCAAATCCTACTAATATATATATATATATATATATATATATATATATATATATATATATATATATAAACTAAGAGTTTGTAGGTAACTTTTTAAAGAAGCCAGTGATTCATTTGTTTGCACACAGGTAAATTGTTTCAAGTATTATTATCTAACACGAATAATTCTATTTAATATTAATCAATTGTTGGTGAATTGATAACTGGATTGCTATTTAACAGTAGATTTGGTATTAAATAAGTTCCAATAGTTGATATGCCGTAAAACCCAACCAAACCAAATCATATATATTTAATATATGTATAAAGAAGATTTGGCATGAAATAACCTCCAATGGCTTATATGCCATAAAACCAAATCAAACCAAATCATATATATTTGATATATATGTATAAAGAGGATTTGGCATTAAATAACCTACAATGGTTGATATGCCACAAAACCCAACCAAACCAAGTCAAATATATTTAATATATACCTATGAAGAGGATTTGGCATTAAATAACCTCGAATGGTTGATATGCCATAAACCCTACCTAATTAAATAAAACCAAAGCTCCAAGACTGGAGCCTCACCATCAGATGTGTTTTAGTGGAATAATTAGGATACTCGTTTTAGGAGGCGGGGAATCTTACTCCTTTGCAGAAATGCAGTTGGTGTATTTTACAGCCCCGGCTGACCCGACTAACAGAGGAATGAACTGTGAATCATCACTTGAGCCGTCTTGGTTTTTATGTTATTTTATTGCATAAAACAATATTAGGAGCCTTATCAGCGGTGCTTAGAATACATTGACTATATATTCTTCAGAGGGGTAAAATCGGCTCCACCAAAAAGGGGTATCTGGTCGGATTTAGTTGGCTTGGCCCGGGAGTCTAGGGTTTAATC
This sequence comes from Sepioteuthis lessoniana, assembly GCA_963585895.1. NCBI lineage: Eukaryota > Metazoa > Mollusca > Cephalopoda > Myopsida > Loliginidae > Sepioteuthis > Sepioteuthis lessoniana. The sequence goes on along the minus strand of OY757913.1, from coordinate 17,727,455 downwards.
CCAGGTTGAGTCATACCAAAGACTCAAAAAATAGTACCTAATGCCTCCTTGCTTAACTCTCAGCATTATCCTATTTACCAACCCCTCCACTCGGGCAGAATATGACACAAGGTCAATTTTTAAGCGGAGTTTAACAGGTTTGAATTCAGAGTTTTCCTTCTCCTAGACTAGTTGCCTAACCAAGGCTGAAGAACCTAGTCTGTCCTACTATTTACCCATAGCTGGAAGGAGAATAATTGGATTCATACCTTTCCCAAGGGTATTAGTGCTATGTGAAATGCAATCAGTCTCGTACAGGATTTGAACTCATGTCACCATGTTCATTTCCTACGACGATAACCATTACACCACGGGCACCTCCACTAACAATTACACCACGGGCACCTCCACAACTCTCAGCATTATGGGGTACGGATCAAAGGTAAAGTGGAGCAATCCAGGGAAAGGAGTAGCATCCTTTCCTACACCTTGGTGCAGTAGCTATCGAAAAGTGAGCCTTCAGGTCACCCTAGACTACCGTCGCCAACTTTAGCCCGGGAGACTAGGTTCAATCCCAAGTTGAGTCATACCAAAGACTCAAAAAATGGTACTTGATGCCTCCTTGCTTAACACTCAGCATTATAAGGCACGGATGAAGGGTAAAGTATAACAATCCAGAGAAAGGAGTTGTGTCCTTTCCTACACTTCGGTGTAGTAGCTATCGAAAAGGGAGCCTTCAGGTCACCCTCGACTACGGTCGCCAATTTTACTTACTATGGCATATCAACCATTCTAGTTTATTTAATGCCAAATTCTCTTTATACATATTATATATGGTTTTAAAACGCATAGTCTATATCTTTTTTAAACGAGCCAGAGCACATTTATGTGCATACAATTAAATGGTTATACATATGGTGTGTAATTGTGAAATAATGGTACTGAATAGATATTTGTATCCCTAGGACTATGTTGCGACACTGCTGTGCAAAAAGTTGACGATCACAAGAAACTTTGTTTAACAACCCAAAGGTTTATTCACTACAACCTCTTGTAGGTATCCGCCGGTAGAAAGAAAGAGAGTATAGAAACTGAGATGACTGCGTCAGCTTGACAAAGAGAAGCGACATATCCTGGTGAGAAAAAAAGAGAGCAGACTCATACCTTGAAGTTTCTGCCTGGGTTTCCGTTGTAATTCTTACATGCTTGTCCGCTGGGTCGCGTCAAGTTTAAGGCCTCCTTTGGAGCATGACCACAAAATTAGGGCTCATGTTCAACTGTATGTCTTAACTTGATCACGCCTCGACGTCAATTCCCCAAAACTAGTCGTCCCCTCCCTTCCACTTAGGGATGGCTGGAGGGACATCTGCTCCCCCTAGTTCCGCACATGCGTATAAGAATTTTTTAGGACATCCAGTTTCCCCCGGTCATTTTTAACTGCGACAAGAGTCTTAGCCTGGTTGATCGGAGATTTTCTGCTTTATTTACTTATTCTTTATCTTATTTCAATTTTCTATGAGCCGATCAGTTACGTTACATAAGTTGATAGTTTATAGGTATTATTTACCAACCCCTCCGCTCGGGCAGGATATGACACAAGGTCAATTTTTAAGCGGAGTTTAACAGGTTTGAATTCAAAGTTTTCCTTCTCCTAGACTAGTTGCCTCAACAAGGCTGAAGAACCTAGTCCGTCCTACTATTTACCCATAGCTGGAGGGAGAATAAGGGGGTTCATACCTTTCCCAAGGGTATTTGCCCGAAAGTGAACATAATAGCGCGACTGGAGTACGAACTCGCGTACTACGATTCCGCAGTTCATCGCTTTAACCATTACACCACGAGATCACCCTGATAGTTTATAGGTGATCATATTCTTAATTAAGTCAGAGTTGATTTCGTTTGCATATAAATATAACTATTGTTTGCGCACAGATGGTTCCAAATATTCTAGCATGATTAGTTTTTGTCATGTGCAAATTATTTGTTAGAACTCTCTTAAATACAACTGTAATATATATCCACGTCCAAAAATACGACCATGATATGAATACGTGAAAGAGACATATTCATACGGACACGGAAAACGTTCACAAATGTTCATAAACATAGGAATCCGAAAAACACAAAACACTTACGACTCTCTTTTTTGGTTCAGGTACGAAACTTTTTATTACCTTTTTGAGTTTAAGGTTTTTCCACCTGAGGAGAGAGAGAGAGACACAGTTTCTTTCTATGCTAACTTTTCCATCTGACCCCGCCAAGTGCAGCACATTTCGTAGACCACAACTGTTCTCGCCTCGGCGAGACCAAAAATCGACTACCTTCCTCTAGACTCGTGGGTGTCCTCGTGGTGTAATGGTTAAAGCGATGAACTGCGGAATTGTAGTACGCGAGTTCGTACTCCAGTCGCGCTATTACGTTCACTTTCGGGCAAATACCCTTGGGAAAGGTATGAACCCCCTTATTCTCCCTCCAGCTATGGGTAAATAGTAGGTTCTTCAGCCTTGGTGAGGCAACTAGTCTAGGAGAAGGAAAACTCTGAATTCAAACCTGTTAAACTCCGCTTCAAAACTGACCTTGTGTCATATCCTGCCCGAGCGGAGGGGTTGGTAAATAGTACCTTCCTCTAGACTCGATTCACAACTAACAGTCTTTTTTCAAATTTCTAAATGCTCAGCGCTTCCGGGCATGACGTCATTCACGTCCCCGGTCTATTTCTTATCTGAGGCTTTTATTGAAACATCTGTGAATGTCACATCCACCCCGCGTGCGCGTGAACACCTGCACTCAATGTGTGCACCTAACTAACCCATGCACTAAGCCGAAAGGTTCTCAGCCTAACTTAACCGAAAGGCAAGATATATAAAACGAAAAATGTTAATATAAAAAAAAAATCTCTCCGCAATTATATTACACAACATTCAAAATTCAGTTGCGCCATTACGTTCACTTTCGGACAAATACCTTTGGGAAAGATATGGAACCCCCTTATCCTCCCATCTATGGGTTAAATATTACCACTCCTGTCCTTCTAAAAGGGTGGATTTGGCATTAAATAACACGAGGATTTTGATATGCCTTTAAATATCAAACAAACAAACTTTCTATGTGATTTAAAAGCTCCACAGATAAACATATAATGTCGTCTAATTCAGGAACTTTGTTTTACGTGTCCAAGCCGAATAATTACTCATGGAAGCAAACGTTTGTTGCGCGAAAGTTGAAGGCAAAATTGAGCACAGTAAGGTAACCAAATAGTTTTTAAAATTTCGCTAACGAGAAATGTAATCGTAAAAGTGATTCTTACTTTCAGTCTGAAATAGATAAATCCTTACGTATATACCCAACTTCTTTACCACGACCAGGATGCGACATAAGGTCAATCATTTTGAACAGAGGGCAGTTGGTACTATTTACCAACCCCTCCGCTCGGGCAGGATATGACACAAGGTCAATTTTTAAGCGGAGTTTAACAGGTTTGAATTCAGAGTTTTCCTTCTCCTAGACTAGTTGCCTAACCATGGCTGAAGAACCTAGTCTGTCCTACTATTTACCCATAGCTGGAGGGAGAATAATTGGATTCATACCTTTCCCAAGGGTATTAGTGCTATGTGAAATGCAATCATTCTCGTCCAGGATTTGAACTCGTATCGCCGTGTTCATTTCCTACGGCGATAACGACTACACCACGGGCACCTCCACGGAGGGCAGTTGGTTTCAATTCAGAGTTTTCTGTTGATTTACAAGGGCTAAAGAATCTATTCTGCCCCACTATTCATTTATAGAATCATGCAGTATTAGTGCGACGTCAAAGCAAAAACGCCTTTTTTAATGTTACTACTTTCTCTGGGGTTTCAATTTTATGTTTCTTTTTTGTTTTTGTTGTACTTCCTACATAACGGACTCGCCCCACTCCATAAATACACGTCAACGAGAGCGTCAGAGAGAGAGAGAGAGAGAGAGAGAGAGAGAGAGTTCATCAATCAGCGGCATACGTGCCCGGACCCAGATTTGGGTTCGTGAAACTGCTTGCCTTATCAGGCTCACCTTATCAGGCTCACATTGCACCAAGTGAGCCGATGAGCAGCATAAACCAGCAGGGTTCAAGTCTCGGCTCGTTCCCGACCTTCCCCCCCTTTATCCCCACTTTAATCGGCCTTCGGGCTTTTGACCATGTGTCAAGTCGTGTCTGGTGGGAGGCATCGATAAATAAAGAGAGTTCAAAAATCAGCGTGACACAATCACGTGTGATACCATTTGCGTAGTGGACGGATAGTCACTACCCCACTGGATTCATACCTTCCGACCAACTAACTACTGTTTAACCAGGTTCACTTGTATCTTGTTTCTGTTACTTGAATATATGTTTTTCTATCAACCTTTTTACGTTCCTCGTGTCCTTCTTTTGTCAGCATCACAACAGTTCTGTTTTGTTTCTTCTTTTAATTTCAATTATAAACTTTCGCTACTTTTGCAAAGGCACGCCTGGCTTTCGAGCCGAGTGAGTGGCTAAATTTATAGCTTGTCGCCTGGTACAAATGGACCTGCCCCCTTGGTCCTATGCTAGTCACATTATTCAATAACAGCCTTAATTTCGTGACTATCACATGGGTCTTCAGGTAGTTGGTTTATCAACTCCCGCTGTGCCCACGTTGTGTTTGAAAGATCCACAGATAGGGGATGACACAATCAATAAGAAACTTTGAACGGTTAGGGTAGTTAGTTGGTACAAGTTGCCGGTGTGTTAGCAACTCAAAGACAAGAAAAATTCTCCGTTAATAATTAACAACTTTATTGAAAAACAATGGTGTAACAATGATATATAAACTGTACATATATGGTCACCAACTTTACTTATATATATATATATATATATAAGTAAAGTTGGTGAACGTAGTCGAGGGCGACCAGAAGGCTCCCTTTTCAATAGCTACTACACTGAAGTGTAGGGGAGGGCGCTACTCCTTTTTCTGGATTGCTCCACTTTACCCATGATCCTAACCTTATATTGCTGAGTGTTGAGCAAGGCGGTATCAAGTAACATTTTTTGAGTCTTTGGTATAACTGAACCTGGGATTGAACCCAGGTCTCCCGGGCCAAAGGCGAACAATTGTGATACTTTTTGTTGTGTTTTAGAGACAGATAATTGAGGTATCTCCCTGGCACAGTCTTTTTATGTTGCTCAATTTTCTGGGAGTCAGGCTTTTGCTGGTGAGGTTTTAGTTCTTGGCGACATTTCTTTTCTTATTCTCTTGTCTTCCCTATGAACATTCTATATCTTCTCTCATTTAACCCTAGAAACATTTATTTTTTATAGAGGATTCCTCTGTGAACAAACATTCCCGATTGGCTAACCAATCAAAGATGATTTCGTATTCTTGTCCTACTTTTTAACTGGTCAGCCAATCAAATGGGCTTATCTATGTCGGTGGGAAGAGGTCCCTTCAACCTATCAGATTTTGATTATCCATCCAATCAAACCACAATATAGGGGCTTGGTTAATTAAAGGTCCCAGCCAACGCCTTGTGAGAGGAAGTATCTTTTTTCACATTAACTTGAACAAAAATCGAAGATCTGATTAATATATGCAAAGATTTAGCCTTTCAAAACCAACTGGTGAGTGAGATTTAGTTTGGGGATGTCATGATTTAGTATGGATCAATGCAACGACAAAACCCCAAACCAGCTTACTTTTTGTTTTGACAATTCGACTTTTTAAATTGACTTTTGAATTTCTTTCAATGTCAATAACTCTGTTTTATACTTTCATAAAAGGGAAATTACATTTTCCTAAACCATAAAAAAATGCTCTCCATACGTTTTTAACATCAGTTAATACCCCATATTGTTATACACACAAGGCAGTTAATTTCTTGGCGCCTAAGGCACAACTGAAAGAGAATGCTGTGGGCGGGGTCAAGTATTTTTTGATGACCACGAATAAATTTCGATTCATTGGTTGCTCCTTGCAATAAAATGATTTAATGTCGATTCCGACTTGGTAATAAGTCGAAAAATCCTTAAATGCAATCATCATCATCATCATCATCATCATGTCGTGCGGCCAGCACGGATATCCCTGACCCTCTCTCTCTACGTCTTCCTATCATTCATCGCCTCTGGCGGGTCTTCAGGGCTACATCCCGTATCATCACATAGCTGCTGTATGAATGTTCGAGCTGGTCGTCCTGCTTTTGATTGGCCATATGCGGGGGTCCACAGGAGTACATCACTTAAATGCAATAATAATCTTCAAATGCTTCTCAACAAAACTGAAACATTTTTGATCATCTTCAAAACCTGTTTATTTCTTTCGTAGACACCCTATATGTGTGGGGGTGCTTGAGGTGTAGGTTAGTGGGTAGAGGTAAGGCTGTCCTTAGTATCAGGCCTATATATCAATGGTAATATAGAAAGTTGGTAAACAGTTAGAAATATAATATGGCTGAATAAGGCATTGAGTCTGTTTGTCGAGTAATTCAATATTGTTTTGCAATCCAAAGTCATTCGTAAAGTTAACGACATGAAGACAATTAGAACGAAAGTAACCAACAGAGTCCAACCAGATGGGTGACCAAAGGACTAGGCTTTTTATTTAAATGAATGACAAAAACAAAAAAGAGTCGCTTCATCCTACCAGTGGGTGGGGAAGAATTGTAGAAGACAGGAAACAGACGGATTTAGATTTCAGATTCAGTAGAGATAAGTAAAATTCAAGGATTTTTAGTACACTAAATTATAGCCCCTACTATTTTATTCTTTACTCATTTCTGCCAATATATATATGTTCTAGACTCTCTTTCTTTCTTCCCTTTCTGCAGCTTAATCGGCAGGGTTAAGAACACACCAACTATATCCTCTACAGTGAAGTAAGGAGAAAGTACCACTCCCCACATGAATGGCATCCTGGGTATGACCCTGAATTGGATCTGATGGTGTGGCTTCAGTTCTGGAACTCTAGGTAGTGTGGAGTAATCCTTCATTACCATTACTCCCAGGACGACTTTGTCCTGCGTTGATAGAAACCGATTAGGGTTCCATCAATGGATCAAATAGATCATTTTGAAAATTGTTTGTATTAGATGGGAATACTTGAGAAGAATTGAAACCTAATCATAATGATTATTATTAAACAAATACTTGTAGAAAACATAAATGTGTCTAACTTATTAGTATTTGATAGGAATACTTGAAACCATACAACAGTGTGGAAATTATTTATATTGGATAGGGATTCTTAATATCATATAACCGTTTAAAAAAACTGTTAAGGAACAACTACAGAAATGTAAATGTACAATGAATGCGATTCTATAACCTCTCAGCATAAAAAAATCACAGAAGGGTTGACATGCCGTTAAAATTAATCTGTCAATCAAACAGAAATACTTTTTCACAGCACAGAAAAGGAATGGTCGGGTTTAGTTTGAGTTTTTGTTGGGAATGTTTGTTTTATTTCAAAATAAAAGGCTTTATTTACTTGTCTCTGCCTCCTCCCATCAGACAGGACTTAACACAAGGTCAATGACCTGAAAGTCGGCTTAAAGTGGGGATTAGGAGAGAGGAATGTCAGGCACGAGCCAAGCCTCGAAACCTGCTGGACTTTGCTGGTCATCGGTTCACTTAGAGCAATGTAAGCCTGATGAGCCCAGCTGGACATGGATCTAAACATAGGTCCAGGCACGAGTGACTGATTAGAGATTAAACTAGACAACGAGGTCCAGTGCTATACTTACTTTATAATATCTCTTTTGATTGTGTAATGTTCCATTAGAAATAATAAAATATTCGTATCTCTGGTTTGTCAATTATTCAGTGGCAATCTTTTCTTATCAATAGATGCCACCCTTATAGATGAGTTGCAGTTGTTTCCTGACTGAACTATTTGACCTATGAAGTTCCTCCGCCCAGCACAAAGTGAAACGCACCGCTGACCCATATTTTCATTCATCCACCTTACTTTACATCAACCATGGTGGTTTTTCTTCCTTTCCCGAGCAGTCAAACATTATTTGAATTGGTTTGTTTGTCTGGCTGTATATTATCATATTTGCCCAACCCCTACAGGCAGGATATGACACAAGGTCAATTTTTAAGCGGAGTTTAACAAGTTTGAATTCAGAGTTTTCCTTCTCCTAGACTAGTTACCCCGCCAAGGCTGAAGAACCTAGCCTGCCCTACTATTTACCCATAGCTGGAGGGAGAATAATTGGATTCATACCTTTCCCAAGGGTATTAGTGCTATGTGAAATGCAATCAGTCCAGGATTTGAACTCGTGTCGCCGTGTCCAATTCCTGACACAATAACCATTACACCACGGGCACCTGGCTGTATATTATGGAATATCAGCTCTTGTGGATTATCTAATGCCGTTTCCTGCTCATACATATATGGTTTGTACGCGAATAATTTGTAGGTAACATTATTCTTAAACGAGCCAGAGCTCATTTGTTTGCACATAGTTAAATGGTTTGAAGCTTTGTTATTTAACAGTAATTATCCGATTGGATAACCGTTATTACGTTATTTGGACTAGCTCCCTCCCCTAAACCTTGCTGTAGTAGCTATTGAAAAGAGAGCCTTCGGATCACCCTCGACTAAAGGTCGCCAACTTTACTTACTTATTAGTGTAAGGTTTTGAATTTTTCAAAAATTCTACTGATTTGAAATTTTCAATCCTTTTCTTTTAAAATTGAGCGAATGAAATGCAATCTTGAGGTTTTTCAAAGCAAAAATAACTTTAGATATTTCCATCCAGCATGAAAATAACTATCATATATATTTCGATTCAACACGAAAGAAAAATGTGTACGTGTCACGTTTTCACCTTAATTTGAACTTATTATCGTTTATGAGGGGGAAAGGCTGAATATCGGAGTTATTTTTGTCTTACGCTTTACGTAAAGTTAAATTTAATATAGTTTGGATAATAGAACCCGTTTAACTGCAAAAATTATCTTTGCACTTAAACGGGATCTTTCAGCCAAAATAGAATAAAAACCACAGTAAAACAAAACGGTGTATTATTTCAAAATTTGCTTACAATTCTCTCTTGTAGGTTCGTTTTTTTTTTTCTGTTACGGTGGAATAAAAGCTGAATTGGGGCCTTGAAGCAGTCGTATTATTACAATCACTTTTGTACTTGAGAAAAAAGTATTAAATCCTTATTTTACCAGTAATAAGTAAAATAGTAGTGAAGTTGTTCTTTTCCAAAAATTGCTTTGACATTAAATAATCAAAGAATGTTGATCTGCCTTTAAAGAAAGAAATAACCGCTATTCTTTTGTATATTTCTTCAAGGCTTTTGACTTCATGTACAGAGAAAAGATGGAGCAAATTCTTCAAGCATATGTTATCCTCAAAGAAACTGTTACCGCTATAATGATACTCTTTAGAGACATGGAAGTTATGGTTCTATCAACGCTGTGATAGGAGCTGTAGGTATGCTTATCGGCCCACTTAACAGCATCGAGAAAAGGCAACCGAGAAAGATAGTAGCTACGTTTAACGGCAACCCCAGCATAGTGGTCATTTGTTACAGCTCTACCAATGTTAGTGATGAAACGGAGCTCGATGTCTTCTACAATGATCTATACTCTCTTGTTCGTAGCATCCCAAAACACAACGTTGTAATCATCGGTAGAGAGATAAATACCCAAATCGATAAAAGCGTAAACAAAAAATTCATCTTACACGACTCGTCAAACAGAAATAGGGAACCCCTAACGGGCTTCACACTAGAAAATGGATTAACATGCCTTAATATTAAATTTCAGAAAAGAAAGGGAAAACTATGGACCTATACATACCCAAATAACGCTAAAGCACAGATAGACTACATCCTAATAAATAAGAAATGGATAAATAGCTCATTGAATTGTGAGGCAAAAATGCCTCAAAATTCAATGCGCTCTTAATCCATTTAAAAAAAATCTTTTCCGATTACTGAATTGTCACAGGTAAGATGCGTTTGAGCCTACGAAGGAATGCGGTGCAAACAATCACAACCGCACACAATGACTGGTCCCTGATTAACAATAAGCGATAAATACACGTTAAAATTAGGAAACAAATTCAATGCACTATATCTGAAATATTTATCCCGAATATAAGAACTTCGTCAATGCGCATATCGAAGCGGCAGCTGAATGCATACCAACCAAACTAAGAACAAAACATAGAGTTCCCTGGAAGACATTAGCAGTTTTAAAAAAGCCGTGATGACGCAAAAACTGCATCCCTATGCAATAGGAGAACCGCAACTAACAGCAACGCTCAGAAAGTTAAGAAGGCACAAAGCAAACTACATAACGCAAACCTAAATAAACAAACAGAATACATCCAAGACCAGATCAATAAGATGAGAGACTCGGTTCAAAATAGACAATCTAGGATAGCATAGCAGACAATAAATGAAATGAGTAGAAGGGAAAGTACCGCGAGAGCCACACTAAAAGCTACCAGTCAAGAAGAACGAAAACACCCGTGGAAACAACATTTCATGAATCTGCTTGGAAAATCCCCTAACGTTACGGATGAACTTATCATGAAAATCATTAGCAATCCACTAGCTATCAAACTAGGACAGTTTACGAAAAAAGAACTCGACCGAGTACTAAGAAAAATTAAAAATAAGAAAGTTGTCGGTCTTGATTAAGTACCCCCCCCCAAATCATGTGAAATAAGGAAATTTGACGACATACTGCTCCGATCCTGCAATGCCGCATACGATCAGAACATAATAAATAGATGGACAACGGGTTGCATCATCCCTTTCCCCCAGAAAGAATATTTGACGACATACTGCTCCGATATTGCAATGCTGTCTACAACCAGAACATTATACACAGAGAGACAAAAGGCTGCATTCCCCTTTCCCCCAGGAAGGTGACCTTGGAATTGCCGAGAACTACCGCGGTATAACCCTTACTTCCACAGCAGCCAAGATTTACAATGCTCCGCTACTCAACCGCATGGAACATGAAATTAAGAAGAGCATTATAGGCTTTCGAAACAATCGATCCACGACATCACAAATTTTGACAATCAGTCGAACATTGGACGGTGTTCGTGCAAAAACTCTCGAGGCAACAGTATTATTTGAAAACTTCTCCAAAGTATTTGACTCCATACACGGAGGGAAGATGGAGCAAATACTTCTGGTCTACGGTCTCCCCAAAGAAACCGTCGCAGCCATAATGATGTGATATAAAAACACAAAAGTAAAAGTCCGTTCCCCGAATGGAGACACAGCTTTCTTTGACATTGTCGCAGGTGTGCTGCAAGGGTCCACGTTATCCCCATACTGGTTTATCATCTGCCTAGACTACGTACTTCGAACGTCGACAGATTTAATAAAAGAAAACGGCTTTACGCTGGCAAAGACAAGAAGCAGAAGATACCTTTCAAAATGATTACGGAGGCAGACTACGCTGATGACATAGCGTTTCTGGAAAATACAGCCACCTAGTCCCAATTACTGGGCAGCAGTTGCCATAGTTCTCCATGTCAACGCAGACAAAATATACTTACTGTGCTTTAATAAAAAAGGCGACATCTCTACAATAAATGGTAGATCTCTGAAATTTGGAGACAGTTTCACCTATGTTGAAAGCAGCGATTCATCTACTGAAAATGATATCAACACGCGACTAATGAAGGCTTGGACAGCTCTCGATAAGCTATCGATCATATGGAAGTCAAACCTATCAGATAAAATAAACCACAGGTTTTTCCAAGCAGCGGTCGTACCAATACTGCTGTATGGATGCACCACATGGACGCTGACGTAGCGTATGGAGAGAAAGCTTGACGGCAATTACACGAGAATGCTTTGAGCTGTATTGAACAAGTCCTGGAGCCAGCATCCCATAAAGCAGCAGCTGTACGGACACATCTACAAACACACACACACACACACACACACACACACACACACACAAACACACAAATATATATATAAACTAAGAAACACACAAACAAACTCACACTCATGCA
>OY757913.1:17335477-17710477 GCA_963585895.1 Sepioteuthis lessoniana | reverse complement strand
CTATTTAGTTTAGTCAAAAAGTTCTAATTGAAAAAATTGTTTATAGTTTTTGTCCAGATAGTTAAATGTCAAAACCACTCTATTTCAAACAATTTAGTTAAGCATAAGTACGCATTTTAGTTCTATTTGACCCATAGATTGGACCCTATCAGATGCTACCTGAGATATAGCAATGAAGGGGTGCTCCGCATTCCCCAAAAATCGATCATTACAGGAACCTCACCATCAGATTGCTTTGTGTCATATCTAGGACACTCGTTGGGGAAAGGTCTTACCCCTCAGCAAAGATGCAGTCGGTGTATTTTGCAGCACAACTGACTGGGCCAAGAGAGAGAGAGAGAGAGAGAGAGAGAGAAGGAACTTCGGGCAATCAGCACGAATTGATCACACACACCCACCCACACCCATACACACACACACACACACACACAAACACACACACACATATATATATATATATAATCATCATGTCGTGCCGCCTGCCCCGATATCCCTGACCCTCGCTCGCCACTTCTCTTTATCGTTCATCGCCTCTGGCAGGTCCTCAGGGCTACATCCCGCATCCTCACGGAGCTGCTGTAGGTATGTTCGAGCTGGTCTTCCTGCTTTTGCTCGGCCATATGTGGGGGTCCATAGGGGTACATCACTTATGAGCTCGTCCTTGCTTCTCCAGCAGTGTCCTGTATGTCTGGTTCGTCTAACTTGGATAGTTTTCGTGATGGGAGGTTTGTGGCCGTATAGTTGGTGTCTTGTAGGGTGTTGCCTCCAGCATTCTTGTGTAATTGCCGTCTAGCTTCTTCTCCAGCCGTTTTGTTAGCGTCCAAGTAGTGCATCCATATAGCAGTATCGATACGACCGCTGCTTGGAAGAAACCGCGTTTCATTTTATTGGTCCGGCCTCTACAATCTCTAGACTGAAGAGGAATGGATTAATTGATAAACTTTTCAGTACCCATTAATCCAAAAGCGTTCACTTTTGATATAGTCACTAGATTGATTAATTTTTAACGCCGTTTCAACCCGCCATAGTTTATTTTATGCCAAGTTATTAGAGAAGTGAGTTCCATATATATTCATTTTTGTGTCATTATTTCTCAGGTTTTTTACTTTGTTTCTGCACACGATCATATCAAATGTGAATAGTTTTTAAACAGATCTATTTGACAGAGTTCAGAGTGGACCTGGGAGTAATGGCGATAAATGGTTACTCTACGCTCCTTAGGTATCCTGAGCTCAGGCCTTTCCAGTTTAGTGTCATACTCAGCACACCAATTTCGGTTGGTTGTCTTATCTGTCTGCAAGGGGTACAGTCATCCTATTGTAAACCCCACTGTCAGGGTATATAGAGAATGACTGACGAATTAGAAAAATGAGGAGATAATTTATTTGGAAGCCTTAGAAAGATTTATAAAGTGCTCCCTATCACGAAGTTGTAAAGAACAAGATGATATTACAATTAATTACTGTTTTTGGCATTCTACTTTGAGAGCCTTGTGCCAGACTAAGCTAAAATTTTTACTTTGTAAGTAAAGTAAGGTTGGTGACCGTAGTCAAGGGGGACCCGAAGGCTCTCTTTTCGATAGCTACTACAGCAAGTTGTAGGGGTGGGGGCGCTACTCCTTTCCCTGGATTGCTCCATGTTACCTTGATCCTTACCTTATAATGCCGAGTGTTAAGCAAGGATATACCAAGTACCATTTTTAAAGTCTTTGGTATGACTCGACCTGGGAGTGAACCCTGGTTTCCCGGACCATTGGCGAACACTCTATCCACTAGGTCAATGAACTGCCTCAATTAGATTGGTTATTTCAAGATGTTACAATTATCCATTACTGTATTTCGCCATTCAATTTTTATGGCCTTAAGTCGGTATTCTTCTTAAAGATTGACCAAATTAGAGTGGTCAGTTCAATTACAATTTTTTAGCATTCAAATATGATGGCCTTGTGTCAGACTAGCAAATATTCTTACTTCAATACTATGTAGTTTGTTTAATTTACAGAAAATTGGTTGAAGAGAAAAATTGCACACTGCAAAGTCTCAAAGTGAGATTAACTGATTTTCAGCGTCTGTGGTTGCTGTGATAACGGCTTTCCTTGAAGAAGGAAAAATGATTAACCACACTGAGGATTTTATATCGATTTTTTGTCGCGTATATGAAACAGTGGAGAGTAGGTGTTATCGATACCATTAAGTTATCAATGAAAAGAAAAAATTTACTATCAGTAAGAGGGTGTCCTCATGGTCTAATGGTTAAAAAAGGCTGGACTGCGGAATCGTAGTAAGCGAGTTCGAAATCTAGTCGCGCTATTACGTTCATTTTCGAACAAATACCCTTAGGAAAGGTATGAACTCCCTTATCCTCTTGACTATGGGTTGTATAGCTGCAGAGGTTTTCTCGAAGGAATGATTAGGCATTGTAATTTATTTAATGTCGAATCCTTTTTAGACATATATATTAAATATACATATTTTGTTTTGGTTGAGTTTTATGGGATATCAACCATTTTAGGTTATTTAATGCCAAATCCTTTTTATACATATAGATTAAATATATATGATTTGGTTTGGTTGTGCTTTATGGCATATCAACCATTGTAGGTTATTTAATGCCAAATACTCTTTATACATATAGATTAAATATATATGATTTGGTTTGGTTGGGTTTTATGGCATATCAACCATTGTAGGTTATTTAATGCCAAATCCTCTTTATACATATATATTAAATATATATGATTTAGTTTGGTGGGGTTTTATGGCATATCAACCATTGTAGGTTATTTCATGCCAAATCCTTTTTATACACATATATCAAATATATATGATTAGATTTGGTTGGTTTTATCGCATATCAACTATTGCAGGTTATTTAATGCCAAATCCTTTTTATACATCAAATAAATATGACTTGTAAACACATTTTGTAGATAATATTCTTAAACAAGCATGACCTTTTTTTTGCATGCAGTAAAATTTTTACCTGGAATATTTAAATATTCTAAATTTGAACATTTTATTTGTCCTGATTGAATTGTTCCCTATTCCGGATATACTGGATTGAAGAATACCTTATATATATATATATATATATATATATATATATATTATGCGCCTTTCGATCGACACTTCTTCAGAAGTCTTCGGTATTCACTAATGAAGGGAAAGTGATTTTAAAAGGAAAATATCTTAAAATTGGGAGGAGACAAAAATAATTCATTGTTCTCCATATCATGTTTGCGTTCTCTCCGTAGAGTCGGATAACGGTTTCTACTATATTGAAGTAGTGCTTAATCTAAGCCCAATGCTAAACAGAGAAGTACTTTTTCTAAATAACTGATTCGACATGTATTTATATTTAACAAGTACTCTGTAATGGTGAATTTTGACTTTTATGAATGCCCGTATGATGTTATTGGTGCATGCCCACGAATAGAATCAAATTTTTTAAAAATTGATTTTAATCGTTATTAAAACAATGTTTCCATTTTTACAATTTATCTTACCTTGGTGTTGAACAAAGATTTTTCTTTCTCTCCTCTTCTCTCTCTCTCTCTCTCTCTCTCTATATATATATATATATATATATTTATATATGTAAGCACCTCATCATCCCAAACAGATCTATTTGACCCATTAATAGTACACGAACACCTACGATTGAAGCGTAGGCATTGGTATAGATAGCTAACAGGGACAGTTATGTCACATGGTCACTCAATTATATATCGGAGGACGCGAAGGTTAATATAGAAAAAACAACGCAAACACTTTAGTATTTTTCTTTAGGGGTTCTTTAGCTGGTTCGCTACTGTGAGTTGTCCGATAAGAGAGAGAAAGACTGGTTAATATTTTCAATTGCAAGGTCGTGGCTCCTCTCGGGAATAAACTTCGGCTCAACTACCCTATACGCTGGTCGCTTCAATTCTGCCTTTCAATAACGGGTCATCCCCTTACTTCTGCCTGTCGTATCGGGTGCGGGGAGAGAAGCATATCTGTTTCCGGTGGTTCCACACCTGCGCAGAAGATTTGGAAACCCCAGTTTTTTTCCACGTCATTCTTAATTACAACGAGTACTTTGGCTTGGTTGTTCGTAGACTGCGTTTTCTTATTTATTTATTTATCTATTCATTTTTTCGATTTCAATTTTCTATGAGCTCTTCAATTACATTCCACTACCCATCCGAATTGGAGTTGATCTGGGAGTACTGACAATAAAAGGGTAACTCCACACATCCTAAATCTCTCAAAATCAAACATCAGTTTAATGTCACCTATTCTTTGGGGCACTCGCCTCTTTGCAGGAGATACAGTTTACGTATTCTGGACCCTGCACACATGGCCTATATATATATATATATATATAGAAGTACTCAAATTCAGTCATAGATCGTTTCTATATCTAAATAAGGATAGCATAGACATAGAGTTGAGGGCGCTTGGTGACTATCAATTTCTCGCCTATGCTACCATCGGATCAAATCGAAATTTATTTCATTATTTATTTCATTTATTTGTTGAAAGTTCTTAATTAATTCCAGCATTCGTCAGAAGAAAAGATTTTCGGGAGAAAAAAGTGTTTTTAGAAATTAAAGAGCAAGTAAAGTTGGCGACCGTAGTCGAGGGTGACCAGAAAGCTCCCTTTTCAATAGCTACTACACCGAGGTGTAGGTGAGGGCGCTACTTCTTTCCCTGGGTTGATCCACTTTACCCTCGATATTGCTGAATATTAAGCAAGGAGGTATCTATACCATTTCTAAAATCTTTGGTATGACTCGACTTAGGATTGAACCCAGGTCACCTGGACTATTAGTGAACACTCTACCCACTCATCCAATGAGCCGGTGTCTAGGTTCTTAAAAGCGTTGATATGCTATATTATGTGGTTTCTTTGTTTAATGGCTTATCAACCTTCATGCGTTATCTAATGCCAAATCCACTCTTTTAAAAGATTTAACTCATTTACTGATAGGTTTGATTAGGAGGTTCACATCTTTTTAAGGGTATTAGTCAAAAAGTGAATGTAAAAGTGAGATTGAAATTCGGACTCGCTTACACCAATTTTGGTGTTTAGCGGGGGAGTCCTACTGATATACCATAAGAGAAGCAATGAGAAATGAACAGGTGATGTAATTTATTCATTAGTTGAATTAAAATAGTTTTTTTTTTTCGAGTGTCTTAAACTGACCTTTTATATATCAATGGTATAGGCACTTGGCTCATGTCTTTTTCATTACATAGTCGTGGCTGGCTCACTCTTTCGTATAGTTTTTTTTTTTAACTCTATGTGAAAAACTTGAAGGTTGCTTGCTAAGTATGAACTAAACATTTTCCTCTGAGTTAGGGCAGCTCGGGTTGACAACCAATAAAATGTACTTCTAAGATTTTCTTAACATTAAGCAAAAGATGTTTTAGGAACTTACATTGTCTGCCAAGGAACTGGAGGAGAAAAATTCATCAGAATCTAACCGATATTTTCATGCTTTACTTAAAAAACTGTTTCACAAAACATTAATAGTGACATTCTTCCGCAGCTTCATGATAATGGCCTTATACCAACACATGGGCACTTGTAAATATAATAACAAAAATGCAGACGAGTGTCTGTAATATGAGGAAATGAATAAAGTGTTTGTTTATTTTAATAGAATAAATATATTTCTTCTTTTATCAAAGTCGCCACACTTGCCACTTATAAACAAAATCCTGTCCGTTTTCAGAAATGCCCCTCGGTGGTGGCGATAAGCAGATCTGTTTGGATTTCGTCAATTCATATCTGGTTGATAATCACTTCAGCATTGCAAAATTCATTTTTAGAGTATTTTACCCCCAGCTACGTTATATATATATAGCGTATGTATGTGTGTATGTGAAGACACAGAAATTAATACAACATAATGACATAGTTTCCCGCTTTTTGTGATCTTTGGGCCGAATTAGAAAGCAGTAAACAGTCACTATTATATTTGAGTCCACTCTGCTTATATTTATAGAAAATTTTTCCCTAAAAATACTGAAAGCCTTCGACCCAATAACTATAGATAGATAGATAGATAGATATGTGTGTGTGTGTGAGTGTGTATGCTTAGAGAGTGGGGAGGGAGAGAGCGCGTGAAAGAGAGAGAGAGACAGAGTCACGGAAGCAGAGAGAAGAAGTTATTTATATTTTTCTGAGTTCGTTCATATATATTTTTATGCTCAATATAAAGTAAAAGTAAAGATGGCGACCGTAGTCAAAGGCAACCCGAAGGCTCCCTTTTAGATAGCTACTACACCGAGGTGTAGAGGAGGGCCCTACTCTTTTCCCTTGATTTTTCCACTTTACCCTTGATCTTTACCTTTTAATGCTGAGTGTTACGCAAGACGGCATCAACTATCATTTTTTGAATCTTTTGTATGACTCGACGTGGTATTGAATCACGGTCTCCCGGACCATTGGCGAACACTGAATTCATTAGGCTAATGGCCTGGTCAATATATATATATATATATATATATGTGTGTGTGTGTGCGTGTATGTATGTTTGGGCAGCATGTCTTTGTTAATAGATATTTGATTAAACGATATAGACATCTTTTTTCTACACATTTTTGTATTCATCCTTTTGAGTGAGTGAATCGATTTTATGGTATCCGGCAAGAATTGGTTTATAAATCTCTCATAACTAAATGTTTCCAAAGTACTTTCTGCCGATCTTGAGCCATCATCAGGTGTATGTATATTGCAAAAATAATGTGAAATTTTCATGTACATTACTACTTTGTTAATGTTATAGATTTATTATTTATACTGGCGTGTTGTTGCCGCGTTTATTTTGAAACTAGTTCTATAAGTAGCTAAAGGCATTTAAATAATTCAGTACTAGATTCCAAATTGATTCTATTGAGTTTAGGTAATTTCTTTCTGATATGGAGCGCTTCGAGAATCTGTAATTTTTGCTTCTTATTTTGTTGTTTTAATATTATGTTTTCTGTTAGAATTTTCCGAAACTCAGTTTTTGAGCAGGGATATTATTTTAAATATTGCGCTAGTGAACTGCTATCAGAGAGATGCATAGCTAGTCGTCTCGATAGGGTAGTTGAGGTTAAACCAACGTATATATTGCTATTTTCTGAGATACAATTATCTTAAATACATTTTAATTGATATATACGTTTGTTTTTGCAGTAAGTAGTAATGTACATGCAAAGGTCACATCGCGTTTGCAATATAAACACCCCACGTGAAAGCTCAAGTTCGGGCAGAAAGTATTAGGGAACCAATTAATTTTGGGCGGTTTATTAAACAATTCTCGCCTGATACCATAAAATCGATGCAGCGACTCGAAAGGATAAATACGAAAATGTGTAGACAAAGAATGTCCATATAGTTTCATCAAATATATATATATATATATATATAAGTAAAGTTAGCGACTGCAGTTGAGGGCGACCAGAAGACTCATCCTTTCCGTGAATATCTCATTGATATGTACCTTATATTCATGAGTGTTAAGTAAGGAGGTATCAAATACCATTATTAAAGTCTTTGGTATAACGCGACCTGGGACTGAACCTAAGTCTCCTGGACCAAAAAAATCTGCCCTCTAGACCAATGACCCGGTCTGTAGTTTGCTATATTGGTAAATAAATGGAGGTGCTCGTGATGTAATGGATACCGTCGTTGGAAAAGGACACGAGGATACGAGTTCAAATCCTGGATAAAGCTTTTTGCATTTCACATAGCACTAATGCTCTTGGGAAAAGTATGCATCCAACTATTTTCAAACACTTGGACAAACTGGGCCCTTTAACCTTGTTATGGCACCTGGTCTTCGAAAAGTAAAGCTCTGAAATGAAACCTGTTAAATTCCGCTTAAATAATTGACCTTGTATCGCCTCTTGAACGTACAGAGAGTTATGTAAATACATATATTCATAGATAAATAGTGCTCAATATCGGCGATAGAGCATATATAGATCCAAGTTAGAAAATCTTGGCCTGATGATCGTATAGGCGAGCAACTGTCATCAAGTGGTGTCTGAGCCTACGATAATTCTAATTTAAATCTCTGTCTGTTTGTTTGTCTGTCTGTCTCTCTCTCTCTCTATATATATAAGTAAAGTAAAGTTGGCGACCGTTGTCGAGGGCAACCCAAGGGCTCCCTTTTCAGAAGCTACTACACCGAGGAGTAGGGGAGGGCGCTACTCATTTCCCTGGATTGCCCCACTTTACCCTAGATACGTACCTTATATTGCTGAGTGTTAAGCAAGGGGGTATCAAGTACCATTTTAAAAGTCTTTGGTATGGCTCGACCTGGGATTGAACCCCGGTCTCCCGGACCATCGGTGAACATTCTACCCACTAGGCCAATAAGCCGGCTGCAAATCTCTCTTTATATATTCATATTTATATATATCGGCATATATTTGTGGTGTAATAGTTACCAAGCAAGATTACCACACCATTGTTTGGGAATTCGATTCTCATTGGATGCTCTATACTTCCATCCTTGTGTCATAACCAAGCTAAACTTAGTAAATAACAATATATATGTATACATATATGTGGAAGGGTTCATTTCATTGTTTAATGGTATATCAACCTTTGTGGGCTGTTTAATGCTGAATAACAATGATACTATTTAACCCATAACTAGGTTCATGCCTTTCCCAAGAGTATCAGTTCGAAAATGAACCTAATAGCGAAACTGGAGTTCGAACTAGCTTACTTTGAGGCCGCAGTCCAGTACTTTAGCCATTATGCCATGTACACCCATATATGTATAAATGTATGTATGCATACATGTATATATGTGTGTGTTAAAATTTATTAAAAATATTTCTACATCTCAAGTTTAACGAATGTTTTCCCTCAATTAAACAGCAAAATAAATGGGAAGTAATTATTCCAGCTTAAATAATTTATTGTTTATCACGTGGCCTAAAATGGCCAGGCGGCAATTATATGTCAATTTAGATTTAAGATATTTTTCACCTTTTAAAATATCACGTGACCAAAACCAGTCATAAGATAAACACGTTTAATTCTGGTCTTTATATTTAAAAAAAATTAGTCTCCTTTTTGGGTACTAGATCTGAGCGTGTTTTTTTTTCTTACTTATGAATTAGAATCTTATTATGTACAACTTTTGTAATGTTTGGTTTGGCAGCAGAACTTCATTAATACATATTTTGCCCCAAAACATAGAGAAAGAATACTTTTACACTCAACCATATTGCTGTGGCTCCGGAAAGAGTGACTAATGAAAACACAAACACGGATATTAGATAACAGATTATATGACACAAGAAGGATAGAGTCACATAGAAAAGGTAAGAAGTCTCGTACTGTTCGGATAACACCGATATTGATCTGCCCCTCTGGCAGCGAAATCTCTCAGTACTAATAACGGTGAGAAGAGTACATTATGGTGATATGGGTAAGGCTCCCACAATGTATTTTTGTGAAAAAAATTGACATTTTGGCTTGCAAATAGGTTTCGCATTTAATCCGTAATAAGATGATCCCTGGGTTGGTCGTATTTGTTACAAAACTAAACAACGCTTTGTGACTGCTATGACACCACTATTACCCCTTGTATGAGTCTATCATTCACCTTCATCTGATTGCATTAAAACTAATGCCAGGTAGAGGAGTCTACGTAACTTAGGGGTGATCGTGCTTGAATGCGATATCATCGTAAGAGAGTTCGAACTCTAGTCGTGCTATTACCCTCACTTTCAGACTAATACCCTATCGAAAGGCAGGAAACCTCTCGATAGATATAACCATTAATGTTCTTCTTCAAAAGCGGATTTGGCATCAAATTTCACACAACGGTTGATATGCCTTTAAACCAACGAACAAAACTAAAAATAGTGCAGTTACAATTAAAGAATTAGCTTAAAAACTTATTACAATGCGCTGTCAACTCCAAAAAAAAAATAAGAACCCCTCCCCAAATGTCCTGGGTATGAAACTAAACTATATCTTTGCATTGTATCGGAATACTTGATGCTACATAACCATTAACAAAAATCTTTTTTTAAGTTCTTTACAAAAATGGAAATATGAACGCAAAATAAACGCGATTCCCTAACCTCTCGATATAAAATGGCGTTTGACGTGTTGACATGCCTAACTAAATAACTCACTCATTCACTCAATCATTCTATTAAAAACTGAATTCAGGCAATTGAATGGTTTACCGTGGTCTGCAATGATTGGAAAATTGCCGAAATATTGAAAATGTGTTCCTCATGATTCAAGAGAAAATAACGGGAGAACAACATGAAATTTACTGTCAAGACAAATTTTTTAAAAAATTATTCTACTAAACAATTGAATTTTTTTGACCAAAAGAATAAAATATTTTTTGATCAAATTGCTTAATGAGGGGTGTCCTCGTGGTGTAATGGTTAAAGCGATGGACTGCGGAATCGTAGTACGCGCGTTCGTACTCCAGTCGCGCTATTACGTTCACTTTCGGGCAAATACCCCTGAGAAAGGTATGAACATCTTTATCCTCCCAGCTATGGGTTAAATAGTATCACTACTGTTTTTCAAGGAGAATAGATTTGGCATTAAATAACCTACAAAAGGTTGATATGCCATTAAACAAACAAACAAACAAACTAAATTGCTTAATCAGATGAAAACCTGAACTCGTGTTAAAAAACGATGAAATTGGATGGTTTTATAAAAAATGGTAAGAAAAAGAATTTACAAATGTAATTTTGGAAACCATCGAATGAATTTGATCTGTAGATAAATATTGTTCAAATAATGTTCTATGTAAAGATTCTTTTTATAGAGGTTGACGGGAAAAGATATTAAAAAAGTGGAGATACCCAAGCAAATAAATAAAAATCGATAATCCAACTCGTTTGTATTATGCTGTCTTGGAACAGAGAAATGACTATTGATTTAAAAAAATGCATCATCATCATCATCATCATGTAATCAGTCTATGCAGATTATGAACAGGTATGGGGACTAATGCAGCACACCTATCACATTATCGAAGAAATCTGTGTCTCCATCTGGTAAGTGTAATTTTACTTTCGTGTTTTTATAGAGCATCATTATAACTGTAACGGTCTTCCCTGGGTAGAATATAATTCATCACAGACAGTAAGAGTGCACAGATTAAAGCACAACCGAAAATTAACGTCAATTCAAAATAATTTTTTTAAAAATTTAATGAGATAGTCAGATTCTGAATGAGTCGATACATCTATAAAAAACATGTCTCATCAATAGTCAGAATCTTTAAAAATTAAGCAGGAAAGTAAAGTTTTGGAATTCTATTGTGACAATTCCCAGCTTCATACAACAAAGATAACATTGAAAAAGACTGAAGACTGTCGTTAAGAAAAAAAATCAATGTTCCTTATTTTTCAAAACGTGCTCCATTGATTTTTCGTCATGTTCAGAACTATCTTGAAGCGAAAACTGTCGTCTGTATATTATTTTCATCTAAACTTTTACAAAAAAAATTGTCTAAATTTCTGAGACGCTGCTTGATGATTTTTATCATTAAGGATTTTCGGAAACGTTGTGGAAATAACAATAAAGATGAAGACAATAGTTCAATAACCTTTTACAAAAAGGTTATAAATTAGATTACTGATATTGATAAATTCTATGCTAAATGAATGAATTTTAATTAAACCTGAAGTGTTAATAGTCTTCTAACTATTAATTCAGAAGTTACTAATTTAATATATATATATATATATATATATATATATATAGTCATCCACAGACAGATCAGTTACGTTCTATCAGAACTCATCAGTGTGGCTAGACAGTAGCTACCCATAGCTGGGATCGAAACCCGGTTTGACTCAAACGCCAAGTCGAAGCCTCTAACCATTCAGCCACGAGCAGCTATTAGCTGCGAAGTAAAATTTAAACGGTTATGAATCACAATTAATATTGTTTACATACATCCGTTCAACGGCTGCCGAGACCTCATTTCAAATACGAAGAGGTTTGCAATGAACGCTAATGGCAACACGATTACTTCTTCGCCAGAGAACTCAATCCTACGGGAGTAGGGGAGTATCTCTCTCTCTCTCTATATATATATATATATATATATCATAAAAGATAAGTAAAAAAGTGGATAAACCAACATTGACAAAGGATTCAGCAATTTTGATATTTCGTTCTCTGTGGTCAGAGTTAGTTTATCCACTTTTTCACGTTTTTCTTTAATCATCTTACCAGATTTACTAAAATCTATATATATATATATATATATTGTGACGAGGAAATATGACACCCTAATGCATTTTGCCGTCAGCGGATGATAGTAGCAAGCAAGAATCAGCGGACAATAGTAATAAGCAGAATTGGCAGTGGGAGAGACCGCTTCTCTCTCCCACCCTCTCTATCATTACAAGGAGATATAGGCATGGGAGGACCTCACTCTCTATTAGCCATGTATGTGTCAGCAGAGAGGCAGAATCTTCGACCATGATTGGTACCGAGGAAGAGCCCGCCAAAAAAATCAACACGTGGTGAATTTTCAAACTACAGAAAATAAGTTAGTTGCCGTCCATTCTTCACAAGGTGAAGACGCATAATGAGTTGCCGTTCATTCATCACAGGGTGAGGAAGCATAAGGAATTGCTTTTGTTCGTTGATTCTTGCTTGCTACCATAGTCAGCCGCCGACTTTCTTCCCCCACAACTCGGCAAATGCATTAAGGCATCATATTTCCTCGTCACAATATATATATATATATATATACATATTTAAAAAGTGCTTTTAAAAGTGTACACCTTTTAGAATAAATAAATTTTAAAATCACTCAAATATTTCAAAATGCTAAAACAAAAAGGATCCTTCGTTGCGGTCACGTCTCTTCAGAGAATAAAAACCCTCACATATAAGTGTATATATGAGAAATTAGTCTTCGGGTAGTAAACGTTGAAAATGTCTAATTCCTTAAGTCTAATTCTTAAGAATTTTAAAATATTTTAATTGATTTTAAAATATTTTATGCATTTTAAAATACATAAGCTCTTAGAAATCACTTTTAAAATTCAGCATGTACCACAGAATCTTTATGTATATACATATAAAATATTAATAATTAATCAATAAATATTAGTTTTTAAACATCCATGCTATTAAATGAATATATATAAAAACTAATATATATATATATATACATATATATATATATATTTCATTATTTATTATTATTATTTTATAATAACTCTATCAAAGATATTGAGCACTCTCCAAATTATTCCGCATTTGGTCTGCCACAAATACCCAATGCTGTCAATTTAATAATTAATAGTTTATCATTTTGTTATATAGCCAGATACGGCCATGTGCAAAATGGTCATTGAATGTTCATGACAACATATAGAGATTTAGAACATAAGGAACATAGGAATCCCGAGATTCGAAAACACGTAACGACTTCTTTGTTCAGGTACGAAACCCTTTTTTATTACTTTTGAGTTAAAGGTTTCGACATAAGGAGAGAGACGCAATCTTTTTATGCTGGCTTCTTCATCTGGCCCTTATCCCGTGCGGCACCCATGGCGCGCAAATTCATCTCGCCTCAGCAAGCCCCATAAGTCGAACCTCCTCGTTCGGCGTCTAGTTTCAACTCTCTCAACTTTCTTCAACTTCCCAAAAACCTCCGCGCGCTTCCGGTGCGTGACGTCATTCGCACCCTGTCACCCCGTTTCGTCTTGGGCTATTGTGATATCTCTGTGTGACACGTCCGCCGCCCGTATGCGCGTTAACACCTGCATCAAGTTTGCACCTCACTAACCCATGTGCTGAGCTGAAAGGTTCTCAGCCTAACTAAACCCAAAGGCATAAACCGAAATCCATCGGCTATAATATTACAATTTAGCGATATGATATTTCATGAAAATGAAATAACTTATAATGAAGCCCTGTATAATAGCGGATTCTAACATGAACTAAAATACTAAGTATTTAGACCTAAAGAAAACTAAAAAAATAATGAAAGGAACAATACTATGAATAAAAACAATCCTGGAGGTAACACCCCACAAGGCACCAACTATACGGCCACCAACCTCCCATCACGAAAACTATCAAAGTTAGACAAACCAGACATGCAGGGACGAGCTCATAAGTGATGTACTCCCATGGACGCCCACAAATGGCTGAGCAAAAGCAGGACGACCAGCTCGAACATACATACAGCAGCTCTCTGAGGATTCGGGATGTAACCCTGAAGACCTGCCAGAGGCGATGAACGATAGGGAGAAGTGGCGAGAGAGGGTCAGAGATATCCGTGCTGGCGGCACGACATGATGATAAGGATGATAAAAATGGAGCTATTAACAACAATAATAAACAATGTGAATAATAACCGTGGGAATAGAAAAAATAATACGGTTTAATCCTCCTTTCTACAAAATAGGAAAATAATAGATAGATCGATTTTGAGAGATAAGGAAACTCATCAGTCACTTTGTAATTGTGGAGTTAAAGATGAATGCCCCATGGATGGAAATTGTAATTCGAAAAATAGTTACCCAGCTAACATCTTCCCTAAGGAAGGTAATTTTAAAGATTAGGTATATATAGGGATTTCCGCTCTTAACTGGAAGCTCAGTTGGTATAACTAATCTTTTACTAATCAAACGGCTTTATTTAAATGTTATTGGACTCTAAAAAACCATGCATTAACTGCACAAATAAATTGGAAAATTGTTTAAAAACCCTCGATGGCAAGTTGTTTAAAAGGTGCATATAATTTATGCCTAGAGTCAAAAATGAGCATATTGAAATATAAAGACAATTAACCATTATTGAATAAAAGAAATGAATTATTATTCAAATGTAGGCATAGAAATAGATTTAAATGATATATTGATGATACGTAATGAATTTCACTATTTTGAACTCGATGTATAAATAGGGTGAACAGTAGTTTACCTACCTATTTTTGATACGTGACAGATGAAATTTAACTTGGGATCACCGTTGTAAAATATTATTACAAATTATAAATCAATCTAAAAATTACGTAAAATATTACACGCTTGAATATTAGACTGAAGAAATTGAATTAGATTATTTCTTAGAGAGTGAACAACCTTGATCTGATAATCTAAAAGATTTAATGGAACTAATTACTCTTAGAAAAGGTAATTAAATATGTAATTAGTAATACATAAAATAAAGTTAACCAAGAGCAAACTTAATAAGGAAACCCTTCATCGATTAAAATGCAAACAAAAGAAATTACGTCATCCCATTTTCAATAATAATTAAGGAACTTATAGTCTCAAAAAATATCAAATTTTAATACATTACACTAAATGGATTTGCCCAGTCGGCTGGGCCTGTAGAATACACCGACTGTTTCTCTGCTGAGGGGTAAGACCCCCCCCCAACGAGTGTCCTGTATATGACACTAAACAATCTAATGGTGAGGTTCCAGCAGTGCTGGGGCTTTGGGGAATGCGGAGTACCCCTTCATTGTCATCGCTCCCAGGTCCACTCTGGCCTGGATAGGGCCCTGTCTATGGGTTAAATAGAACTAACAGCATACTTATGCTAAAATGAATTGAGAAAACTGAATAGCTTGAAATAGAAGCGTTTTTGACAATTAAACCGTACTTACACTTAAACTGCGTGCTTATGGTTAACTGAATTATTTCAAATAGAACTTTTTTTCGACATTAAAACTGTATTTACACTTAACTGAATTGTTACATATAACTGCTTGAATAGTTTGAAATGGAAATGTTTTTGACAATTAAACTGTGTACTTATGCTAAACTGAACTGTTTTCAATAGAACAGATTATTTACATAAAAATGGATTTGGCGTTAAATAACCTACAAAGGTTGATATGCCATAAAACCAAACAAACCAAACCAAACCAACTAAATGGATGTGATATTAACTGGTTAATTCAAAAGATACTTAATTCGAAGGTTAATGGATTTTACATTTACAGTCTTTTAAGAGGTAGAATAATATAATTGTATATCATCATCATCATCATCTTGTCGTGCCATCAGTGCAGATATCCCTGACCCTCTCTCGCCACCTCTCCCTACTGTCCATTGCAGGTCCTCAGAGCTGCATCCCGTATCCTCACAGAGCTGCTGTGTGTAGCTTCGAGCTGGTTGCTCTGCTTTTACTCGGCCATGTGAAGGGGTCCATAGGAGTACCTCCCTTATGAGCTCGTCTCCACTTCTCCAGCAGAGTCCCGCATGTCTGGTTCGTCTAATTTTGATAGTTTTTGTGATGGGTGGTAAGTGGCCGTACGTCTGCTGCTTTGTGGGGTGCTGTCTCCAGGATATTTTCAATATTGCTCGCAGCATTCTTGTGTAGTTGCCATCAAGCTTTTTCTCCATACGTTTAGTTAGCGTCTATGTAGTGCATCCATATAACAGTATCGACACGACTGCTGCTGGAAAAAAATCAGCATGCACGAATTTAATAACTTAGAATTGTGACAATTTACCCATCGTATTGTGTATACATGCGAACGTGTTTATGTGTGAGTATTTGTATGAATATATATTTCAAGAATTTCTCTCAAATCGACAATTCTGTACTTTCTTCAACTGCATAAAATTCCTTAATTCTAAGACCTGTAGGATTTTTTTTTTAAATATTTTTATTTATTTACATCAGGTTTCTCTTCTCTGTTCATTTTTCTCTTTTTTTACTTATTTTTCTAGTTACCTTCGTAGGGACAGCATTTTTGAGGAAATATTATTCGGATTAAAAAATATCACTGAAATAGAGAGAGAGAGAGAGAGAGAGAGAGAGAGAGAGAGAGAGAGAGAGAGAGAGAGAGAGAGCAATTAAAAAGAAAAAAGAGAAAATATGAAAAGAAAAGTCGAAAAAATAAGAAAAATATCACACACACACACATTGAGAGAGAGAGAGAGAGAGAAAGAGAGAGAGGGAAGGAGGGGGAGGGAGAGAGAGAAAACAATTTAAAAGAAAGAGAGTGAGAGAGAGAGAGAGAGAGAGAGAGAGAATGAAGAGAAGAAAAGGAAGAAGCATAAGAAAAATATCCGTTGAGGAAAAGAAAATACCTGGTGAGATTAGTGTCAATGTTTACGAACTGAAATAACAACTTTGTCTCAGAACCCCCCCACCACCACCACCACAATAATTTAAACTAATTCATTGAAAAAAAAAAAGTAAAAAAAAACAAAAACAAAAATAAAAACAAAGCAAAACTGGACACTTCTCATTCTTTGTGTGAATATCAAAATATGTTACTTGCCTCCATCAAAGATATGACTTTGTGTGGTCTGGCGTGATGAAAAAAGACGAATTAGCGTGTGCACACACACACACACACACACACACACACACACACACACACACAAACATATATATATATATATATTGTCTCTAACATTGATTAAAATAGGTTGAATTGGTTTTTATCTTTATAAACCAAGCATTCTTTTTGTCAATTTGGAATACAAACTGTCCAGATATGCGATTTACATTTTCCTTATATTCCAGTCGAAATTCGAACTGCGATCGGCGATTCCATTTTTAAGCTTACATCCAAATACGCGGTAGAACACATATATTTAATTCAATATATATATATATATATACATATAAACATTCACATATATAATATGGTAATCTTTGTTGACTGTTTTTTCTCATCAATAGTCGCCACCCTTATTAATGAGTAGCTGTAGTTTCCTGTCTTAACTATTTAATCCTGGCCGTTGACCAATGAGGTTCTTCCACCCAGAATCTGGTGAAATGAATTGTTGGCCCGTCTTTGGATTCATTTACCCTAACTTAACATCCACCATGCCGCATCCCATGGTTTCCGTTGATATACGCTTGTGTGGCTTGTATATAATTCTTCCCCTTCAAAGACTGTTATCCAGGGACAAGCCTGGGCAGAACAACCATTGCAGAGTTTTACTGACTCAAAAGCGGCCTTCTCTTATAGACTCCTACACATAGACACGTCGGTGTTGTCTGACTAGCAAAGACTTACTTTCATCATCTCTGTACAGACACTGCAAGTTGTTTGGAGGTCCTACCAGAAAGGACAGATGATAGGGACGGATAGAAAGCAAGAGTCAGAGAAGACCATGCTGTCAGCACGACTTGATGATATATATATATATATATATACACACACACACACAATGTATATATATCATCATCATCATCATCATGTCGCGCCATCAGCACGGATATCCTTGGCCCTCTCCTGCTACCCTTCTCTATCGTCCATCGCTTCCGGTAGGTCCTCAAGGTCACATTCCGTATCAGCACAGAGCTGCTGTACGCTGGTTGTCCTGCCTTTCCTCGTCCATGTGAAGGGGTCCACAGGAGTACGTCACTTATGAGTTCGTCCCTATTTCTCCATCAGTGTCCTGCATGTCTAGTTCGTCTAACTTGGATAGTTTTCGTGATGGGTGGTAAGTGGCCGTACAGCTTCTGCCTCCAGGACTTTTAAATATTGAATAAAGAAACACGGCACTTAGATGAAGGAGAGCACATTAAGAGCCTTAATCTGCTTAAATCCAGTAACGAATATGCGCCGTCCAAAGATATAAAATGCTGTTGCGGATGGAGTATCGCAAAAAATCAAGAAGTAAGAATACATCATACTAAGATTGGAATCCGAAGTCAAGGGCATAAATTTTAGTTTGAGATGAATAACTTGATTGAAGGGAGCCAGTATCTGGAGAACAACTACATTGCGCAGAGTCCTTTTGTTAGCCCAACGCACTAGATGTAAACCAAACATGCAACTCAAGTCAAAGATCATTATTGTTCGATTGTTTCATGGACTGGCACGTTGGAACAAGTTTGGAATATCAATTCGAATTTTAAATTGGAGAATAATTTGCAGTTAAGCGTTCAGATATCGTTTTTTGGAGGCGTTAATTTAAGGAAAGTTTTCGCCGTTGATTTAATGGTCCCCTTCAAGGCAAATATGAACTGGGCGCATCAGTGTAAGTTGAAAAAAATCTTTGAGAACAAAGTGTCAAAAATGTGTTTCCTATCGATGTCGGATACAGAGGTTTCATTATCAACTTAAACCCTGCATACCTGATTAATCTTGGACTTTTACCCTCAAGGCAGAGGATATATATATATATATATATATGTGTGTGTGTGTGTGTGTATGTGTGTGTGTGTGTATACACATATATGTGTGTTTGTGAGTGTGTTTGTGAGTGTGTATATGATGATCCAGAATAAGGCCCTAACTTCAACAGTATGGATATGGCATTTCCATATCCCCACAGTGACGAAAAACAACAAAGCCTGGTGGTATCGTGAGGTACTGCTGGGGAACTCTAGATCAGTGGTATTGATGCCTGAATCCAGAGTCATAATCCGAAGATTTTCCTAAAAGCAACACAGTATTTTGTACAGCACTCATTGTAATAATTTATTTCACACACACACACACACACACACACACACACACATATATATATATATATAAGTATGTGTGTGTATATGTATGTGTGAGTGTGTTTCAATATGCATTCACATTATATGTATATATAAAGAGACAGAGAGCTGTCATAATATTTGAACAAACAGAAATTGGGCTACCAGAAACAAAATGGATCACAGGCAACAGAAAAAAAAATTTGCTGGTTCGAAAAACTTGTATTTTCGATAGTCCTAATGATTCTTGCCTTGTAGGAAATACTGAGATTCTAATTATTTTATTAGCATCGCATCTTTTACAATTATGAATCAGGGTTCGCCCTCGGTCTCCTTGATCTATTAGAAGCAAGAGATTAGAAGGGAAAAAATTGTGCCTTTTATCAGAGAATTTAATTCTATTAAAAAGCATTTTTTCTGAAAGAACCACAAGACATGTCACAATGATTTTTATGTTGACTGGAATCTAATTTGTTTCCTACGACTCAATTTATTTGATTTGAACACTCAAAACTAAACCAGTTGAAGCAAAATATCTGTTTGTTTAAATACTTGCAAATACAAGAAGTTTTTTCTAAGTTTAGCTAAGTCTGGCACCAGGCCAAAAACAAAAGAGATATCCCAAACAATCATACTTAGTCTTGTATCCTTTTTGTACTAGTTTGTTACATTCGCTAATTATGTGATTAAACGCTTCATCTCTTTCTTTACATAAAATCAACTTAACGATTCTGTCTCGTATTTTCAATTTTTACTTTAATATAACTGGTTCTTACGGCGTTGTTTTGTGCAACTATCAAAAAGATTGTAGGGGGTAACCTCGGTGTAATGGTTAAAGTGATGGAGTGTGGAATCGTTGTAAGCGAGTTCGAACTCCAGTCGCACTATTACATTCACTTTCGGGCAAATACCTTTGGGAAAGGTATGAACCCCCTTATTCTCCCAGCTATGGGTTAAATAGTACCACTGCTGTTCTTCTAGGAAAATAGCTTTGGTATTAAATAACCTACAAAGGTTGATATGCCATTAAACAAAGAAACCAAACCGAACAAAAAAGATTGTTTCTCTCTTGAAGTTTCACTTTCTTAGCAATATCTAAGTCTTCTCATTTGCAATCTCGACAGTTTGTCGCAAGAAGAATCCATACATTTCCTTTTTTTTTTTCGTTTTATATATATATATATCCGCGCAGGCGGCGCGACATGATGATGATGATATATATATATTCTCTATGGACTTACGTTGTTAATATAGTTATTGACTCTTCGGTTTTCTTTATTTGCTCTTTCTTTATGCCCTTCAGAAGACCTTGTATTGAGACATCTATACAGTCCTCAACACAGGTGCGTCCTCTTCCCCTTTCTTTTCAAGACACAAATAATCTGTGTCATATCTCAGATGTAAGACCCTTTTGCATATTCACCAATTTCCTTGTCCTTCGGTTCATTTTCTGAATTCCTCCTTTGACCATTTTAAGAATGATCCAGAATATCTTATAAGAGGGACAGATCAGGCGTCTTTCTCTTTTTCATGAAATTTCTGCTGCAGAGCTTTGTTTCAAACTGTCTTCGCGTTCTTCCAATGTAAGTTAGTAAAGTGCAGTTGGCGACATTAGTCGAGGGCGAACAGGAGGCTCCCTTTCAATAGCTACAACACCGATGTGTAGGGGAAGGGGCTACTTCTTTCCCTGGATTGCTCCACTTTACCCTCGATACGTACCTTATATTGGTGAGTGTTAATCAAGGATGTATCAAGTACCATTTTTAAAGTCTTTGGTATGACCTGACCTGGGATTAAACCCAGGTCTCCCGGATCATTGGCGAACACTCTACCCACTAGAGCAATGTATTTTTCGTTTTATCTCTGTTTAATGGTGTTCGCTTTCAATATTTCCAAGTACTTTTATTTTTCTTCTCTCCAAGAGTTCTGATGTTTCCTTATTTGGCAGTTGTTTCTCTTTTCCACTTTTCATTATCGGCAAGGCACATTTTTAGTGCTAAATTCTATTCCTATATCCTGTCTGTATATTTTTATTTTTTGTATCAGGTCTTCTAGTTCTTTTTCATTTTTGGAAAATACCTTGATATCATTCATGTATATATGGGAATTAATCCTTTTTTATATCTTTGTGAATTTGTTGTTCCATGTGCGCTTTGAAATTGCAATAACAGGTAGCAGCGGTGAGAATGAAACTTCCTGGAAGATGTTGCTTTGGATTTTCCTTTCTACTAAAGTTTGTCTACTTTCTGTTTATGCCATTTTTTGATGTTTTAATTACCCAGTAATAAACAACAGATAAGTTCTACTTAATAAAAGTTTTCTAAAAAAGATTATTATAAAAAAGAAGCAGCAAAAATAAAGAAACATTACAAAACAAAACAAAAAGTCCGGATATGCCAAGAAGACGTTATATAATCCCTATAGTTATTTAGTAGCGTTAGTTTAGATATAGCATGAGGTAGGAAATATGGGGCAACAGTGAGATTCGAACTCACTAGTAATGGTCTGCTAATCAAGCTCGCTAACTAGAATATCAACGCGAGGCGCCTTCAAAGGTAATTCCTTCAAAAGAAAAGATAAAAGTTCGTAGTTTAAAGAAAAAAATACGCTGAGGTTAATACGATCTACAATAAGAACGAAACTTTTGTCATAAATCCTATTACAGGGTATTTTTTGCTTATTTGTTTTACGGATTCTCAATCCCTTATGGGTTATTTAATGCCAAAATTTGATTAATTTCAAAATGTATAAAGTTTTGTGTATCAATTTTTATGTAATAATGATAATATTACAAAAAGATCAGATGTATCTTAATAATGGCACCTTAACCCATTCTACCACAAAGAATGAGATTGTTTGGTTTATTTGTCTAATGGCAAGTCAGTTCCTTATGGATTATTTAATGAAAAACTTAAATTATTTCTAAATGCTTGAGTGTAAATGGTTTCTAGCAATCCTTCTAATATTAATAATTCACACACAGTAATATAGTTTCGAGTAATCCTTTCTAATAATTCACACATAGCCATATTAATTAAATAATCTTTTCTGATACTTATAATTCCTGCATCGTTATATAGTTTCAAGTAATCCTTTCTAATAATTCACACATAGCCATAATAATTATATAATCTTTTCTTCTACTAATAATTCACACACCATTATATGGTTTCAAGTAATCCTTTTTAATACTTATAATTCACACACCGTTCCAAGATATTAATAATTCACACACCGATAAACGGTTTTTAACTAATCCTTTCTAACACTTAAAAAATTATAAACTGTTATATGGTTTCAGTAAAAATAATACATTTGTCTTTTCATCTACAAATCAGAGTTGATCTAGTTGATTGAATAAAAGGTCTGTCAACCCTTCAAGGGTTATTATTTGCCTCGTGGCAGTGGAATCATGTTCACTGAATATTTATATTAACACCTTTTTGGTTTGTTTTCTTTATATTAACACCTTTTTGGTTTGTTTTCTTCATATCAACCTTTGTAGGTTATTTAATGACAAAACTATTCTCCTAGAAGAACACTAGTGGTACTATTTAACCCATAGCTGGGAGGATAAGAGGGTTCATACTTTTCCCAAGGGTATTTATCCGAAATTGAACGTAATAGCGCGACTGGAATACGAACTCGCTTACGACGATTCCGTTGTTCATCACTTTAACCATTACACCGCGAGGACGCCCCCACATTTTTTTTCCTGAAGAGCGTTTTGCACTCTGTTATATATCAACTTTTCTCATGTAATTCTAAAGTTTGGTATATAGTCGTATAGTTTCAAGTATTCTTATCCAATAAGAATAATTTTCAAGTAGATCTGTTTTATGCATGGTTGAGATCTTAATAAGACCTACCGCTCAGAGTCAGATTAGACTTGGGATAAATGACTTGGAAGAGGTTCTTTACACACCACAGAGCTCTGGAGCATCACAACCAGTTTGTTTGGAGTCATACACTGGACACCACCTTTGTCGGGGGTCTTACCTCTGAGCTGGGTTAGGGTCGGTGTTTTCTAATCCTCACCGTGAAAGCGATGTTACAATTGTTTTAAACTTATGCGGACTGATATCGATAAGTTATCGATCACAGAGAAGTTTGATATGTCAGATAAAATAATTTTTTGTGACTCTGTCAATCCATCTGTACGGATGCATAACATGGGCGTTAACAAAACGCGCAAATAAAAAACTAGATGGGAACTACGCAAGAAGTCTATGAGCTATCTTGAAAAAATCCTGGAAGCAGCACCACACGAAACAACAGCAATACGGCCACTTGCCTCCCATTTCTAAAACCATCCAAGTAAGATAAACAAGACATGTGGGACACTGGTTGAGAGACAATGAGGAACTGATAAGTGAATTTCAAATGGACCCCTACTCACGGACGGGTCAGTGTTGGTCGACCTGGAAGAATTTATTTTATGGAGGTGCCCGTGGTGTAGTCGTTATCGCCGTAGGAAATGAACACGGCGATACGAGTTCAAATCCTGGACGAGACAGATTGCATTTCACATTGCACTAATACCCTTGGGAAAGGTATGAATACAATTATTCTCCCTCCAGCTATGGGCAAATAGTAGGACAGACTAGGTTCTTCAGCCTTGGTTAGGCAACTAGTCTAGGAGAAGGAAAACTCTGAATTCAAACCTGTTAAACTCCGCTTAAAAAATTGACCATGTGTCATATCCTGCCCGAGCGGAGGGGTTGGTAAATAGTACCTGGAAGAATTTATTTAGATCAGCTCTGTAGGAATATAGGAAGTAGTTTATAGGACCTGCCGGGAGCGATGGATAATAGGGACGGATTCAGAGAGAGAGAGAGAGAGAGAGAGAGAGAGAGAGAACCTAGGAAATACATGCTGTCAATGTGATTAAAGGGTGATGAGGATGATGATGTTAATCAATGTTAATCAATTTTTGTTCCTAATTTTAAAATTAAATTTGTATGCATTTACAAGAAAGCGTTCGATAGTACCCATGGTTTTAGGGGCCTATATTCTGCACTTACAAGGTAGATCTTATAAAGAGGTGCCGAAGGTGTAATGGTTATTGTCGTAGGAAATGGACACGGCGACAAGTGTTCAAATCCTGGACGAGACTGATAGCATTTCCCATAGCACTAATACCCTTGGGAAAGGTATAAATCCAGTTATTCTCCCTCCTGCTATGGGTAAATAGTAGGGCAGACTGGTTTCTTCAGCCTCGGTGAGGTGACTAGTCTAGGAGAAGAAAAAATCTGAATTCGAACCTGTTAAACTCCGCTTAAAAATTGACCCTGTGTCATTTCCTACCTGAGCTGAGGGGTTGGTAAATATGTATAAGGTAGATCATGGATATATATATATATAAATCAATAATTCCGTGGGTTAACATTTAAGAAAAGAAGATGAAAGTTTTTGGCACAACCAATAAGAAAATGACCTCAACGGAACGCAATTGCGCGACAAGAGTTTCAACTCGCTCACTACGATGTCGCAGTCCAGCACGTTACCCACAACACTACAAATACATTCTGCATTCAATGGCACATAGTTTTTCAAATTTCTATGACGCTTCCATAAAATTCAATAAATTTCCTTTTTACAAAAAGGTCGTTCACTTCTTTGTTGGGATGAGAACTTTTCTGTTTGATCGATTTTTTCTCTAATCATTTATCCCTTCCTCTATAGGTTAAATGGCCTCACTACTGTTTTGGCTTTGGCATTAAATAATCTACAAAGGTTGATATGCTATTAACAAAAGAAACTAGAGGTCAGAAGGAATGAGATTATGCGTAGTTTTATCGATTGGCAATGTCTAACAGATTTATTGATTTTAACAGCATGTCAATCCGTCTAGGGTTATTTTCTGCGTAGAAGTTACGGAATCGCGTTGATTATACTTTTATTTTTTGTAAAGTTTCATAAAATTTTTGTTTTTTTGTTTTTTGCACATGTCTCATCGAATACGCTGGCGATTATTGTATTTTGTTAATGTTATAAATGTTTCTATTTCCTTTTCAACGTCCGTTTTGGTTATTTTTCATTCAGTTGCATCTATGGGTCGAATTGAACAGTTCAATCATTTGCTGAATTTTTTATTAGAAGTTATTTGAAACAATACAGGTGAGTGCAAATTATTTGTATTTGATCGGAATACTTGATGAATAGAATTACATATGTTAAATATCTTTATAATAATATTTAAGACCATTTAATATTGGGCAAACAAAAGATTAAAATCGAATAGTATTATTTGTGTTTGATTGGAATACTTGAAACCATTTAACTGTGTGCAAACAAATGAGCTCTAACGAGTCGTTTAGAAATCAAGTTACTAATAAACTAATCACTTGCACTTTACTCTTCACTTACAACTCGTATTCACTTACAATATATATATATATATATATATATATATATATATATATATATATATATATATATATATATCGGTCCTTTGGCATAATAGTTTGTGTGTTAACCAATGGTCTGGAAGACCAGGGATTGAACCCCGGTCGAGTCCTACCAAAAACTCAAAAATAGTTCATGATTAACACTCAGAATTAAAAAGTACGGATAAAGGGTAAGTTGAGTCTTGCTTAACACTCAGCATTATAAAGTAAGGATCAAGAGTAAAGTTGAGCAATCCAGGGGAAGTATGTAGTAGCTATTAAAAATGAAGCCTTCGGGTCACTCTCGACAATGGTCGGCTAACTTATATATATATATATATATATATATATTACAGCACGATATGATGATGATGATAATCATTTCGCGCTGCTAGCACAGATTTCCCTGACTCGCTCTCTCGTTATTCGTATCTATCATCGATTGCTTCTGCCGGGTCTTCTTCAAAATACCCTGTGTCCGTAAAGAGCTGCTTTCGGTAAGTTCTAGTTGGTCGTCCAACACTTGCACGTCCGTGGAAAGGTGTCCATCAGAAAACTTTGATTATAAGTTCGTTTTTACTTCTCTCTCAGTGACCCGCATGTTTTGTTCGTCTTATTTGGATGTTTTTAGAGATGGGAGGTAAGTGTCCGTACAGCTGCTGTTTTGTGATATGTTGCTTCTAGGATTTGTTCAGTAACGAAATGGATGCACCACATGGACACTGACTATAAAGGAAAAGATTTTTTTTTTTTTTTTCATCATTCAACGTGTGAAAGCACATGCGATACCCTGCCCTTATCAGCCGCCTACCAGGGATTAATCACAGTTTCGGTAGCTCAAGGGGGTACAGCCAATCCTGGTGCTACCAAGCAGCTTTTGCCACCGGAGAAGGTATTAAGAGAATTATATATATATATATATATATATATATATATATATATACGCCAGATCAATTAAATTAATCATCAGTTTTAGTGTGCAGTTAGTGATTAAAAAAAAAACGCGTTTACTTTCGGTCGTTGATGTTCTTACGCGTTTACAGTAACTGTTTCTTACGTTATCAAACGGGAATGGTGGTTCTGCATGTATTTCATTCATGCTGAAAACTTCTCGCTTTCTACCAAATCCAACTTTATTTATATATATATATAAAGATTCATCTTAAGATGACCCACTAGTAAACAACCAACCAAAAGATTTATTTGACCCATAGATAGAACCCTAATATATATATATCATCATCATCATCATCATGTCCTGCCGCCAACACGGATATCCCTGACCCTCTCTCGCCACTTCTCCCTATCATTCATCGCCTCTGGCAGGTCTTCAGGGTTACATCCCGTGTCCTCACATAGCTGCTGTATGTAAGTTCACGCTGGTCGTCCTACCTTCGCTTGGCCATATGTGGGGGTCCATACGAGTACATCACTTAAGAGCTCGTCCTTGCTTCTCCAGCAGTGTCCTGCGTGTCTGGTTCGTCTAACTTGTATAGTTTTCGTGATGTGAGGCAAGTGGCCGTATAGTTGGTGTCTTGTGGGGTGTTTCCGCCAGGACTTGTTCCATATTGCTCTCAACATTCTCGTGTAATTGCCGTCTAGTTTCTTCTCCAGCCGTTTAGTTAGCGTCCATGTAGTGCATCCATATAGCAGTATCGATACAACCGCTGCCTGGAAGAAACTGCGTTTCATTTCATCGGTCAGGTCTGATTTCCATATGATCGAGAGCCTATCAATAGCTGTCCATGCTTTCGTTAGTCGTGCGTCGATGTCTTTTTCGGTTGATGAGACGCTACTTCCTAGGTTGGTGAATTTATCATATATATATATATATATATATAAAGATTCATCTTAAGATGACCCACCAGTAAACAACTAACCAAAAGATTTATTTGACCCATAGATAGGACCTTAAAAGGTACTACCGCTCTGGATTAGAGTGGACTTGTGAATGGAGGCCCCAAATCTTCCCGAAAGCTTCAGTATTGAAGCCTCATTATCAGATACAGTTAGGAGAGTCTTACTTCTGAGCAGAGGTGCCGTTTGTTTATTTTACAACACCAACCAATCAACCAACCCCAAAAATATCCATTTGACCCATATGTGCTACCATGGTCAGTCAGAGTGGAACTGGGAGTAATGGCAATGAAAGAGTATCCCACATACATCAGCTCTCAAGAACTGGAGCTTCACTATCAGATTCAGTTTCAAGTCATCACCAAGACAATTGTGATGTGGATTTCCCTGTTTGTTTGTTTTTACACATGTCGATCTTATTTACTCAAATAACGTCTACATAAGAAAAAGAAATAATAGTAATAAATATAAGAGAAAAGAGAGAAAGGACATTTTTGTTTTGCTGAATAAATAATGAATTTTGATAAAACTGAATGCTGGAAGGAGAATTAATTCAGAATACCTGGAACAAATGATCTGCGAAACAAAATAAGTGAAGTGTCCTACCTTAATTCGAGACGTGCTTTATCAATCCAGGGCGAAATTTAAAGATTACCATGTATCTTTGTTCTTTTGTTGAAACCATCAACATTTAAGTATTTAATGACCAAAGTACACTCCTAGCAAACTTGATTGGAAAGAACAATTGTTAGCGACAAATGAAGATTTACAACCAATCTTCGGTGTGTATGTGCACATCTGTGTGTGTGTGTGTGTGTGAGAGAGAGAGAGAGTATTGTGATTATTCAGTTTAGCACACAAAACTGAATTTCTGTTAAGATATATATATATATAGTTTTTTATTCATACATATATTTATGAATAAAAAAATCATATATATAAACTTTATATCTATATATATATGTAAATATAAATATTTATATATAAGTTGTTTATATATATATATATATATATATATATATATAAATGAATACTTTATATATATATATATATATATATATAAATGAAAACTTTACATATATATATAAATATATTTATATATATATACATATATATATACATAAACTTTATATATATATATATATATATATATATATATATATATATATTTGCATTTTCTCTTAAACATGTTTGATTAAATAAGACAGCGACATGGTTTCTACGTATTTTATTCTTAGATAAGACCGACACTTCGCCGTTCAAGTCTTTGTATGAGTCGTTTGATATCTGGATGGAATGAAATAAAAAAGGCGCCATGTTTTCCAAAGTACTTTCCGCTCCAGTATAATACAGTACTTATATATATATATATATATATATATATATATATATATATATATAAGTGTATCTGAAAAGTAACGGAACTTGTGTCACATACAATTTATTTCATTTCCAAACAACAAGGTTACCCCTTCAAAGTGATTCCCCTCAAGTCTAACGTACTTTCTCATCCTTTGCAGCCACGCTTCTATTCACTGCTGGAAGGATTCTTCTGGGAATCCTTTCAGCTCAGTTGTCATGGCTCTTTTGATAGACTCTGCTAAATACTTCCGTATGCCCAGGGCATTATCAGCAGATGCATTGTCGAGGTGAAGAAGCCACGATTTTTCTTTCCACGACCATATTGGATACGCTGCAGGGTCTACTTGTAAACTTGCTGATTGGTCGTCTTGCACTGTGGCAAAAACTTGCTATAGTCGAAGTACGTTATCAACATGACTTTGCCTTTTAAATTTCTTTTGCATTCTTCAGCTTTGGCCACCCCAGAGACTTTCACTCACAGCTTAGACGCTTGGTTTTCGGGCCGTACTCAAAATCCATGTGTGATTTTACAAAGCAAACCTGGTTCAGTTTAAAGATGTTCGATTAAGTCCTAATGCATCTTCATGCGACGCTCCCTCGGTTCATAATTCTTGGTACAATTTTTGCGAAGACTTTTTGCATGTTCAAATCTTCAATGATTACCTTCCAACCATCATTCTTTTTTTTATATATACGGAAAAATCTAAAAGAAATTTCAACAAGATCAAATTCCTCTAACAAACTGTTCCTCAACAACAAATTCTTCTACAAAATCAGATCCTTTCCTCAAGTTACTCCTAAAAGAAAAAAATGTATTTATACTACAAGACGATTCTCTACAAATAAACTTTCAATAAAACCAGATTCTTTCTACAAATCGTTTCTCTGCAAATAAATTCCCACATCTACCTTTCCGTTTTTTCCTTTTTTTAAAAACTTGATTTTGCATTTAATGACCGAGGAAGTTGACATGCCGTAAAACAAAAATAAACAAACAAATCTTTTTCATGTCTAGTTGAATTGTGATCCTTTGAATAAACAACCGACGATCGCCAGACACCACTTGTCAAACTCAATCAACTTTGACCTCAGTCCTGCTTGTTTAAGGCCACCTGCTTCTTGAGTCATCTTTCACCACCTCCCTCACGCCCCTCTTTGGGTGTTATACTCAAATACTTGCTTCAGCATTTCAAGGGCTTGTGGC
Organism: Sepioteuthis lessoniana; assembly: GCA_963585895.1. Lineage (NCBI taxonomy): Eukaryota > Metazoa > Mollusca > Cephalopoda > Myopsida > Loliginidae > Sepioteuthis > Sepioteuthis lessoniana. The sequence continues at coordinate 17,680,252 of OY757913.1, read as the reverse complement.
GGAGTTTTTCCAAACCCGAAAATTCTCAGGTTTATTCGTTGCTCGGAGCGAAACGAAAAAAATATGCAATGGTTGCAGAAAGAGAAGATTGTAGTCATACACTCCAAATATATCAGTTTTGATAATAACACAACCTGCTTATCCCTCTTTCGCTCTTAGCTCACACAGCTCATCAACTCCCACTAGTTTTTAGACAAATTATTATATATATATATAGTGAGACCTTACGCCTCTCTTTGAACCGCTTGTGTCAACCAAATATCCGTGAATGATATGGTTTTATTTCTATTCACTTGCTGAAATATTTAAAGTGCTTGTGACGTTGTTTTCTCCAACCGGACCAAAAAGTTCAAGTTAATTGTTCTGTGTTTATCATTCGTTCCCCAGTGCTCAAAGCTGAATGACATGATAAAGAAGATGTGTTAAAACAGCATGTGAAATAAAAGGAAATAAACACTGCTTCTTTTTAACAATCCCATGGGGCCACAGGAAGACAATACATTATCGGCGTTAACTCGCCAGGCTCACAGTAATTCATTTTAGCATTAACTTTTTATCACAAAACCTCTAGTTTTCCAGGGGATGTCCTTGTGGTGTAATGATTAAAGCGATGGACTGCGGAATCGTAGTACGCGAGTTCGTACTCCAGTCACGCTATTACGTTCACTTTCGGGCAAATACCCTTGGGAAAGGTATGAACCCCCTTATCCTCCCAGCTATGGGTTAAATAGTACCACGACTATTCTTCTAGAAGAATGGCTTTGGCATTAAATAACCTACAAAGAGTTGATATGCCATTAAAACAAAGAAACCAAACCATCTAGTTTTCCAGATGCTCACCAGATTGTTTTGTTTGTTCTCATGCTAGTCAAATGATTTTAGGGGGCCTCCCCGCCAGTCTGTTATAGGCAGTACCCAGAAGATTCCACTGTTATGGTGTAATGTTTATTTACAACCTCTTTATTCATACGATCCTCGGCAAAATCCATTCGATATATGTCATTTTAGATATGTGTAATTTTTTTTTATATATGTCATTTGTAGAGTACTGAAAATCCAAACACTGACTGTACTACCAACCACAGCATGTACCACCACAGCGGGAACTGCTTCACTCATGTGATATAGGAACAGTAAACAAACATGTACTAAAATACTGCATCTTTAATTCACCACAGTATGTTTTATATTTAGTTACCCAACCCCTCTGCATAAGCAAGATGCGACACAAGGTCTATATCAAGCGGAGTTTAACAGGTTTGGATTAAAAGTTTTCCTTCTCCACGACCAGTTGCCATACGAAAATTAAAGAACCTAGTTTGCCCTACTATTAATTCTTAGCGGGAGAGAGAATAGTATGATACATATCTTTCCCAAGGGCATTATCGCTTTGTGAAATTGCAAACAGCCTTGTTTAGGATTTGAACTCCTTTCACCGTGTCCATTTTCTTACGAAGGTATCCTCTACACCTCGTCGGCCTCATCTTAGTATTTATGACAATTTAGCAAGATCAAATAAAGAGGAATAGGGATAGCAACATTTTAGCTGATCTTCCTTTTGGGAAGTGCAGTATTTCTTCCAAAATCCCATATCCAAATCCAAATTCCAGAGGTTTTCCGGAATTTGAGCCTACACAACTATCTCAGCCACTAGGTTTCTAGTCTATTTCAAAAGAAAAAATAGAGAAGAGTTTCTAAAAACAATAAAATTGTTTGTTTGTTTTCTTTTTTTAAAGCAAAAACAACTATGGATCTCTGAAACACATTTGTATGATAAATCAGGAAAAAATCTGTCTTGATTTTGATACTGAACAAAATTGGCTGGCCACACACAAAGAAATATGTGCCAGATTAAATTAATCGGATTAGTGAATTGATTGTGAAGTAAATCAGACTCAAAAAAAAGAGAAAAAAATACAGGGTGGAACGATAAAATTGTCGCCCTAGAAAAGACATGATTCCTTTTCCGTTTAATGAAAACCAGTTTTCTTTCTTTGTTGCAGACCATCTACTTGTTGGTCAGTTGTGAACAAATCCCAAGAGTGATAGGAGCCTTCTATCATGTCTGAAAGTGACACAATGTTCAACGAGCGAGATCGGAAATGCACCGCTGTACAACTCATGCTCTCTACCGATCCAAGTTATGACAACAGGACTATTGCCAGCACCCTCAAAATGCAAATTCGGACAGTTCAACGCTTGTGGGCACAGTTCAACGTATCGAACGACCCTTTGGAGGTGGTGGAGCGGAAGGCCACATCATGCGACCTCACATCTTCGAAGTCGGCTTCAAAGTCAACACCAAAGTGTACCTGGATGTGCTGAAGAGTGTGGTGATTCCCTGGTGCAATCAGGTGGCCGGTGGCAGACCCTGGGTGTGGCAGCAGGACTTGGCGCCGGCCCACAAGTCCAAAGAGACTCGGACTTCGCTTCAGAAGGAGTGCTACGACTTTGTACCCTTCTCTCACTGGCCTCCTTCCTCCCCCGACCTGAACCCGCTGAACTACTTCGTTTGGTCATACGTCGAGAACATCACCAACATGACCTCCCATAACACCAAAGCCAGCTGATCGCTGCCATCCGCCAAGTATTCGCCGAGCTTCCGCCGGCGCTTGTGGAAAAAGCATGCTCCTAGTGCCGGTTCCGTATGGAGGCGGTGATTGAGGCTGAAGGCGGCTATATTGAATAGATGTCAGCTCTACTACATAATCAAGTTATCCGAATTGATTTTTTCAATAAAAGTTTTAAAGTAAAGGTGTAGTGTTGTGTTCTTAGGACAATTTTATCGTTCCACCCTATAAAAAGATAAAATCAAATCTGAATCAGCTGTATGAGTCTTACAAAAGCAAACTTCATCGTCATCTTAGCATCTTTTGTTTATCAGTCAAACAAAACAGGAAACGTCACAGGTGTTAATCAATAAACAATAACAATATCGATATAAAGGTATCGTAAAACTCGTCTCGTCAATCATCTATCCTCATAAATAAGCAATAGCTCTTATCCTTTTTGGTTTCTTTGTTTATTGGCATATCAACCTTCGTAGGTTATTTAATGCAAAGCATTCTCCTTGAAGAACAGTAGTGGTATTATTTAACCTATAGCTGGTAGGGTAAGGGGGTTCATACCTTTCCCAAGGGTATTTGTCCAAAAGTGAACGTAATAGCGCGACTGGAGTACGAACTTACTTACTACGATTCCTCAGTCCATCGCTTTAACCATTACACCACGAGAAGACCCCCCCTCCAACAGAAGGCAACCCAGCCGAAGTCAGTTGTAACGTTTGCTTAGTTTTTGTGTGGTTTAATGGCATATCAACCTTTGTAGTTAATTTAATGCCAAAGCCATCTCCGAGAAAAACAGTAGTGGTACTATTTAACCCATAGCTGGGAGGATAAGGGGGTTCATACCTTTCCCAAGGGTATTTGCCCGAAAGTGAACGTAATAGCACGACTGGAGTACGAACTCGCTTACTACGATTCCGCAGTCCATTGCTTTAACTGTTATATAATAGCCGAGGGATTTCGGTTCATGCCTTTGCGTTTAGTTAGGCTGAGAACCTTTCCGCTCAGCACATGGGTTAGTTATGTGCAACATTGAGGCAGGTGTTAACGCGGGCGTGCGCGGGCGGATGGAGGTGTCACTCAGATGTCATAATAGTCCGAGACGAAACGCGATCACAGGGTGCAGGTGACGTCACGCACCGGAAGCGCGCGGAAGTTTGTGTGAGATTTGAAGAAAGTAAGAGTCGAGAATTAGACGCCAAACGAGAAGGATCGACTTTTGGAGCTCGCAGGCGCGAGGCGAACATGCACCCTATGGGGGGGGGGCGCACGAGATGGGGTCCAAATGAATAAGACAGCATAGAAGATTGTGTCTCTCCTCCTTACGTCGAAACCTTTAACTCAAAGTTAATAAAAAGGTTTCGTACCTGAACAAGAAGTCGTTACGTGTTTCCGAATTTTGTTGAGATTCCTATGTTCTTTATATGTTCTATCGTTATGAACATTCGATGTCCATTTCACCCCTTTCACACATGGCCATATTCGTGTATATGGCTATGTAACATAACCATTACACTACGAGGTCTCTGGTGGTGTAATGGTTAGCAAGCTCGACTAGTAAACCTACACGAGTGAGTTCGAGTCTCATTGGGTGCTCCTTTCATATTGCCTTGTGCCACATCTAAGCAAAATGCTTAGTAAATTTCCATTACACCCCGAGGTCACCCCTTCTCCTTTTTAGATTTTTGTTTCTTTTTTTGATATACCACTGTTTACAGGGGAAAGTCCCGTAGCGTAGTGACATACGTACCGTACTGTGACATAAGTTGTAAGCGAGTTCGAATCCCAGTCGTGCTGTTACAATCTTTTCGGACTTATACCCTCGGGAAAGGCATGAGCTCTCTTGTCCCCACCCACCAGTTATTGTTAAATAATATTACTCCCGTTCTTCAACGAGGATGGTTTTGACATTAAATAACCCTCGAAGGTTGATACGCCATTAAACAAAGAAACCAAACCAAACCAACCCACTGTTAGTAGATTCATGCCGTAGATTTTACGCTAAAAATTTTCGACACGGTCGATAAGTCCATAGCGATAAGAAATGAATTAAAAATGCTTTGGAGAAGATGTCTAAGTTAAGAAAAGTTGGCAACCGTAGTCGAGGGTGACCAGAAGGCTCCTTTTCCGATAGCTACTACACAAGTTGTAGAGGAAGGCACTACTCCTTTCTCTGGATTTCTCCACTTTACCCTGACTTATAATGCCGAGTGTGTTAAGCCTTGGTATAACTCGACCTGGGATTGAACCCAGGTTTTTCTGGGCTATTGGCGAACACTCTAACCATTATACCAATGGTCTAACCAGACAAATTATTGAAGTCAAACGTTGAAAATTCATTTGAATCAATTTGATTACGTTAGTTGCATCAATGTGTATCTTCTGCGTAAGGATAGCGCGCCCAAAAAAGTTAAAACAACAAAAATCCCCAGAATACTTACTTATATTTCCTTGTAAGATACGCTATATAATTAAATAAAAATTTAAAAAAAAATGGATCCTAAGCATCAAATACAGTATAGTGTCATACACTGGATACCCCCCCTTTTTTTTGGAGGGGGTACTCTCTGCAGGGATAAGAGTCTGTATATTCTAATCTTAGCCGACAGGCCGGTGATGAATATTTATGCAATTTTAGACATGTGTAGTATTTTAGAATACATTTTGTTTGTAACCTTTTAAACTGTAAAGAAAATAATCTGCTCGGGTTATCGCTGATTGTCTTAAGGTACAAAAGAAGTGATGAAAGCTTGTGTTATTTGAGAAAGGAACGACGAAGCGGAAATGGGGGAGTGATATACTTAGATCTTGTTTGACTTTGAAGTCAGCGCCAGGTGGGCTTTTTTTCTTCCGTGATATTCACACCTCTAATGAGTTTCCCATATGTAAGAAGCGATACATTATATATATATATATATATATATATATATATATATATATATATATATATATATATATATATTATATATATATATATCAACAGCACGTCCGATAATACATATTACTAGAGACAAGCTCAAAATATAACTATATTCACGCACAAATATTTACTACCCTTCATTTAGTTTGGCAAAAGATCATAGAATACAGGTAAACTAATGAAGATCGAACTCACTACACTTTAAATGTGTCTCACAGGGGAGTAATTGCTAGTAAGCTAAACTTTCAGATTAATTGACGACTGAATAATGTGTTGGATTTTCACTGGATGCCTCATACGTGTGTCTTTGTGCCAAATCCAGGCTATGATTATTTCTGGCGTAACTCTTAAAGTGCTATACTGCAGCCGCAAAGTAAGCAAGTTCGATTTACAGTTCCGCTATTGTGTGCACCTTCAGACTAATACTCTTCGGAAAGGAGACGGGGGTCTCTGTGGTGTAACGGTTAAAGTGCAGGACCTCGGAATCGTAGTATGCGAGTTCGAACTCCAGTCACGCAATTACGTTCACTTTCGGAATGATACCCTTGAGAAAGGCATGAACCCCATTATCCTCCCAGCTATGGTTTAAAAAGTACCACTACTGTCTTTCTAAAAGGATGGATTTAGCATTGAATAACCCGAGACGGTTGATATGCCATTAAATAGCAAACAAACAAATCTTCGGAAAGGTAAAAAATCCTCTGATCCTTCCAGCGGTATTTGTCGGCCGTCCCACCAACCGGATGAGTGTGACTCAAAGCCTTTTTTAAGGTGGGTCCACGCGCAGGACCTTAGCCCACTCGCACCCGGCATTCCCCAAAACACCTCGGGTCCCGTCGGCATTCCTCTAAAAAGGGGTGCTCAGGCGCCAAGCGACAAACCTAACCCCACTAAGGAGGGTTAAAGCCTGGGGGATGCCCTCCTCCGAGGCTCGAGGTTTGTCCAGTGACGTGACACACCCGGCTGAAGTGTGTCCCATCAACTGGATTCAGCTCTTATCCCTTCAGCTATGGGTCAAATAGTATCACTGCTGTTCTATAAGAATAAGACTAACTTTAGAAAACCCAAGGAGATATACCATTAAGCAAAATAAGCATAACCACACTAGACTAGAAATGGTCTTTGAAGCGAGACAAAGACAATGAGAAAATGGTTGGTCGATATCTAAAAGATCTATATGTGCTTGGTGGCTATTATTTGGTAAGACATTAGTTCAAATGAGGATTTTCTCACCAATCACAAAGAAGTATAGCGTAACAAATTCTTCTGAATCCAAATATCATATCTAATCATCTTGTGCCGTACCAAGTTTAGATTTATAAGATCAACACTTTCCAACTTAATTTGTGCACGGGCAACATCTTTATAGCCTGTATATTACCAACACAGAGGTGCCCGTGGTATAATGGTTATCGTCTTAGGAAATGGACGAGGCTGATTGCATTTCACATAGCACTAATACCCTTGGGAAAGGTATGACTCCAATTATTCTCCCTCCAGCTATGGGTAAATAGTAGGACAGCCTTGATAAGGCAACTAGTCTAGGTGAAGGAAAACTCTGAATTCAAATCTGTTAAACTCCGCTTAAAAAGTGACCTTGTGTCATATCCTGCCCGAGCGGAGGGGGAGTGGTAAATATGATATTACCAACACAGATAAATTAGGGAAAGGGTTCTTGTGGCGAAAGTGATGGACTGCGGCTTCCAAGTAAGCGAGTTCGAATACCTGTCGAGCTATCACGTCCACTTTCGTGCAAATACTTTCTGGAAAGATATGAATACTCTTATTCCCCCCCCCAGCTAGACCTTAAATAGTATCCCTGCTTTTCTTCTATGAGGATGGTTTTGAAATTGAATTACCCACGAAGGTTGATAGACCATCAAACAAAGAATTAGATCAGTTGTCTCTGAAATTTTTGCGAAATTTATTTTTCATTTACATGAATTAATGTTAGACAAAAAAAAACAACAACAAAAAAGAACGTATTTGTTTATGACGAACGTTCATTTTTACATTTGTCTCGGTTTCCTTGTCCAAAGGTACATCAAACTTCGTGGGTTATTTATAACAACAGTAGTGGTATTATTTAACCCATAGCTGGGTAGCTCACTCAGCTGGGGCTGGAAAATACGCGGACTGCATCTCTGTAGAGTTCCCTCACAACGAGTGTTCTGGATACGACTCTAAACCCTCCGATGGAGAGGTTCAAGTCATGGAGCTTTGAAGAATGTGTAGTACCCCTTGATTGCTATTACCTGACCTGGAATGGTTGTACCCTTTACGATCCAATCTATGGGTCAAATAGACATATTTAATAATTTACTATACTCGAAATATTTTAACGGTGTGCAAACGAATGAAAATTGTTGAATAGAATTATTAGTGTTAAATAGAAATACTTGAGATCATTTAGCTGAGTGGAAACAAATGATTAGTATAAAATTAGATTGGAGTACTTGATAAATAAAACTATTACTGTTAGATACAAATACTTGAAACGATTTAACTGTGGGCCAAAAACTGAGCACTACCTCGTGTAGAAATTGTTACCTATGAACAATTAATTTCCAAATAGTATATATATATATATATATATATATATATATATATACGTGTTGTATTCAATAAGTTTCCAGAATTTTTGTACATCCATTTAAAATTGTCGTAGACTCTTGAAAATTCAGTATGTTATTGCTCTACATCTGATGAGATGACTGACCAATTTTTATGATTTCAGGTTCTAATGAACAGCTACAGCAGCAATTGGAATACACCCTATTAAAGCCTGATTGTGACAGCTGGTGAATTTCAAAAATGCAATCTGGACGCGAGGACACTTTAGAAGTACGATATGCCATAAAATTCTGTTTTAAACTTGGAAAAAATACCACAGAAACGTATGGAATGCTTCAAACTGCCTTTCGACCATCTTGCATGAATCGAGCATCAGTTTTTGAGTGGCATAAGAGATTCAAGGAAGGCAGGAAATCTGTGAGGGACGATGAGAGGCGTGAGAGGAGTAAGGAAATCAATAGACCAGAGTTGATTAGCCAAAGGGTTAGGGTTAGGCTTAGGGTTCATATGTTTAGGTTTTAAGGGTGTTCAGGAAGAGATTCCGTCGTTAGAGGCCAGCACTCTTCAAATCGGGTCAGTGGCATTTCCACTAGGACAATGCACCAGTCCACAACTCCATCCTAGACTATTTGAGCAAGATGGGCATCAAGTCAGTTCCTCACCCTCCCTATGGTCCAGATCTTGCTCCCTGTGACTTTTGGTTATTTTCTAAGCTCAGAGGCTGTCGTTATGAGACAATTGAGGAGATGAAAGAGGCTGTGACGACGGTCATTGACCAGCTCATACAAGAGGACGACCATGGTGCCTGCCAGAAATTGTTGGAACGGTACAACAAGTGCATTGCTGCCAGAGGAGATTACTTCGAAGGGGGCTAGAGTTTCATGTGTGTACTATCAATAAAAGTGCCCATACAAAAAAATCTGGAAACATTTTTAATGATCCTCGTATATATATATATATATATATATATATGATAGAAATAATTGTAACGTTGGATAAATCAAACACTTAACTCGGATTTAGATGTGTAATATTTCGTTCGGGCTTTATTTCATCTTCGCGGACTTCTTCAAGACATATCTAAATCTGAGTTAAGTGTTTGATTTATCCAACTTTCTACATATTTCTATCATACTGTCAGATTCACAACAAATATATCTTTTTAATATATATATATATATATATATATATATGTGTGTGTGTGTGTGTGTGTGTGTGTGTGTGTGTGAATAACATTTAACATTGAATAACATTCAAGTGTTGATATGCAATTAAACCAAACCAACCAACTCTAGTTCTGGGAACAAAGGAGTTTATATCTTTTCGAAGGGTATGAACCCGAAAGTGCGAACTCACTAGGGTGTCGCAGTCCAGCAGGTTAACCACTACACCATGGAGAATCCCTTACCTCTAGGAATGTTAACTTTACGAAAATGTGTCAAGAGGATAAATTCTGAATAAAGATGTATGCATTTCACGCTGTGCCAATACTAATTGCAAAGGCATGAATGCAATTATTCTTCTCTGAGACATGGATGGCGGACTAACTCTTTAAACTTGTAATGGCAACCTGCCGAGGAGAAGGAAAACTCTTAATTTACATCAGTTACATCAGTTCGCTTAAAAATTGATATTAAGGTGGAGGGTTGAATATATACCCATCTTGAAAATCAGCCTCCGGATTTTTTTTTTTTTTTTTTTGTCGGGGTGGGTTAAGTGGAAAAGATTTCATCGCATACTAAGGATTGCGAATTTCGTTGAGATAAGATCGAAAAAGAAAAAACGTAGGGAATGATAGGTTCATGCCTTTTTCTGGCATTTTTGAAAATTAAAGCTGAACTGAATTCGATCTCAATTCGACAACCGTTTTTTGGATAGGTAGCAACGTTGGTAGATATGTGTTGACTGAAATAGATAGATAGATAGATAGAGAGAGAGAGAGAGAGAGAGAGAGAGAGAGTGAGGGGATTTAACTATATCAACACGCAGAAGCAGGATGAGAAAGAGAGTCGATTTAATGTAGGAACACCCCCCAGGAAGCGAACCTCCCAGGTAACAGGTGTGAAACTGTCCGAATCTCACGGCATTCCCACTTGTAAAGGCGCTTCAGGCAGCTGGAAATGAATTACCGCTTTTGGACAATGAATGCAGGAGCTGCCTGGAGTCATGGTTCTTTGAGATTGGACATAAATAAATTTTCACCTTCCAGCTAAAAAAGCCGAGGATAGATAGATAGATAGATAGATATAAGCAGACAACGATAGATAGATAGATCTTAAATAGAAACTTTGTGGAATAGAGATAATCTAAGGTCAGAAAACTTGTAGCAATGTATGCGCCATCGCATTGAGTAATGGCCCAGACAACCAAAGCGAATAATAATAATAATGTAATCGAGGTAATATTGACCGGAAGTGTCTCGTTTTATTCTTAGGTTGAAATGATATACAAAAGAAATCTTTTTTATGTTGTTTGCCGTCGTATCATTCAACAAAGCAATAATCATCTAGTACTTTTCGTATCAACAAAAAAGTCCAGCAAAATCGGTCAGTTGTAAGGTCATATCCTTTGAGAGCAAATTCTTCCTTGGCGTCTGACATTTTTCTTCAACGGTTTAACGTCAGCTTAATTCCCTGAATTCATCCTTTTTTTTTTTTTTTGTCTGTTTTTTTGTTTTTTTGTTTTTTTTTTGTTTTTTCATTTTTATATTCTTTTCATCTGTCTGTCGCTACTGTAAACGAAAGAAAATTTCCCAATCATAAAATCTACTTCGTTATTTATGGAAATATTTAGTCTAGCCAGATTTTAGATATTTTTTCTTATCAGCCCTTCTTTCTTTCTTTCTTTCTTTCTTTCTTTCTTTCTTTCTTTTTCATTTTTCGAATAATTTATTCTTTTTTATCTCTTTCTTTTTATTGTAATTCTTTCTTTATTTTCTCTTTCTTTCTTTGTTTATTTATTTATTTTCGAATTACTCATTCTTTTTTTTTTTTATCTTTCTCTTCTTATTGTATTTTCTTTCTTTCTTTCTTTCTTTCTTTTTTTCTTTCTTTCTTTCTTTATCTTTTCTTCTAATTGGTTTCTTTCTTTCGTTCTTTTTTCTTAATATTTTTAATAATTCTTTTTTACTTTTTTATCATTTTTTCTTTATTTCCCAATTACTCATTACCTTTCTGTTTTTTTTCATTATATTTCTTTCTTTTTTCCCCAATTATCATTTCTTTCTTTCTTTCTTTCTAGCATATCCCTTTTTATCATTTTAATTCTTTCTTTCTTTCTCTTTTTCTGCAATCCATGTTTTTTTTCTTTGTTTCTATCACAAGTTCTCTTTTCTTTTTTTTTTTTTTTTTGCACTTATTCATTCTCTATCTTACTCATTCTTCAATTTTCTTTTCATCTATTTTTCTGTCTTTATTTTCCGTTTTTATTATCTTTCTTCTCTCTTTCATATATATATATATTTTTTACTGTTTTTCTTTCATTATATCTTTGTTGTATTCTCTCTTTCCTTCATCAATCCGATTTCTTCATCCATTATTTTTTCACTGATTCATTCTTTCTTCTTTCAATCATTTTCTTATTATTTATTAATTACAGTGTACTTGGTTTTACTTTGAGTAGCACAGGACCAAAGGTATGGTATGTCGGGTAAAAATCGAACTTACTTAACAACGCTAGAGGGTTAAGAATCCAAAGCATTTACTAATTTTCGCTTTATCTGACACCAGGCCTCACGTGGGGAAACGACAGTGAAAACGAAATTCACAATTGTAGTACAAGTTCTAGAGATTTGATTACCAACCAAAACTTAGAGATGGACACTTAAGATTTTACAAAGTATAACTTCGACTAGTAGTGTTATATATTGACCCTCGACAGACCTGTCAGTCAAGAGATGCACCTGTGTAAATAAGCGGAAGAACAGCGGAAGTAGGTGGACGTTAAACAATAATATAACCAGGCGCACAAACGGTTCGAGTCAGTTGGAGACATGATGCCGAATTGAGACCATCTGTAGACAGAGAGCTTTGGGCCCTCAGTGACTTACGGTTGAGCAACCCAGCCAAGATGAGAAAGAAGTACTGTTGGGTCAATATAGCAGTCTGTCTCCAGCTCATCTCTCACACACAACCAACATCAACCCTTTCAAGAATAAAGTGTGAGAGATTATATTTTTATAAAGAAGCGTGTTCGTTCGTTCACTGAAGTTCGTCATTATTGTTGACTATGTTCCGCATATATTTGTATATGTGTAATATAATTGCGGAGGGATTTCGTTTTGTGTATCTTGCCTTTCGGTTTAGTTAGGATGAGAACCTTTCGGTTCAGTGCATGGGTTAGTTAGGTGCAACATTAACGCAGGTGTTCACGAGCGCGCGGAGAGGATGTGTCATTCAGAGATGTCAAAATAAAAAATCCCATATAGGAACTGAGACCAGGGGATGGGGATGACGTCACGCACCGGAAGCGTGGGCTGAGGATTTGGGGATTTGAGAAAAAACCGTGAGTTGAGTTTCTGCCTCCGAACGAGAGAGTCGACATTCAGAGCTGGGTGAGGCCAGATGAATTTGTGCGCTACGGGCGCCGCGCGTTGGTTGGGTCGAGAGCTGACGATGTAAAAGCAGTCAGCATAGAAAGATTGTGTGTCTCTCTCCTCATGTCGAAAAACCTTTAACTCAAAGGTAATAAAGTTTCGTACCTGAACCAATTTCGTAAAGTTTCGTGGTTTTAGATCCCTAACTGGTCTATTTCTGTTGTATACTCATATGCAGATGCATGCATGCATGCAGAATCATAACGACGACACAATAAAGAGGAGCGACACAGTTCTTTAGAAAAACATACCTCTCACTTTATTTGAAAGGATTGTGTGTGAGAGGGAGTTGGAGACCGAACAGAACTGCAACATATTGACCCCCACTCTTATGGCCACCAGCGCTTCTTTCTCGTTCTCCTGGGCTGCTCAACCGGGGGCCTGAGGGCCCAGCCTCTCCGGGTGCTGGTTTTCTCTACCGGATCTTATCTCCAACTCGTCTGATCCCCAACTGGTCTGATCTCCAACTGCAACTGCTCAATCGGGGACCTGAGGGCCCACTCTGCTTGGTGCTGGCTTTCTCTTCCGCATGTTGTCTCCAACTGCTTGAATTTCCTGTGCACTAAGTTATATTATAGTTCAACGAAAACCTTCTTCTTGTGGGCGTCACAATTTCGCACTCATTCAACCTGTCCATGGTCACGGTTATAATATCTTGATATTCCTCGACCGGATGTACCTGTTATTTACACAGGTGCATTTTCTATTTTGACGGCCTGGTCGGGTCGGAGGTCAATATACTTTTCACACATCGGTATATCTGGCTATGTAACATATGTATACATGCAGTATATGTATTACGGTATACAACAGTAGTTTACATACTTTTTTTTTTGTTTTCATAACTACGCAGTTATCTCCCGTATCACTCAAGACTTACAGCAAATTTAAAACAACGACAAATCTAACATTTCGTCCATAGTGACAATCACCTTAAATCTTGTTTTTTTCAAACATGAAAATCCAATGATCAACGGCGTACGCAGTGTCTGCTGTCTGGTTACGTTAGTGTTTGACCAAGATACAAACGTCTGGACCCCGACTCAGAACTTGAGCGTTCAAGACTTAGATTTTATGATATTTTAAAGATATAAATTTCATCTTGCAGTTTTTTATTGTTTCTTTTTTCATCCCAACTATCTTGGATCTTTCAATCGCCGTCAATGGAGAAGCTGTAAATGGGTCATTCAATGAGGACTATTTGTCGCTGCCTACCACAAGACACGACTTGACACAAGGTCAAAAGCCCGAAGGCCGATTAAAGTGGGGATAAGGGGGAGGGAAGGTCGGGAACGAGTCGAAACTCGAACCCTGCTGGTCTATGCTGCTCATCGGTTCACTTGGTGCAATGTGAGCTTGATGAGGCAAGCAGTTTGTGGGTCCGGGCACGTATGTCGGGTTATGGCTTAAACTAGATACCAAGGTCTAGTGCCATACATAAGTTCCTGAGAGCGTCCGAGGTCATTCAATGAGGCTTGAGTTGTCAATTCTAAAGAAGTAAAGCCGACATGTGTCTATTTAAGGATTCGTTTTTTTTTTTTTAGTTTTAGACGGCAGAAATAATTCTGTATCGCGACACGAGTTCAAATCATGTACGAGACTGATTGGATTTCACATACCACTAATACCCTTGGGAAAGGTATGAATCCAATTATTCTTTCTTCAGCTATGGGTAAATAGTAGGACAGACTATGTTCTTCAGCCTTGGTGAGGCAACTAGTCTAGGAGAAGGAAAACTCTGAATTCAAACCTGTTAAACTCCGCTTAAAAGTGACCTTGTGTCATATCCTGCCCGGGCGGAGGGGTTGGGTAAATATATATATCGATGACCTCTTTCTTTTATTGTAATTCTTTATTTTTTCTTTCTTTGGACTAACGGGTAGAGTGTTCGCCAATGACCCATGAGACTAGGGTTCAATCTCAGGTCGAGTCATACCAAAGACTCAAAAACTGGTACTTGATACTGCCTTGCTTTATACTTGGCATTATAAGGTACGGATCAAGGGTAAATTGGAGCAATCCATGGAAAGGGATAGCACCCTCCCCTACACCTCGGTGTAGTAGCTATTGAAAAGGGAGGTTTCGGGCAGCCCGCAAATAAGGTCACCGACTTTACGTTGGCATTATTATATAAAAAATCAGGTTTTAATAAATAATTCTCCAGTATTATTCAATCGAACCGGCTTATTGGCAAGTGGGTAGAGTGTTCACCAATGGCCCGAGAGAACTGAGTTCAATCCCAGGTCGCGTCATACCAAAGACTTTAAAAATGGTACTTGATACCTCCTTGCTTAACACTCAGCATTATATTTATCAAGGGTAAAATGGAGCAATCCAGAGAAAAGAGTAGCGCCCTCCCCTACACCTCAGTGTAGTAGCTATTGAAAAGGGAGCCTTCTGATCTCCCTCGACTACAGTCGCCAACTTACTTATTATTCAATTGTAATTTCATTTTTTTCATGAACATAAACAATAGTTTTGTGTGTGTGTATATATATATATATATATATATATATTTGCTTCTACGTTTTTGTTTTGTTTTGTCTTTTTGTTTTTTGTTCATTAACAAAAGAATCAAAATTCTTGAATTATTTCTAATTTACATTCTGTTCCTTTAACATAGTGTTCTTTTTTATCATAACATTAGATTGACCTCGAGATAAAATTTGAAAAAAAAAAACATAAAAAATAAACTTTCGATAACTTTCAATTTGTAACTCAACATGATTTTAGTTTGTAATATTTCGCCTCGGCCGGCGATAAATTCGGCCGATTTTGTTGACAGATACATCCGGTCGATGATAAAATCACCAAAGTGATTATCGGGAAACAAGCAATGCGTGGGTGTAAGCCGAGACCAACGGAGAACAAATATTGCGTTGATATAAACCATGGCCAATGAAAGACAAGCTTTTTTTTTTCTCTTATACTTTTTTCTTTCCTTTTCCCTATTTTTCTTTCTTTTTCCACATTTTTCTTTCTTCTTCTTATGTTCTATTTTTTCCTTGCCCCCATATTATTTCCTTTATTTTATGCTATTTTTCTTCCTTTCTTATTTTTTCTTTCTTTTTCTCGTTTTCTTTTTTTTTTTGCATTTGTATTTTTTCTACTTTTCATTTTATTTTTCATTCCTTTCTTTCTTATTTTCTTTCGTTTACTCATTTTCGGTTGTCTTTCTTTTTCCCAATTTTCATTCTTTTCCAACTTTTCTTTTTATCTCTCTATTTCTTTTTTCCTTCATTTATCGCATTTTTTTTCTTTTTCTTTATTTTCTTTTTCCTTCCTTTCTTTAGCGCATTCGCTCTTTTTACTTTCTTCACATTCTTCTTTCTTTTTCTATTAGCTTCCTTATTTTCTTTTTTTTTTAATCAATTTTCTTCCATCTTTCTTTCTTTCTTTCTTTCTTTCTTTCTTTCCAGTTTAATTCGTTTTCTTATTTCTTGTTTCCTTCTTTCTTTCCCATTGTTCTTTTTTCGTTTTCATTTTTCTTCTTTAGTACTTTTTGATTCTGTTTAATCTCACTCTTTTTACATTTTTCTTTCTTTTTCTCGTTTTCGTTTTTCTTTCTTTTTCCCTATTTTTCTTTCAAGTCATCCTTTTCTTTCTTTCTTTCTTTCTTTACATCATTTTCTTTCTTTCTTTCTTTCTTTCTTTCTTTCTTTCTTTGATTTTGTTTTTCTTTCTTTCTTTTCCAGTTTCTTTAATTTTCTTATTTTCTTTTTCATCCTTTCTTTACGATTTTTTCCATTCATCCTTTTCTTTCTTTCTTTCTTTCTTTCTCAATTTATATCATTTTTGTGTCAGTTTGGTTTCTCTTTCTTCTCTATTTTTTTTCTTTTTTTCATATTATTTTTTTCTGTTTCTTCCCTATATTCTTCCATTTTTCATATTCATCATTTACCCTACAGTTCTCATTTAAAAAAATATCTTCTTCCAAGCAGACGTCTGCCTTTCTTGTTAAATTTCAATGCCTTATTTATCACAAAACCCTTATATCACCCTCCTTCTTCCATTGGCAGCTGCTGCTTCTTTGGTTTCAACATCTACCCCTACTTCTTTGTTCGCTTGTCGAACCCTAACCCAGACAGAGCCAAATAGTACACAACTCTTGTGTCACTATATTCAACCAAGAAGTCCTGAGTGTGTTTTGTCGGTGTTTTAAAGTATTTTACAGTCAATGGGGAACAAAATCAAATGGCGAAATATCCAAAATAACAGCTGCTAGATTTTAAAAGAATTGACAATTAAGATTGCGAAAAATGGAAACACTCATATCAAGTTACGCTCTGTAGTTATATTGGTTCAAGTAAATCGAGCTGTCCTTGAAAAGTCTTTCTTCCAAAGTTTGACTCCAAGAGAATCGTGATTTACTTATCACCATGGCTGGATATCTGACTAACAAGTAATCAGAAGGGATGCTTCTGTCATACCTGCTTGATATGTGGAATCCACTTATCCCTAAGAATGTTATACACCATAACAAAGAGACGACAATAAAACTATTTATTGTCAGGAAAGAGTTGAAATAGCTGCAAGAGAGAGAGACAGAGAGGCAGACAGAAAGAGAGAGAGAGAGAGAGAGAGAGAGAGAGAGAGAGAGAGACGAACAACTTGTACTGCTATCATTGACACCACGTTGGGGAAACATATTCAGAGTCTTGCTTCTTTAACAGAACTGATCAAGGCTACTTCTTAACGCGGAGCCACTAGCCTCAAGGGCTAGTGTCCAAGGTGGCTTCTGCTCCAACTGCCCGCTTCTCCTGACTGACCACCTCTTTGAATCTATGACTGCCTATCGACTGCTAATCTCTTGTGATTATATAATATTTTCAACGCCCACACATTTCTTTCCAGTTCTCAATTCACGTGATTTGTTTCCATTGTCTACTTATTTTTCCTAAGACACAGGTGTGATATCCTGTTTAGAAATCCACACCTAAAATATTGTCAAAGGTCAATATGAAACAAGAACAAATTACGCTCACTCATCTCTTTTTCCTATTACCGGATTTGGGCGTGAGGGTGCTATTCATGCGAAATTTTAAGCAGGAGCCCATACTTTACGCAGTTGAAAAGTCTACTGCAATAATTACGAATAACAAGAGCTGTAGTACTGATGAATGAAGATAGTCCTGTAGCAGATTCTGTCATATCAAAAACTGAAGTTTGTCTCCGAATGTTTGTCGTAACATTTTTTGAATGAGAGACAACAATTCGGAAAATTGTTGCAAAGTTAATGGCTTGATATTTCCTCCAGAACAATGTCAGAACAGTTCATAACGAATGAGCAAACTTTCCAAAGTTGATACGAAAATGATATGAAACGGTAAAATATTTAATAAAGAGGATGAGCAAAGAAATGTCCTTATGTGGTTAATTGGGGTTTTGTTTTGTTTAATGGCATATCAACCTTCGCGGGTTATTTAATGTTTATTCTATCCTTCTAGAAGAACAGTTGTGGTACTATTTGACCCATAACTGGGAGCATAAAGGGGTTCATACCTTTCTCGAGGGTATTAGTCCGAAAGTGAACGTTATTGTACGACTAGAGTTCAAACTCGCTTACTACGATTCCATAGTCCATCGCTTTAACCATTACACCCCGAGGACATCCCGTGGTTGATGGAATGTTTTGTATAAGTTATATAGTCCTTAATATACGTAGGTGTAAGACAGACAGGGAGAGAAAGAGAGACAGGGAGAGAAAGAGAGAGAGAGAGAGAGAGAGAGAGAGAGAGAGTAGAAGATTTACATGCTTGTGAATTACTATCATGGGTAACGTTAGTGTTAATGAGCTGGGTGCTGGAAATATGCCGGGGCGCCGAGGAGATGTCTTTTATATTCTACTTCGCTAACAATTGTCTCTTTTCGAATCCAGAGCGTAAAAATCCCGACTCTGGTCCTATGGCTACGAATTGCTCTACTCTGCCAGTCGGAAGCTACTTTCTCAGCCTCTGTAACAGGACCGGCTTTTATATCCATGGCCGGGCTACTAAAATAGTCGAGAAATCTTCTCGACAATTCTACAACGTTTGAGAAACAGAAAAACAGAAAGTGCGTCGTAATTGTGTTTCTTTGTTCTCTTTTCTGCGGGTACCTCATGCTTACTTAGGGCCACAGGGTCGTTTCGTTTAACCCTTAAAACCGGCGCGAACATGACTATCTTCTACCGATCCTATCTCTGCTCTGTGGGGGGGGGATAAAAAAGATTCCATTTGGACGCCACTAGAACAAGAAAAAATACTAATAATTTTCTTTAATGTAAACAAACGAAATTTGATACATATGCGTAAATTCCTAAGCGGACGTTGAGTCACAGGCTTGGCATAGGGTTTGTCCTAAAGTTAAGCGGGTTTCGATTCCGGCTTGGGGCGTCTCACATGTCTAGCCACACTGAAGAGTTGTGATACAACGAAAGTGTCTCTGTATAACAGTATATATATATATATATATATACACTTTTTTCTTAAAGCAAAATTCATCCAAATGTCCCATTATGCTACATGTGTACCCTGCTACATGAGTTTGTGGGAGGCGCAAAGCCCCTGTTTGTGTAGGGAGGAATGCAAGAATACATTCGTGGTACTGCTTGTCGAGACAGTACAAAAGAGATTTGATTATTGCACAAACTTTTATTGACTACTTTTGTGGCATTTAGCTCTACTATAAGGCCGACACGTTAGGTAATGACTTTCGTGTCAACTAGAACCAAATAGCAGATATCGTCAGAAAATAACAAATGTAATCCTTACAGGCCTTGCGCAAACATAGTCGTCTTAGAGTACAATAACTCACACAAACCGAAAAAGAGTGAGATGTGATATAATTAGGGATTTTCGTTGATTGTTTTAGTAGTAAGTTGTTTCCAAGCTAGATTTAGAGGTCAATCTGGAGACAGAGAAAAAAAGAGGGAGATATATGAGAGGGAGTTCCAAGGCAGTGGGAGAGGAGAGGAGATAGAGAGATAGAGGCATAATGGTTAGGTAAACAGGTAGGGGGGGGAAGATCCTGGTCATGATAGCAACAAACGCCTAAGTTAAAAATAGAAATGTATCAGGATAATTCGACTGACGGGCTCTTATTGGTTAGAAAAAAAAAACTCCACGGAGAAGCAACTTGAGAGGATGCAAGATAGAAAACAGGAAAAGAATGTTAATTGGACACATGACGTGATGATGTGAAAACGGGCCGAAAATTGCGGCACCCACTTTGGGTGAGCTCTGCAAAGAGGTTCCACACCCGACTCGAACATCTATTGATTGGACCCCGAGTAGGCACGAACGAGAGCTACAACAGTAAAACGGGAAGGATAATATCAAGGTTTGTGTCTTCCTCTCTCGTCCTGCGATGGTTTATTTCTCTCTGTCTATCTAAAAGTGGTTGACTCATTTTTCATATTCTGTTTCTCTCTTTTCGATGACTACGAATGGGGGGCATTTGCGAATAAACTTGTTATCCAACGAGCCTACAGCCAATTTTTGTGTGTTCGTTACTTTTTCTCACGGCAAGGTTACAACGGGGATCCAACAGGAACTTAAGGGGCAGTGTTCCACTTATAGACTATTCAAAACAATGTTTCTACACATGTCTATGAGGTGCCGTAGCGTAACAAATGGCTTTTGGGTGCCGTAGTTCTACAAACGTCTATTTGGTGTCATTACATTAACATACAAAACAATGGAGAAAAGACGTATTTGATTTAGAGATTGATTCTGACGGCATGTCAACCCGTATAGAGATATTTCATGCTTAGAGGTTAGGGAATCACATTGTTTCTTCGTTAGTATTAAGTTTTTCAGTATAATTGTTTTTTAAGAAGATTTTTTTTTTTTGCATCTCGTCCAATCGAATATCAAATGATTTTTAAGCAGATCAATTTGACCAATAGATGGGACCCTAACAAGTACCATTACTCCAGGTCAGAGTGGACTCGGGAGTAATGGCCATGAAGTTGTAATCTATAATCCCCGAGATCTCAAAATCAGATGCACTATTGTGTCACATCGAGAACATGCCATGTTTGTTTTTGTGGTCGGTTGGAATGGATCTCAAACATCTGCATAGAATAGTCAGCGTATCTTTAGCCGCATCAAAAGAATGGGGGACGTGTTTTAGATGAAAAGGAAAGATTCTATTCTCATTATTAGTTGTTCTGGATGTTCATTTGTTGGTTCAAGAATATTTTTTATCGGGGGAATCCTCGTGGCGTAACAGTTGAATTGCGCAGTAAGCGAGTTCGAACCCCGATCGCGATATTACGTTCAGTTTAATTCTGTAGCGAGAGAAGTAACTCATCCCGTGGATCAAAGCGCGCACGGCTAAGTCTTGCTTGTCGAGTAGTAAAAAATATGTCCACTTTTGGAGACGGAACTTATAGTATTCCAGTCTCGTATCGCACGAGAAGTAATCTACATCGTATGTAAATTTTCATATGTCAGAACTTACATAAAAGAACAATGTCAGCAGGAGGAGGCAAGTTGTTTTTTGCTGACTGCTGGTTTGACAGACAGACAGACAGACAGACGAATTCGACGAGAAGTATACAGAAGAGGGGTTACGAGCCGACCTGATTTTTGCTTCCCTTCTTGATCTGGCATTAGTCACTGCAAATTCTATTATAAAATCACAGTCAAAATACGCCAACTCGGTTTAAAATTGATTGATTGAAATAATGATTTTAACCGCATGTCAACCATACATGCCTAGAGGTTAGGGAATCTTATACATTATATTTTTTTAAAAATATTTTTTTATTGCTTCTTAAGAGATTTTGTATACAGTTATACAATATCAAGTATTCCTATTTAATACAAATAATTTCTAAGAAGTTCTATTTTTGCCATAAATGGCATTATAAGTAAGAGTGGTCTTGGCTGTAATGGCAATGAAGGGGTAATCCACACTCCAGAACTTGAGCCTAACCATCAGACACAGCTTAGTAGTGCTGCATATTGACCCCGGCCGAGCTGTCAAAATAGGAAATGCACCTGTGTAAATAACAGGTGCATCCGGTCGAAGGTTTCAAGGGGATAACCTTGACTATCAACAGGTTGAATTGAGTGGGCGCAAAACAATAATATAACTCCGTGCACAGGAAGTTCGAGTCAGCTGGAGTTAAGATACGGTAGAGAGAACCAGCACCCAACAGAGGGGGTCCTCAAGACCCCCGATTGAGCAGTTGTATCTGGAGAGAAGATGCTGGAATGAGGACCATGTCCCAGAGAGGCTGGGCCCCCAGCCCCCTGGTTGAGCAGCCCAGGAGAACGGGAAAGAAACGCTGTTATGGCCATAAGAGTGGGGGTCAATATGTTGCAGTTCTGTTCAGTCTCCAACTGACCTCTCACACAGTAAAACCTTTAGTAACCCTTTCGAACCCTTTCAAATAAAGTGAGAGGTATATTTTTCTAAAGAACTGTGTCCGCTCGTCTTTATTGCGTCGTTATGTTTCTGCATATGAGTATACAACAGTAGCATACCCCGGGCATTTTTTTATGTGAGTTTTACCCCACTGCCACCCCAGTCATCTGGGGCTGTTGAATAAACCGACTGCATCTCGCAGAGAGGTAATAACCTCTTCCCAATGAGTGTCCTGGTTATCATATTTACCAACCCCTCCGCTCGGGCAGGATATGACACAAGGTCAATTTTCAAGCGTAGTTTAACAGGTTTGAATTCAGAGTTTTCCTTCTCCAAGACTAGTTGCCTCACCAAGGCTGAAGAATCAGTCTGTCCTACTATTTACCCATAGCTGGAGGGAGAATAATTGGATTCATACCTTTGCCAAGGGTATTAGTGCTATGTGAAATGCAATTAGTCTCGTCCAGGATTTGAACTCGTGTCGCCGTGTCCATTTACTACGACGATAATCATTACACCACGGGCACCTCCAAATGAGTGTCCTAGTTATGACATCAAACTATCTGATGTTGGGGTTTCGCTGCCGGAGCTTTGGGAAATGTGAAAAACCAGTTCATTGCCATTACTCCTGGGTACACTTTTACCCGGATGGAAGTATCTGATAGAGTCCCGTCTATGGGTCGAATCATTTAACTGAGTGCAAACAAATGACGGATTAAAACTAATTAGATTTATTCATGTTTGATAGGAATACTTGAAACTACTTAACTATGAGCAAAAACTGAATTATTTATATTACATAGCAATCCTCATCGTCGTCATGATGTTCTGCTAGCATGGATTTCCCTGACCCTCTCTCGCCATTCATCCCTATCGTCCATCGCTTCTGGTAGTTCTTCAGGCCCAATCCTGTGTTAGTAAAGAGCTGTTATAATTAGGTTCCAGTTGATCGCCCAACACTTGGTCGTCCGTGTGAAGGGGTCCACAAGAGTACAATGTTCCGTATGTCTTGTTCGTCTAATTTGGTTGGTTTTCGAGATAGGTGGTAGGTGGCCGTACAGCTGCTGTTTTTTGGGATGTTGAATTATTAGTATTAAATAGCAATACGTGAAACTATTTCAATTGTGTAAATAAACTATGAGTGTGAACAAGACTTGAAACTATTTAACTGTGAGAAAAAAAATGATTAATATTAAATAGAATTATTTGTATAAGATAGGAATACTTGAAACCATTTAACAGTGCACAAGCAAATGATTAATGTTAAAGTGAATTATTAGTGTAAGATAGTATTGCTTGAAATGATTTGACTGTGTTCAAACAAAAGATTACAATTACATATTAAATAGAATTATTTGTATAAGATAGGAATAATTGAAACAATCTAACTGTGTGCAAACAATGGTAAAACTTAATTGAGTGCAAAGGATTAGCTCTAACTCATTTAAAAATTGAAATACCTACAAATTATTCTCTTACAAATCGTATATATATATATATATATATATATATAAAAGTAAGATGAAGTTGGCGATCATAGACGAGGGCAACCAGAAGGCTCCCTTTTTAATAGCTACTAGATCGAGGTATAGGGAAAGGCGCTACTCCTTTCCATTGATTGCTCCACTTTACCCTTGATAGGTACCTTATATTGGTGAGTGTTAAGCAAGGAGGTATCAAGTACTATTTTTAAAGTATTTAGTATGACGCGACCTGGGATTGAACCCAGGTCTCCCGGACCATATATATATATATATATATACATTTTTATGCAAACAAATGACTGATGTAAAGTAAATTGATAGTTTTACATAGCAATACAATACTTGAAACCATTTAACTGTGAGCAAATAAATAAGTTCTGACTATATTATTACAAATGATATAAATTTGATATACACAGATTTATAGGTGGGATTTGGCATTAAATAACCTACAAGGGTTGATATGCTATAAAAACCAACCGACCATTTACCCCACAGCCTCGATTCAAACAGGAATTTTTTTGTAAGTCTTCGTTAATCAGCTAAAACAGAAGGATGGCTTTGGCATTATATAAACCATGGAGATTGACATTCCATTAAACTAAGAAACCAAATCAAACTCCTCCAACTAGTGTCCTGTGGCCCACTTGGATGGGGCTGTAGAATACACTGACTGCACCTCTGCAGAGGTGTAAGACCCCACCCCAATGAGTGTCCTGGATATGACACTAAACAATCTGATGGTGAGGTTTCAGTAATGTTGGGGCTTTGGGGAATACGGAGCACCCCTTCATTGCCATTACTCCCAGGTCCACTCTGGCCCCCCATGGTAGCACCTGATAGGACCCTATCTATGGGTTAAATAGAACTAACGCCATACTTTTGCTCAACTGAATTGCTTGACTTTACTGGATAGTTTAAAATAAAAATATTTTTGACAATTAAAATGTACTTAAATTTAAACTGCGTGCTTATGCTAAACTGAATTATTTGAAATAGAACTGTTTTTTAACATTGAAACTGTACATACACAAAACTGATTTGTTTAACATAGAACTGTTTTGACATTTAACCGCGTGTAGAACAAGTCCTGGCGACAATACCCCACGAGACACCAACTATACGGACACTTGCCCCCATCACAAAAACTATACAAGCTAGACGAACCAGACACGCGGGACACTGCTGGAGAAGCAAGGACGAGCTCATAAGTGATGTACTCCTATGGACCCCCACATATGGATGTGCAAAAGCAGGACGACCAGCACGAACTTACATACAGCAACTATGTGAGGACACAGGATGTAACCCTGAAGACCTGCCGGAGGCGATGAGTGATATGGAGAAGTGGCGAGAGAGGGTCAGGGATATCCGTGTTGGCGGCACGACATGATGATGATGATGAAACCAAATCTGTACTTATACTAAACTGAATTAGCTGAATTAGAACTTCTTGACAAAACTGAATGGTTTGAAATAGAAATGTTTTTGACAACTAAACTGTGTACTCATGCTAAACTGATTTGTTTGAAATAGAACTGATTATTTACATAAAAATGGATTTGGCGTTGAATAACCTACAAAAGTTGACATGCCATAAATCCCAACACACACACCAACCAAATCAAACAAATATTTTAAATCCACTTTGAATCTCTGCAGAACTGTCATAGTTAATATTGTTTGTAAAAATCATGCCTGTTGTCTGTGGAGTTATATGTAATCTAAAATAATTAATTATTAGAATCACGTGTTCGGCATAGAATTTATTTAAGAGGCATTATTAGTTGAAAAGTATTTTATGGAAAAAGAATTCGCTGGTGGGATATAAGTAGCTTGACTAGTACGAGCCCGATTTGAAGGAGGGACTGGTGAATGAACTGCAACATTGGAAATTTTGGCAAAATCACTGTGGCGGTTCTTTCTTATTCACCTCATTCTTATTTGTGAGCATCTGCTTCACGTGTAACGTCAACTTTGTGTGAAATGACACTAATGAGTTCACACTTACGTTTCCAATTGTGACCAGCGAATCTTGTTCGTCTTTCTAGGACGGTTTGTATGATGGGAAGCAAGTGGCTCTACAGCAGCTGTTTTTTTTACGGGGAGGTCTACTTCCAGAATTTGTTTATAACATCATTTAGCATTCTCTGTTGTTACCATCCCGCTTTTCCTCCATGCGCCTCATTAGAGTCCATAGGGTGCATCTATACTCTAGTACCGACACAGCCACAGCTTGTAAGAAATACACAGGATAAAAATACGCTGGCTCAATCTATCTTTGAAGAAGACTAGCAGTGGGACTATTTAACCCATAACTGTCCGGATAAGGAAGATTGTTCATATTTTTACCATGGTAAAGTGAACAAAACTGCACGAACTGGAGTTTGAACCCGCTGACTACGATATCGCAGATCAGCATTTTAGCTGTTACGCCACTGTGACTACCTCCCACGTGGACGGGAGAATGAAAAAGTACAAAAACGCAAAAATTCGAATATTACATAAAAATATTTGGGGTTAGATAATGAAAAACCAAGGAGGACAGATAACAAAGGAATGTTTTACTCCATGACACAAAACCAGGACAGTATTTGCTTATTATGCGATTCTGTAAGACTAGGGAATTATATATATATATATATATATATATATATATATATATATATATATATATGTGTGTGTGTGTGTGTGTGTGCTGATTGTGTGTGCTAAATAGTTGGTAGTTATGTATATCTACAGAATATAGGAAAGAACTTTTTTCATTTTCAGAAGAAAACAGTGTGAATCTGATAAATACAGCTGATTCTGTGTGGTCTTAAACATTTTGGCACATACATTACACATATACACACATACGCATATATATATATATACATATATATATATATATAAAAGTATGTGTGTTTCGTTGGGTGTGTGGGTAAACGAGCGTCTCTGGTGTTTTGGAGACACGGAATACCAAAAGAAAAAAAAAGAAAAAGAAAAAAAAAATACATGCATTATCAGTGGCGTCTGGAGATAAGGTGAAAATATATTTTAGGACAACATGAAGGGAAATATTTCTTCAGGGCTGACCAGGAGGGTAATAACGTGGAGATTGCAAAGATGTTAGGAAAAAATCAACAGGAACAAAGAGATAAAGAAAAAACGTAGTCAAATTTCCATAGAAATTTTTTATGTGAATATATATATTTACATATATATATATATATATATATATATACACACACATATATATAGCATAAATTTATATATATATATATATATATAAACACATATATACATATCCATACATACATATACACACACACACATATGTATATATACATATACATTGACATATATAAACATACGTGAGGGTGTATATGTGTGTGCGCGTGAGTATGCAACTGGCCCATTGGCATAGTGGGTAGAGTGTTCGTTAATGGTCCGGGAGACTGGAGTTCAATCCCAGGTCGAATCAAAGCAAAAACTCAAAAAATAGTACTTGATGCCTCCTTACTTAACACTAAAGATTATAAGGTACGGATCAAGGGTGAATAGAGCAATCCAAAGAAAAGAGTTGCGCCCTCCCCTAAACCTCGTTGTAGTGACTATTGGAAAAGGAGTCATCGGATCGCCTTCGACTACGGTCGACCATCTTATATATATATATACATATATATATATATATATATATATATATTTA
Source organism: Sepioteuthis lessoniana (assembly GCA_963585895.1). NCBI lineage: Eukaryota > Metazoa > Mollusca > Cephalopoda > Myopsida > Loliginidae > Sepioteuthis > Sepioteuthis lessoniana. The sequence continues at coordinate 17,653,068 of OY757913.1, read as the reverse complement.
TATATATATTGTATAACAGTGTTGGTTGTCACTTCAATAATGCGCAACTATAACCCTCACAAAGACACGTACGAATGTACACACACACACACACACAAACACACACACACACACACGTAAAGATTTCTACTCAATCCAAACGGTTTTTTGACAGTATTTTTTGATGTTTTCGATTCATTCATTTCCTTTCGTTATCTGCCTGATGATTGTCATTTGTAAAAATTTCATGAAACCAAAGGTTGCAAACAAACTTCCATGGCATTAAATATATAAATCCAATATATATATATATACTTCTGAAGAATTACTATTTAATTTGATATTAATCATTCATTTGCTCACTGTTGATAATTTTTATCTTTTTTGCAAACAATTAAGTCGTTTCAAATATTGGTATCAAACACAAACAATTCTATTTACTATCAATTATTTGTTTGTACAGAGTTAAACGGTTTCATGTATAGCCATTTAAGACTTAATTCAATTCATTATTATCATTTGTTTGCACACAGTTAATAGGTTTCACCTATTGCCATCTAAACTGACAATTCTATGTAATATGTAAGTAAATCATTTATTTGAGCACATTTAAATCATTTTAAGTTTTGCAATCTAAAACAAATGTCAATTTAATATTGTTCATTTGTTTTAACACAATTTTAAGCATTTTTATCTCAAGACAAATGACCCTCAGCCGACATCTTCTCGGACCTTTAAGATGAAATAGTTGTTTAACATCAGAGCAATTTAAAGAATAGTTAACGAGCCGATTGATCGGGCCTCTCCGACATAACGTCGAGCCCAGTAAGGGCCTAAGTGGGGTATTTCAAATTACGTGACCACCTGGGTTGCCGGTTCACAGCCCACTCCCTCATAAGGTTCCTGTGCACAAGGATTGCGGGTCACCACCCATGACCAACAAGTGGCATCCGTGACGTGCAGTCGGCGTATTCTACAACTCCAGGGACCGGGCGAGTATATATATATACACATATATATATATATATATATATATATATATATATATATATATATCCACAGAAGATGAGTTGGGAATGATTCGATTTGGGAATATATAAGAGGATACTTATAAATCTCCAGGAGTGCTCAATGTATAATAATTAATATATAAATTATATTAAATTTCATATGGAGCAAATTCATATAATTGGAATAAAAACATAAAAGACCATCATTTGGCTATTATAGATTTATTTCAGCTGGTCATTCCATATGAGAAACCAATTTCTTCAGATAGCCATCACATAATGGAGAGAAAAAAAAGTATGAAATTATTCTTTCAATGAATTCGTTTATATATATATATATATATATATATATATATATATATTCTTAGATAGATAGATAGTCATCGAAGTAAACATACTTAATATATATATATATATATAGATAGATAGATAGATAGATAGATAGATAGATAGTCATCGAAGTAAACATACCTACAAATATATACTTAGATAGATTGATAGATAGATAGTAAGCAAACAAGATAGATATGAAGAGACTGAGATAGATAGATAGATAGATAGATAGATAGATTGGAAGTAAACATACCTACAAATATATGAAGGTAAATCAATGTCAGTAGTCTGACATTTTTGAGCTGAATTTTGATCAAAACCTTTCACCGTATAATGTTTGACCTGACTCAGATCTTAAACATAATTGCTGACCTAAAAGTAAATAATGCTTTCATTTTTTATGTCAACTGTGTTAGTATATATTCATATATATCTAAAAATTTCATTATGTCTCGATTTCAGTTTGTTCGATGACATATCAACCTTCGCATTGAAAGTGTCGTAGCTACTCTGTTACGTCCGACCTTATGTAGACAGACAAAACTAACCTGCTAATTAGATTGAAGATATTATCATGCCCACATAGATTTTCCCCTTTTTTCTCCTTTGACATAACAATCATTAATTATCAATTTCTTTGTTACTGACGATGAATTTCCTTTGAAAAGTTTTGGTCAAAAGGCACGACAAAATTTATTTTAGTCAATTTTGATCTATTATTAATTAAAACGATGTCTCCAATATTTTTAAAGTCAGTGCTCCATTGATGTAGTAATACACCTTGTACACACACACACACACACACACATATATATATATATATATATATATATATATATATATATATATAAGGATCGCTGATATGTCAATTTTAAAGTAAGAAATCAAAACAAAATAAACATCTGAGTAATACGAGGATCATTAATCAAGTTTCCAGACATCTTTCGTACGGCCACTTTTATTGATAGTACACACATGAAACTCTAGTCCCCTTCGAAGTAATCTTCTTCGGCTAAAATGCACTTGTTGTACCGTTCCAACAACTTCTGGAAGGTCCCATGGAAGTCCTCTTGTGTGAGCGTGTCCCTGACCTTCGTCACAGCCTCTTTCATCTCCTCAATTGTCTCATAACGACAGCCTCTGAGCTTAGGGAATAAGCAAAAGTCACAGGAAGCAAGGTCTGGACTATTAGGAGGCTGAGGAACTGTCTTGATGCCCATCTTGGTCAAATAGTCTGTGACAAGGATGGAGTTGTGGACTGGTGTATTGTCCAGGTGGAAATACCACTGACCATATTTGAAGAGTGCTGGCCTCTTCCCTAGGAATCTCTTCCTAAACTACCTTAAAACCTGAACATAATAACCCTAACCCTAACCCTTTGGCCAATCAACTGTGGTGTATTGACTTCCTTACTCCTCCCACACCTCCATCATCCCTCATAGACTCCCTGTCTTCCTTGAATCTCTTATGCCACTCAAAAACTGATGCTCGATTCATGCAACATGGTCGAAAGCAGTCTGAAGCATTCCATACATTTCTGTGGCTTTCTTTCCAAGTTTAAAACAATTTTATTGCATATTGTTTTTCTAGTGTCCAGATTGCATTTTTTAAATTCACAAGCTGTGACAATCAGGCTTTAGTAGGTGTATTCCAATTGCTGCTGTAGTTGTTCATTTGAATCTGAAATCATAAAAAATTTGGTGAGTCATCTCAGAATATGTATAACAATAACATAGTGAATTTTCAAAAGTCTACGACAAAAGTCTATGCACCAAGTATATAGGTAGAACCATAGTTCGCATGAAAATGAAAGTATTGTTTACTTTAAATCAGCAAGCCTTCTTTATATCAGATGCAGATTTTTTGAACATTATACAGTTAAAATTTTAGATCAAAATTCATTGGCCCAGTCGGCTGGGACAGGAGAATACACTGACTGCATCTCTGCAGAAAGGTAAGACTCCTCCAACGAGTGTCCTGTGGCCCACTTGGCTGGGGCTGTAGAATACACTGACTGCATCTCTGCAAAGGGATAACCCCCCCCCCCAGCAAGTGTCCTGGACATGACACTAAACAATCTGATGGTGAGGCTCCAGTAATGCTGGAACTTTGGTGAATGCGGAGTATCCCTTTATTGTCATCGCTCACAGGTTCACTCTGACCCGGAGTGGTAGCATCTGATTGGGTCCTATCAATTGGTCAAATAGAATTAAACTGTATAATTACGCTAAACTGGATTGTTTAAAATGAATCGTCTTTACATTTATCTGTATAAACAAAAAATGCATTTTTATGCTAAACTGAATTGTTTGAAATAGAATTGTTTGAACATTTGAATGTGTGTAAACAAGTGTATAAAAATGGAGTTGGCATTAAATAATCTACAGTGGTTGATAACCCATAAACCAAAGCAATCAAAATTCAAATAAAACTACGCATCAGGCTACTCACTTATTGATTTGCCCTCATATATTCGTTGGTATATCTGCTTTCATGATTACCTTTGCACTACCAGATCTATCTATTCATGTGAGCACACACACACACACAATTATATATATATATATATATATATATATATATATACAGATGTGTGAGCATGTGTGTATGTGCGTGTGTATTTGTATTTGTGTGTACGCGTATATATATATATATATATATATATATATATATATCTTCACTTAAACATTTCTGACAGGAATTTGACTATTTTTTCTTCTTCATCCCATTTTTCTTTGTTTATTTTTTCTCACATTATTGCAATCTCCACGTTGGTACCCTCCTGATTAGCCCTAAAGAAATATTTCCCATCATGTCCTAAAATATATTTTTACCTGTGTGTGTGTGTGTGTGTGTGTGTGTGTGTGTGTGTGTGTGTGTGTGTGTGTGTGCTTAAATTGTTTTCCGTGCACATGAAAATAAATAGCTGTGTTATCTCAAAAAGATTTATGATTTTACACGTGTGAATATTAATACACAAGGTGGCGTGTACTTGAACATAATAACTCCCCGAACATTATATATATATATATATATATATATATATATATATATATATATATATACAAAAAAATACATATATACACATAAACAAAACATACATACATATATATATATATATATATATATATATATACACACACAAAAAGCATATAAATACATTAGTATGTATACATACATGTACACAAAAGGATTCTTCTAATGGAGTACACATTTTTTTCTGTAATCGGATTCTCTTCTCCGAAAGGAATGGCGATTTTACAATTTTGTACGTGATGTTGGATTGTTCAAATGTTTTGCGCAAGTGTTATGCCCACTATACAAAGTATGCATTAATATTATTGTTGACTACTTTTATGGGATTTTGTTGCGATTTATTGATAAAGAAATAGATTGCATGTGCTGCATTTGCAGCGGCACACCGATTGGAAAAGATACGTTCTCTTTCTCGGGGAGTGAAAAAAATCTATTGGATATCAATCCCACAGAGAATCCAGGAAGTATAATGAAATATCTCGTTTGATGTGGAGGTTCTCTCTCTCTCTCTCTCTCTATATATATATATATATATATATATATATATATATATATTCGCATATTAGATTCTCCTGTTGTTGGGCTAGTCTGGTGTTTGTCAGCATGAATAGTTCCGAGTTCAAATTGGGAGTTGGCGAACGAACATTTTAAGTAAAACGAAAAGTCAACAAAAATAAACAAAACAGCAAAAGGAACAAACAAGAAGTCTAAGTGCAACAAAATTGTTTTTCATATATATTATCATCATTGTACAATTCATACAGGCGATAAAGATGTGATAAGCTTATAAAAACCGAACCCCTTTCGATCATGTATTCCTAACGCCCGCGCCTCTGCTACTGCTCTACCTTTTCTCCTTGACCGTCTATTCAGCGTCCTTTTCAAAATCTCAAAGGATTCCGGTAAGATAGATGAGAGAGATATATGTTCTCTTCCTCCACTAGATAAGGATCAGGAGGTGAGTTGGTGAATGATCTTCTTAGCTAACTGGCTTTGCGTTTCACTTCGGTTATTAGGTGACAACGGTCTTTGATCTATCCAACATGTCGATTCTAAAAGGTTCTTAAATTGTGAGTCAGCGTTTGTCAAATCCGTCTTTGATAAAAAAAAAAATACATTTATGGATGCAGCTATTACTAATTACACACCCAATGCTTTTGGTTTGGTTTAGTTTGATTGAGTTGGGTTTAATACCATACGTGGTGCCTTCAATAAGTTTCCAGAATTTTTTGTACAGCCATTTAAAATTTTTGTAGACTCTTGAAAATTCACTATGTTATTGCCATACATATTATGAGATAACTGACCAATTTTTATGGTTTCAGGTTCAAATGAATAGCTGCAGCAGCAATTGGAATACATTCTACAAAAGCTTGATTGTCACAGTTGGAGAATTTCAAAAATGCCATCTGACACTTTAGAAGAACGATATGCAAGTTTGCACCTAACTAACCCATGCATCGAGCCGATGGGTTCTCAGCCTAACTAAACCCAAAGGCAGGATATATAAAACGAAATCCCTCGGCCATTATCATATTACATAATCTTTACAATAAAGAAATTCAACCGACAACCAACAAGCTAAATGCTTGAGGAGGACTTAATGAACTCAATATGTGTCGCACAAGTATAGCGAACAATAACAAAAAAATACACTTGATAACAAATTGGAAATTACTTATTGACCTATTCGTTTAGGTATATAGCAATGGGGATAACATTATTATTATTGTTATTATTATTATTGTATTTTTTTTAGGTTTAAGTTGGTTTTGCGTTGGTTATGTTGGTTAGGAGTAGCGCCCTCCCCTACACCTTGGTGTAGTAGCTATCGAAAAGGGAGCCTTCGGGTCACCCTCGACTATGGTCGCCAACTTTACTTTACTTTTATGTCGGTATTTCGTTGGTGGCGTTGGTATTTCGTTGGTGGCGTTGATATTTCGTTGGTAGTTATCCCCTCTCTAAATGTTGATGGAAAATAAAGGTGGTGGAGAAAAACGAAGACGTCGTTAGGTTTTGTACCAAGGGTTTAATGGCAGCATGAAGTAAAGGTGTTTACGCTGGTATGCTGCGAGGTCTCGTAGGAAGGAAAGAAGGTATGAAGTTGTTCGAGTGTATCATCTAATTTATTTTTAACTAGGATCCTTTGGTCAAGAAGAATAGACCCAAGGGGGTCCGTAAACTAGATGGCTCTCCTCATAATGGTTGATGCTGCTACTACTATTCATGAACAGACGTTAAGACGTCCGTTCCCGTTGAGGATTTCTGAGCGAGAGATAGATTCGCGGGCTTTCTTCAATTTTTGGTGCTGCTAGGAAATATGGTTCGGGCTGAATAGGACAAGTCATCCTGATTGGGTGAAAATGTTCGGCGACTCTAACGGTCAAATTAAATAACGCACCAAACAAAAATTTTAAATTTCTTTCTGCTACAGGTATATATATGAATATATATAGATGTATAGTATTTTTTCAAATAATATATATATATATATATATATATATATATATATATTTAATTCATGGAATATAGACTGCGACCTTGGGTTTCATGGGGTTTTTTGCAAAACAACAATCATCAGGCAGTTAAGAAAATGGAATAAATCGAAAATCGAAAAAATACGAAAAAGTAAACACAAAAAACCGTTGGGATTTCGTATGAAAGTTTTACGTGTGGTTACAAGTATGTGAGTGTATGTGTGTGTGTGCATATGCGTGTATGTGTTATAATTACGTATGGATGCGTGTTTTTATGAGGTTAAGCCAGGCTACAAACGCAGTGCGTTGAGTAAGCGGATATGAATTCGTGAGAGTATCTTAAAATTTCGTTACATTATTTTATTTCTGTGTGTGTAGGTGACTATAGCTATGGAACGAAACATCAGCACTGCATGTCGAGGAGAATGAATAAATGAATAAATAAAGATTTGTTTTGTAAGCGTATTTGAACGGTTGTATTATGGTAGACTAGAATCACAATGGGTATACGTAAGGGAATATTGTATTGTGATGTAATATGTTGGTGTGATATTTAGGGGAAGGAACACACACACGCACACTCACAACGTATCAACTATCAAAAGCAAATGAGAGGTAAAGTAGACTAAGGTAAAAACACCCTAAGAAAAAAGAGAGGAGTGACCTCCATATAAACCTATAACCAACTGAAAATCATTCAAACTGCAAACATAAGTGAGTTCAAGTACCTCATTAACAAGGCTTTGTGCCATACATGTTCTCTGACGAAAGCAACAAGGTGGAAACATAGACGCATGTAAGAACAAAATAAATGAATAAATCCTAAAAAAATACAAATCACTTCGTGGACCTATTTCTTTTAAAAAAATTATTTTTCTCTTTGGAACTACAACAAAACATTATATATATATATATATATATCATATACATATATATATATATATATATATATATATATATATATATGTGTGTGTGTGTGTGTGTGTGTGTGTGTGTGTGAGTTTGCTGATTATGAAAGTATGGCATCTCCCAACCCCTACTCAAAACATTCAGATAAGAAAAGAACTCAAGCAATGACTGACAACGACCCCAGCGAGTTAATCAGGCTTACAGCCATGGACATGGGACTAGCTGAGTTTCTTATCATGCAGGTAGTGCAAGAAGACATTCGATATTGCTCATATAAGTTGAGAAGGGGGGAATTTTTCTCACAGGTCATGAAGAACAAGAGGAAAGATCTCGCTGCAGAGCTTTTCAACTAACTCAAGCATCTCCGACCGAACATTCTTTTTTTTCTTTTATGGTTTTTCAGCGGAGAAATTTCCGCTAGAATCAGAAAGTAATCTCAAAGAACAATCGCTAACTTTCTCTGTCACCACAGGATGTATCGATAGTGATAAAAACCAAACACTGAGTCCACATCATGGTGTTTGCGGTGGTCACTTACGATGGTGACGTTATACATTCATTCACCTTTCCACATTTTCTCAGATACAAGATGCAGGCCTCCATTAAGTGCCTGGTGGAGGTAGTGCTGGCCTTGATCGAGTGGGTAACTACTAGAAGAACCTATGTCTGGCAAGAGGACTCTGCACCATACCACATAAACAGGAAATCTCAGTCTTTGCTGCCAGAGAATATCTGCGAACACATCACTCCTAATACCCTGCCAATTAACTCTCTGGATTGCAATCTCTTTGATTATTATTTATGGAGCACGCTTGAGCGAGAGACTAACAAAACCTATGGCTATACCAACGATGAACTGAAGTCAAGGATGACGACAGCATTTACCAATTTAAACAAGAGACTGTCGGAAAGACTAGCAGAGGATTCCGAAGTTATCTGGAGGTTGTGATCGAAGCTAATGGAGATTTCTTAGAATAGATTTAATCTATAGTATTGGAAGATATTTACATGTAATTTTGGTAAATATACCCAATAAAATGAGATATCAGTGTTATTTTCATTTCTGCTAAATAAAAGATAATTTATCCGTCTCGACCGCTGTGTGTGTATATGTGTGTGTGGTTTGTTTGGTTTGGTTTGGTTTCTCTGTTTAATGGCACATTAACCTTCATGGGTTATTTAATACCAACAACGTCCTTGTAGAAGGACGGTAGCGGTTCTATATAATCCATAGTTGGAAGGACGAGGGAATTGATACATTTCCCATAGGTATTTGTCCGAAAGTGAGCGTCATAGCGCACCTGGAGATCGAACTCGCTCACTATGATGTCGTAGTCTAGCACGTTAGCCACAACACCACGGGGACCTCCTTGAGTGTGCTTGTGCCTGTGTATGTGTGTGTGTATTCTTGTACATGTGTGTGTCCGTGTGGTGGATATACTTATGTTCGGATGTTTGAGATTTGCAGTTTTTCTTCGTGTATTTTCTTTGTCTTACGTATTTAAAAAAAAAAAAAAATTTTAAGAACTTTCACTTTTTTTTTTCCAGACATTTAGTTCTTGCTGCTGTTGCTGCCGTTTTTGTTTATTGTTGTCGCTGTTGTTGTTCTTCTTCTTCTTCTTTTTCAGATCATCTCTAAATTCTATATCTGTCTCAGGATTTGTTGAAATATAGCAACACCCGACTTTTGTCGGAGACGCCAGTGCTGCAAAATAGTTCTGGAAAAGGCCCTGAAAAAAAGTGCATGGGTTCTAGCTCATATGAACAACTGGTAACCGCCTGTGATTTTTTTAATGTGCGTATGCATGCATGTGCGTGTGTGTGTTTGCACGCACATGTGTTTTTGTGTAATGTAGAACATATTCTTGCCATAACGGCTTAAACTATATCTTGAATTTCAAATATCTTTCTGATCAGTTTCCCCTATAAATTATCCTATTTTTCTGTTCAACCGACAAACATTTTTCACGGATCATTTCGAAATTCGAGTTCCTCTACTTGCATTTCCTTTCATCGTTTAAATTTCGGCAGATGAAAAAGTAGCTTGAAAAAATGGTTTATTAACTGAATAAATTAAGATTTATTGTGAATTTACGATATACAATACTGCTTAGTACTAACATCACCACTGTGCATGTGTGTGTGTGTGAGTGTGTGTGTGTGTGTCGGTTTGTGTGTATATGTGTGTGTATGTTTGTGTGTGTGCCTTAGGGTATGCGAATATATGTGCGTGTGCATGTGTGTGTGTGAGACAGAGAAAGAGAAAGTGTGTATGTTCCTGTGTATGTTCGTGTGTGAGTGTTTGTGTACGTGCGTGCGTGTGTATATTTGTTTATGTGTGTATGTGTGTGTGTGTGTGTGTGTGTATTCAAATGTGGGTGTTTCTGCGCATGCGTGTGTGTTTGCTAGTGTCTTATTGTGTTTGTGTGCGTGCGTGCGTGAGTGTGTGTGTTTGTTTAAGGGTGTGCGTGTATTTGTGTATATGAGTTTCTGTGAATGCGTGTGTGTGTTAGCACGTTAGTATGTGTGTGTGTGTGTGTATTTGTGTGTGAGTTTGTTTATGTGTATTTGTGTGTATGTGTTTCTGTGCATGCGTGTGTATGTATCAGCATGTATGTGTGTGTGTGTTTGTGTTTTTGTGTGCGTGCGTGCGTGTGTATGTGTGTGTGTGTTTGCGTGTGTGTGAGTTTTTTAGGTGTATTTGTGTGTATGTGTTTCTGTGCATGTGTGTGTGTGTGTGTGTGAGTGTTATGTATGTTTGTGTGTGTGTGTGTGTGTGTGTGTGTGTGAGTTTGTTCATGTGTATCTGCGTGTATTTGTGCGTATGTGTTTCTGTGCATGTGTGTGTGTGTGTGTGTATGCGTGTGTGTGTGTGTTTGTGTGTGCGTGTGTGTGTGTGTGTGTGTGTGAGTTTGTTTATGTGTATCTGTGTGTATTTGTGTGTGTGAGTTTCTGTGTATGTGTGTGTATTTGTGTGTGTTGATGTATACTTTATTTCAACATAAGAAACTCAATTCATTTTAGTAGATGCTCGAATAGATTATGTCACAGGAAATATAGAAAAAAAAAATCATACAACTTGACTTGATAGAATTTATTTTCAGTATGAAAAGCAATTGAGTTATATATTTTCAGGATATATGAAAACTGTAAATACTCGGCCCAAAATGCCCGTGGTGTAACGGAGAAAATGAACCCGACTATCCGATTTCAAATCCTGAACGAGGCCGTTTTCATTTCGCGTAGCGCTTAGACCCTTATGAAAGATATGAATCCAACTTTTCTCCCACCAGCTATGGATAAGTTATTGAATAAACTGGGCTCTTGAAACATGTTACGGCAACCTGTGTAGAAGGAAAACTCTGAATTCAAGCGATTTAATTACATATTGTTTGTAGAGAAAGGGTCAGATAAATACAAACTATTTTGCATAAGACTTTTAGTGTTTTAACTTGAGATTCTTAAACTACGGTATATGTTAATACGTTTGACGTATTGGAATAGTAATGCTGAGTTGTAAACTCACAGATGGTTCGTCAATGTCTCCTGACAATTTCCAATATACCGCATTCACTAACAATTAGTTACAAGGTAAACTTCAAATACGAAATGGTCGACATTTATCTAACATTTTATTGTCGGTATTTCTCCGGCTTCCCACCAAACCAGGGTATGGCAAAAGAACGTTTTATGGTGGGGGCCGCACACGAAACGAGACATATGCGCGGCAGATGCAAAAATAACTTGACCCCGTCGGCACTCCCTTAACGAGCTGCCTCAGACACCAACTTAGTTCTGCAAGCAGGCAAAGACCTGGATAGACGGCCCACTGAGGCCAAGAGATCATTACTTTTTTTCAACCATCCGGCACGAATACGAGGTAGCCAGCCCGATGGCAAAAATTTAAAAAAAAAATTATTCTCATTGAAAGATTAATTTTTTCCCCATCATACAACGCCAGACAGGAAGTTATCTATCATATATGCCAAGAATGAACAATCCAACCACCTCTATCTTGGCTTAAGTGAAATAGTCTTGTTTTTATATACTCTTTACTATGATGTCACAGGCCAGTGCGTAAACCACTACGCAATAGGCATTCTCTCTTTAATCTATTAGAGCGACAAAGGAAATAAAATTTCTGTATCTAAAGAAAAATGAAATGTCACCAGTTTGTTTCATTGGTTTTTGTTGTTTTATTATTTGTTTTTTTGGTGATCGTAATTTTTTTCCTAGTTGTGGTCGTGTCAATTTTACTATATAGATGCACCACATGGACACTGACTAGACGTATAAAGAAAAAGCTAGATGGTAATTGCACAAGAATACTACGAGCTATATTGAACAAATCCTGGAAGCAATGTCCCACAAAAGAGCAACTGTATGGCTTCCTACCTCCCATCTCTAAAACCATCTAAATAAGACGAACAGGAAAAGCGAGATACTGCTCGAGAATGGTTGGTTGGTTGGGTTTTATCACATATCAACCTTTGTAAATTATTTAACGTCAAATCCGTTGTATGCAAATAGTCAGCTCTATTTCAAACAATTCAGTTTAGCAAGAGTACACAGTTTAATTGTCAAAACAGTTCTAATTCAGCTAATTCAGATTAGTATAAGTACAAATTATGTTTACACGGAGTTAAATGTCAAAACACTTCTATATTAAACAATTCAGTTTAGTGTAAGTACAGTTTTACTGTCAAAAACAGTTCCAGTTCAAACAATTCAGTTTAGCATAAGCACGCTGTTTAAATGTAAGTACAGCTTAATTGTCAAATACATTTCTATTTCAAGCTATTCAGGTTAGTCAAACAGTTCCAATTCAAACAATTCAGTTCAGTATTAGTATACAGTTAGTTCTATTTAACCCATAGATAGGGCCCTATCAGGTGCTACCACTCCGGGCCAGAGTGGACCTGGGAAGAATGGCAATGAAGAGGTGTTCCGCATTCCCTAAAGCTCCAGTATTACTGGAACCTTACCATCAGATTGTTTAGTCTCTTATCCAGGACACTCGTTGGAGAGGAGGGTCTTACTCCTCTGCAGAGAAGCAGTCGGTGTATTCTACAGCCCGAGCTATATTGAATAAATCTCACAAAACAACAGCTGAACAACCACTGACCACCTATCTCGAAAACCGTCCAAATTGGACGAACAAAACATGCGGGATACTGCTGAAGTAAGGACGAACTCATAAGCGACTCTCTCCGATGGACCTCCTCACACGGACGAGCAAGTGTTGGTCGAACAGCAACAACTTAGTTGGAGAATTCCGACTCGCGATTTAAGTTAATTTTGTAATTGGCTCCACTCGTGTTGAGCACTCTTGCAATAGTAGCATTGCAGCGTTTACGGTGGGTTTTATTTTTCTTTTGACCAACTGACTGCATATCTCTTAATTTTTTTCAACTGATGTGACGGGGTTGGTCTTTTTTTTCTTTTTGTCCTATCATATTTTTTCTTTTACCCCGGGCGGTGATTCGAGATATTTTTATCCCCTGTTCTTGGCGGGTGTTTTTTCTTTTTTTCTGGTAACCGTGAATGCTGGTAGATAGTACATTAGTATATATATATATATATATATATATATATATATATATTGTCATCCACAGACAGATCTGTTTCGTTCTATCAGAACTCTTCATTGTGGCTAGACTGGCTAGGTTCCTGTAGCTGGGATCGAACCCTGGCTGACTGAAACGCCAATCCAAGATTCTACCACTATATCCACTAAAAGACTTTTTTGTTGTATCACAACTCTTCTTTGTGGCTAAACACGCGAGGTGCTTTAAGTAGGGATCGAAATCTGGTCGACTTTACGTCAGCCGTATATTCTACCGCACGGCCACCAGCGAACTCAGTATAAGCGAAGGGATTTTAACGTATATGTATCACTTTTGTTTTGTTTACATATATACGCTTAAAGGCTATCGAGTATTCAATTCAATAGAAGAGCTTTGTATAGTAATTTATTAACGTGACCTGCGGCTGTGAATACGGCGGATGTTGTTGACAGATTGATAAGACCGGTGTGATCACCGAAATGTCATCATATCCACATGTGCTGTGTATCAGCGGATGTTGACAGGATTATATCTGCTCAAGGATAATACCAACAAGGTGATTGCCGAAATGTCACCAGGCCCAGAGTTGTTATGTTGAAAACAGGTGCATCCGGTCAAAGATATCGGAAAATCACCTGAACAGTGGGCGTCGTTGAATTCGGTGATAGTGGCAGATGCGTACGCCCACAGAACCGGGCTTGGGCAAGTAGCCAATGGGAAGCAGACAACATAACCAATGGAAAGCAAAGAAGTGAGACGTGGGCATAACCATGGTTAACGAAAAAGAGGAATTGCTGCAGGTCACGTGAAAGTTGTAGACTATGTAAGTTCCCGATTTCAGCTAAAGTTAGTTGTTCTCTCTGCGGTTGATTTCTGCTCCACACAAGTATCATCGCCGAAAATAAAAATATAATCTTATATTTTTATATACATACGTGTGTTATATTGTCATCTACAGCATCATAACGACACAATAATAAAGACAGACGCAGGAAGACTTCTGTATAAATATATGTACCTCTCACTTTATTTGTACGGTTCGAAAAGGTTATTCAAGGTTTGCGTGTGAGAGGGAGCTGGAGATCGAACAGAAACTGCAATATTTTGACCCCCACTCTTATAGCCGTCAACGTTGTGTCTTTATCGTTCTCCAGGGCTGCTCAACCGGGGGCCCAGCGGCCCAGCTCTCTGCTGGATGATGGCTTTCTTTACTGCATCTTATCAGCAACTTCTCTGGTCCGCAAACTCCATCGGGGTTCCCGAGGGCCCCTTCGGCCGGGTGTGGCTTTCCCTACCACATCTCGTCCATAACTCCGTCCGTCTCTAACTGGAACTCTAACTCCTCTGACTTCTGTCTTGACTGAGTTATATAATAGTTCAACGCCCACTCAATCGCCTACTCGATCTCTGGAATCGCATGTTTAATCGTCATCAAGCGGAAATAACTGTCATGCAGTACACAAGTCACTCTCTCTTCCGGTGTATCAGTCTATGAGTGTACTATGGGAATTTTTTTACCTCATCCCATTTCATCCGCCAATTTCCGCCCACGCGATTTCCTCTCATAACTGCCATTAGATTGTGTCACTTCCTTCCGGTGCATCACCTTGGAATGGCATTTTTGGTCGGGTCAAAGGCCAAAATACAACACGTGTTCCTCGTTGTTAATAACGACACAGTGTACTATACAACAGTATTACGCGCGTGGGAAACGGTAATTCATTCGCGAGAGTATATATATATATATATATATATATATGATTTGTAAGCGAATGGTCTGTTAGTAAATTTATTTCAACGTGTTGAATCGTTTCAAGTATTCCCATCTAACACGAGTTATATAATTCATCAAGTATTCCAATCTAATATGAACTATTTGCATACACCGATATGATTTCAACTGACTACAACTAATGATAATCTTAATTATCTTTGTCTCCAGTTAAAATTCTGGACGAGAATGATTGCATTTCACATAGCACTAATACACTTGGGAAAGGTATGAATTCAATTATTCTCCCTCCAGCCATGGGTAAATAGTAGAACAGATTGGGTTCTTCAGCCTTGGTGAGGCAACTAGTATAGGAGAAGGAAAACTCTGAATTCAAACCTGTTAAACTCCGCTTAAAAATTGACCTTGTGTCATATCCTGTCCGAGCGGAGGGGTTGGTAAATATAGATTGAACAGTTTTATTTTACCCCTCGGTGGGACATTAATAGTTACTACCTATCGGGTTCAGACTGGACTTGGGAGTACTGAAAGGGTGAACCATATTTTAAAAATACTCCATGACAGGAACTTCACCATAAGACCCGTAGTTGTAGTACCTGTTAGAATCCCATTTTATGTATAAAATAAAACTGCTCAATCATTTACTTAAGGAGGATTATTAGTTGTTTGAAACTGTTTAGCTGTGTCCAAACAAGTGATTAATCATCATCATCATCATGTCCCGCCATCAGCATGGATATCGCTGACCCTTTCCCGCCACCCTTCTCAATCGTCCATTGCTACCAGCATGTATGCATGTTCTAGCTGATCTTCCTGCCTTTGCTCGTCCATGTGCAAGGGTCCACAGGAGTACGTCACTTATGGGTTCGTCCCTACTTCTCCAGTAGTTTCCCGCATGTCTGGTTCGTCTAACTTGGATAGTTTTCATGATGGGTGGTAGGTGGCTGTACAGATGTTGCTTTGTGGGGTGCTGCCTCCAGGACTTGTTCAACATCTTGCAGCATTCTTGTGTAGTTGCCGTCAAGATTTTTCTCCATACGTTTAGTTAGTGTCCATGTAGTGCATCCATACAGAAGTATCGACACGACTGCTGCTTGTAAAAAAATGCGTTTTATTTTATCGGTCAGATCTGACTTCCATATGACCGATAGCCAATTGATAGCTGTTCATGCCTTTGCTAGTCGCTTGATGTTTGATAGAATTATTCATGTGAGAAGTACCCATAACCATTTAACTGTGTTTTATGGAATATCAACTCTTGTTAGTTATCTAATGCTAAATCTTGTTAATACAGTTTAGTCTCATACTGAGGATACTCGTTACGGGCGGGTCTTACACCTCTACAGAAGTATTGGTGTATTCTTCTGCCTCAGCCGATAGGGTGATACGATTGAGGAGTTTACTGCATTGGTAAGGCGGAAGCAATAATCATGTAGACTAATTTCTCCCCACTATTTTCATGCCTTTTTAGGTGATAGACTTTGGAGGCGCTCATGGAGCAATGGTTTTCGTTATAGAAAAAGCAATCGGCTTCCCGAGTTCAAATCCTAAATAATGCTGTTTGCATTTCTTTTTGCACGAAAACCTTGGGAAAGGCGTGAATATGAGTATTCTCCCTCCAGTAATGTGTAAACTGTATGGCAGGCTGAGCTCTTTAACCTTGGTATGGTAATCGATCTAGGAGAAGAAAAACTCTGTATTCAAACCACTTTAAAGAAATGATTTTAACGGAAGCGTTGGATAACTAATAACATGAAAGCCTAACGTGAGCACCATTATCTTTTTAATACACTCTCTGGGGCTGTAAAATACACCGACTGCATCTCTGCAGAGAGGTAAGACCCCCCCCCCACCATCACCACAACGATTGTCTTAAATATAACATTATACAATCTGATGATGAAGCTCAAGTAATGAGCTTTGTTGAATGCGGAGTATCCCTTCATTGTGATATGGTTCTGAGTGCTTGCACCTTATAGGGTCATATCAATGGATCAAATAGAACTATTTGACATTTAAAATAAGAGCAAACAAATGACATGAAATTATTCGTATTAGATAGCAATACTTGAAACCATTTTACTGTATACAAAAGAATGAGCTTCGACTTGTTTAAAGATGTTATCAACGAAATATTTGCAAATAATATATATTTCATACATATGCATAAACAGGATTTGGTATTAAATAACCTACAAGGGTTGATATGCCATAAAACCAAACCAAACCAAACCAAACACACTGATAATCATACAAGCTCGAGACGAATGATTAATAATTGTTAAATTAGAAACATCTGCGTGAATTATTTTTTGTCACTATCTTATATACACAACAAGATCCTCGTGTTCAACTTGACACAGTGAGTACGCAAGCATCATTGTATTATATTAATTATCATCATAGAACTATTTTTTATCTGCTATCACATATTAGGCATTATCTTCTGGTTATATCCAGTACTATCATTTGTAATCGTGAACAGCCGGTCTAATATTGTCTTCTTCCTCTGTAGTCACGATCTCTAAATATTTTTGCTTACACATTTAGCTTTGAGATGAATTGTTGCCAGTCTAAATTTCTGGCACATGCTTTGAATAATAATTCAGGGAAAACAGTGTGTTGATCTTAGCAGTTTAAAACAAATGCATAATTGCTGTGACATGGATCAGCGTCCTCGGTACGTTAACTAGATGTCGTAATGTGTATTATATAGACAGAATTTGAAAGACACAGGAGAATTACGGTTGTCTAATATAATATATTTATTCACTGAGAAAAACATCTGCGGCATAGTGGTTAACATTCTGGACTGTGACTCCGTAGTATACAAGTTCGAACTCGAGTCTCGCCATTTCGTTCCCTTTCCGACTAATATGATTGGGATAAATATGAACCCTTAATCTCCCTAGCTATCGTATAAATAGTACAACTGTTGTTCTATTACAAGGAAAAAATTGGCAATAACTAACCTATAATGGTTGATATGCCATTGATTAGACACCCGCAAAATACATATCTACAATGATCTGACATTCATTTATTTTTTAAGTGTAATAAATAAAGTATATAATTTTTATAAGAGTAGGCACTGTTCTGTTTATATATATAGTCATCCATAAACAGATCTGTTTCGTTCGATCAGAACTCATCAGTGTGGATAGATGTATTAGCTTCCCGTAGCTGGGATCGAAACCCGGTTGACTCAAACGCCAATCCAAGTTTCTAACCCATCAGCCACGAGGAGCCATTAGCAGCGAAGTAAATTTTAAACGGTTATGAATCACAATTACTATTGTTTACATACATCAGTTTAACGGCTACCGAGACCTCAATTCTTATATGAAGAGACTTGCAATAAACGCTAATGGCAACACGATTACTTCATTCGCCGGAGAACTCAACAGGGGAGTATATAGCTCTATAGTCATCCACAGACAGATCTGTTTCGTTCTATCAGAATTCATCAGTGTGTATATATATATATATAATTTTTTTCTTATATATCTCCTTTTCTATTCAAATGAATAAACTTATTGATATTTAAAGACTAAAATTTGAGCAAGTTGGCACCTTGAATAAAATTAAAATAAAAAGAGTGTTATGTTGATTTTCAAAAAGTAGGAAGACTTATAAATAAATAAATAAATAAGAAATATTGTACACGGCGTTGCATATAAATATTTACATCTCTAATATTTTTTAAAAGCACTTTTATAATTCAAAGCGGAGCATTATACATATATTATATATATATATATATATATATATATATATATATTATACATATATATATATATATATAGATAGATAGATAGATAGATAGATACCCCGCTACACGAGTAGGATGCGACACAAGGCCAAAGCGGAGTTTAATAGGTCTTAATTCACATTTTTTATTCTCCTAGACTGGTTGCCATAGCAAGGGTTAAGAGCCCAGTCTACCCTACAATTTACATATAGCTGAAGGAAGGATAATTGGATTCATGCCTTTCCCAAGGGTATTAGCGCTATGTGAAATACAAACAACCTCGTCCAGGATTTGAACGCGGATCGTAGCGTCCATTTCCTATGACAATGTCCATAATACCACGAACGCCACTATCTCTGTCTTTCTCTCTTTTTGTCTGTTTGTCTATCTGTCTGTCTCCATATATATATGGTTTGATTTTGCTTGGATTGGATTGGATTTACGGCATATCAACCATTACAGATTATTTAATGCCAAATCCTTTTTATACAGTCACACACACACACACACACACACACACACACACACACACACACACACACACATATATATATATACATATATTTATTGAATAAATTTCTAAACACATTTTTCAGATAACATTTTTTGTACATAGTTAAATGGTTTAATTTCTTTCAATCTAATATGAATACGTCTATTAACTATTAATCATTTATTTGCACATAGTTAATTGTTTTCAAGTATTGCTGTTTAACACTAACAATTCAATTTAACATCAGTCATTTGTTTGCACTCATTTTAAATGTCAAAGTACACAGTTTGAATGTTAAACAATTCTATTGACCTATAGACAGGACCCTATCAGATGGACCAGGTAACGATGGTAATGAAAGGGTACTTCACATTCAGTAAAACTCCAGCATAACTGGAGCCTCACCATCAGATTTTTTAATGTCACAACCAGGACACTCGCTGGGGGAGTCTTACCCTTCTGCAGAGATACAATCTGTGTATCTTATAACCCCAGCTGACTTGGCCATATATATATATATATATATATATATATATATATATATATATATATTGAAAAGGCGGCTCAACAAAATCTCAAGATCAAATATCAGCCTTGAAAATGTATAAAATATTGTGAAAAACCATGTTATAAGATTGTATTCTCGGATTCGTTTTTCTTTCTTTCGGTTTTTTTTTTTTGTTCCTGTTTTTCATTGTGGAGTTGACAGGTGGTAATTTACTAAGCTTTTTGCTTAGATGTAGCACAAGGCCGCACGAATTGGGCACCTAATGAGAATCGAACTCACTCGTGTAGGTTTGCTAGTCTACCTTGCTAACCATTACACCACCCGAGGTGCCCTGTGGAGTTGACAGGTGGTTTAAACCCGGTGGCCGATAGATCTTTAAAATACACAACGTGGGGACAGTCATCGGGTAGTCACTGAAACTAAACGGGCTGCGGTTTTATGCTGCCACACACGTGGAACACGAAGCTGGTTCCAGAAATACGCGGGTGACTGCTTTGTATCTCACAACTACCTTCATATAGTGTATTTTAATTCTATCAACATTTCACAGGACTTGTTACCGACGTCACTCCGCAGCCACACGCAATAAACTCAATGATACACAGCTCTGTGGCTTGTCTAAATAGATGTACCCTCGCAATACCTCACATTCGACTTATACTCCTAACCAAGTCACATAGTACCCGTTATTTAGGCTGGGGTAAGCTACACATTATTCAATTTTTATCTCTAAATTTTGGTCCTTTGAAATAAGTATCCATATGTTTTGAGCGCCTACAGTGGCACGGGTATGGTTTTCTATAGATGAGAGTGATCTAACATGTTTTGCAGACATGTACTCGTAGATGCATCTATGTGGAATTGTTTAACTCAATTGATAGAAAGGCCAGTGTGTGTGTAGGTGTGTATGTGTGTGTGTTTGAGAGAGGGGGGGACGGAGAGAGAGAGGAGCTAAATGTGTGAGTGAATAGAAACAGGTTAGTGGGGAGAGTGGGCTTATAATAACAACGATTACATTCTTGATAATATTTACAAAAATTCTCTTCACACAAACACTTGCACTGACCTCACATGACGACATCTCAGTCAGCGAGAAGATCCAGTCTCTAAAAAAAATAAAGCAGTCCTTAAATTTATCTACACGCACGTCCACACACACACACACACACACACACACACACACACACACACACACACATATATATATATATATATATATATATATATATATATATATATATATATATATATATAAACTTTCCTAATAGAAATTAAGTTTTGAATGGTCAATATAGCAACCATATTTCTCTATAGCTAGTGGAATAGACGATGCGCACCCTAATTTATATAAGGAAAGTTTGTTAATAGATTTTCTGGCCTTTTATCCTGTGCCAGCCGAGGCAAATTAGTAATTCTGTCGGGACAGAATTTCCGATATATATATATATATATATATATATATATATATATATATATATATATATATATATATATATATATATATATATAATTCTTTGCCAAGAAAATAGTGTCCGAATTGAAATATAAATATAATTTCTTAGTAATATTATCTATCAAAATATTGAAGTGTGAACGTATGTGGCAGAAATAACTTTATGATAGATTTCTTTGGACCGAAACACAGGGTAAATCTTTTTAGAGGAGACATTGTGACTAGGTTTAAAGTTATTAAATAAAACTAATACATAAATTCAATTTTCATCTGAAGTCGGCAAATTATTAATATGTAAGAAAAAATCCTCAATCAATAAAATGTAGCTCGAAACTGGTTGATTGTGTTTAATGGCATATCAACACTTTTAGGACATTTAATCTTAAATCCTCTTTATATATATATATATATATATATATATATATATATATATATATATATATATATATATATATGTATATATATGTATATATCTACAAATAAAGTATTGATAACATTTTTTAAACAATTTGTTTGTATGCAGTTAAGTGAATTCAAGTATTGTTATTCAACATTAATAATTCTATTTAATTTAAATCATAGTCACTTGTAAAAAATTAAACAGTTCTATTCGATCCAGAGATGGGAGCCAAACAGGTACTACCACTCCGGTTCAGAGTCGACTTGGGAGTAATGTAGGTAAAGAGATACCCCCATTCCACCAAGCTCCTGGATTAGTGTTTCACTATATATATATATATATATACGAGGATGATTAAATAAGTTCCCAGACTTTTTTCGTATGGGCACTTTTATTGATAGCACACACATGAAACTCTAGTCTCCTTCGAAGTAACCTCCTCCGGCTGCAATGCACTTGTCGTACTGTTCCAACAACTTCTGGAAGGTCACATGGAAGTCCTCTTGTGTGAGCGTGTTAATGACCTTCGTCACAGCCTCTTTCATCTCCTCAATTGTCTCATAACGACAGCCTCTGAGCTTAGGGAATAACCAAAAGTCACAGGGAGCAAGGTCTGGACTATAGGGATGATGAGGAACTGCCTTGATGCCCATCTTGGTCAAATAGTCTGTGACAAGGATGGAGTTGTCGACTAGTGCATTGTCCAAGTGGAAATGCAACTGACCCGATTTAAAGAGTGCTGGCCTCTACCCTAGGAATCTCTTCTTGAACTCCCTTAAAACCTCAACATAGTAACCCTAACCCTAACCCTTTGGCCAATCAACTCTGGTCTATTGACTTCCTTACTCCTCCCACACCTCTCATCCTCCCTCACAGACTCCCTGCCTTCCTTGAATCTCTTATGCCCCTCAAAAACTGATGCTCGATTCATGCAACATGGTCGAAAAACAGTCTGAAGCATACCATACGTTTCTGTGGCATTTTTTCCAAGTATAAAACAGAATTTTATTGTATATCGTTCTTCCACGTCCAGATTGCATCTTTGAAATAGTCCAGCTGTGACAATCAGGCTTTAGTAGGGTGTATTCCAATTGCTGCTGTAGCTGTTCATTTGAACCTGAAATCCTAAAAATTGGTGAGTCATCTCATAAAATGTATAGCAATAACATACTGAATTTACAAGAGTCTATGACAATTCTAAACGCCTGTACAAAAAAGTCTAGAAACTTGTTGAATGCCTTATATATATATATATATATATATATATATATATATATATATATATATATATATATATATAAAGAGAAAGAGAGAGAGCAGGGTGCAACAAAATGTCAAAGCAGAGTTTAAAAAGTTTGAATTGACAGTTTTCCTTCTCCTATACTGCGGTTAAAGAGGCCGAACACTATCGTCCAGGATTTGAACTCGTGTCACCGTATTCATTTCTTACGAGTGGCATTATTACTCCATAAACATAGCCGATCGTAAACACAAATTACATATATTCATATCTTCATAAATATGGTGATTTACATAGCTGGATAAAAAAGTTGATATTTATTTCTTGTGTATAAAACGCAACCCTAACTTTTAAAATATGGAAGAAAATACTTGTTAATACACGAATAATCACGGTAATCTCCTGAATTTAAGAAAGTTGGGGTGGGATTCCACTTGGTGCAATGGCTAAAGTCTTGGACTGCAAAATCGGAGTAAGCAAGTTCGAGCTCCAGTCATCACTTTTACGTTACCTTTCGAACTAATTCTCGTGAGAAATGCATTAACCGCTTATCTCCCAGCTATGGGTTAAATAAGTTGCTGGCAACCGTATTCGAGGGCGACAAGAAGGCTCACTATTCAATAGGGGTGGGCATTACTCCTTTCCCTGGATTGCTCCACTTTACCCCTGATACGTACCTTATATTGCTGAGTGTTAAGCAAGTAGGTTTCAAGTATCATTTTAAAAGTCTTTTGAATGACTCGACCATGGATTGAACCCAGGACCATTGGCGAACACTCTACCCACTAGGCCAATAAGCAATGGGTTAAATAGTACCACAAAACTTCTTCAAGAATCATTTCTACATTAAATAAACCAGGAAGGTCGATATGCCATTAAACAAAGAAACCAAACCAAACCATTTTAATGAAAAATTAATAGAATCGCCTGTATTCTGATTTTTTTCAAGAATTCAAATGAGTAAAAAAAGAAAATAAAGTTTTAAAAAATTTTCTAACAGACATAAAAAAAAGACATATTAAATATGCATTTGTTTTGCTTTTTACGTATTTCCAAATTTTCTGTGTGGTCTCTACGCATCCCTGGTGACAGAGTAAATTGATTGTACATATTTTGTCAAGCACGCTTTCGGTCACACCTACACACAAATAGACTCTGATATTCAACGAAAAACACTTACGTACACGGAAATCTTTATAAACATGCGTGCACACAGCGATACCTCAGACACATATATAAATACACATATGCACACGGAAATCCTAAGAAAGACCTACTTAAACACACTCACAAAATGTTCTACCACAGACATACGGACTGAAACACCTACATAAAGAACCTGACGTACATAAATACCCATAGGAACTCTCGTACACTCACAGAAATACTCACACAATCACAGATATGCGCACAAATACAGAGAAGCTCTGATGGAGAGAAATATTTACACTCTGAGACATATCCATTAACGGAAAAACTTACACTGTCTCACAGGTCCCATAAAGTGGTATGTTCGCGAAGGCGCTACTTATGTAGCACGTTTGGGGCAAGAAAACAACTGATTTAAATACAGAATTATTCTTTTTCAAGACCGGTTTTAATAGCGGGATTAAAAGCACAGTCTACCCTACTATTTACTAAAACGGTTAAATTCATATTTTTTCCTAAGGCATTAGGGCTATATAAAACAGAAACGACTAAACTCGGGGATTGAACTGGGGTAACTGAGTTCATTTCCTACAAAGGCAACCGCAACACTACGAGCTCCTTAAAAACAGAAAAAGATAAACGCAGAAATACGTGCGCATGTGCAGAGAGAGAGAGAGAGAGAGAGAGAAAGAGGGAGACTCACAGTGTCACACATTCAATCACACAGAGAAACACACACATAGAAGCACACATCGTCACTGACATATACGTACATTTTGGAAGTGCCCGTGGTGTAATGGTTACCGTCGAAGGAAATGGACACGGCGACACGAGTTCAAATCCTAGACGACACTGATTGCATTTCACATAGCCCTAATACCCTTGGGAAAGGTATGAATCCAATTATTCTCCCTCCAGCTATGGGTAAATAGTTGGGAGGACTAGGTTCTTCAGCCTTGGTGACGCAACTAGTCTAGGAGAAGAAAAACTCTAAATTCAAACCTATTAAACTCCACTTAAAAATTGACCTTGTGTCATATCCTGCCCGAGCAGAGGGGTTGATAAATATGTATACGTACAGAAAATCTCGTGGTAAAGTGGTTACCGTCGAAGTGAATACGACGACACGAGTTCGAACCCTGGGCGAGGCTGTTTGCATTTCACATAGCACTAATACTCTTGGGAAATGTATGAATCCAATTATCCTCCCTCCAGCTATGGGTAAATAGAAGGGCAGACTGGGTTCTTCAAACTTGGAATAGCAACTGGTTTAAGAGAACGAAATATGTGGTTGGTTGGTTTTTATGGTGTATCAATCTTTATAGGTTATTTAATGCCAAATTCATTTTTATACAAATAACCAGTTTTATTTTCCAACAATTTTATTTTATACAAAAACAGTTTCATTTCAAACAATTTAGTTTAGAGTAAGAACGCAGTTTAGATATCAAAACAGTTCTATTTCAAGTAATTCACTTTAGCATAAGTACGTAGTTTAGTTCTATTTATCCCATATATAGGACCTTATCAGGTGCTACCACTTTGGGCCAGAGTGGACCTGGGAGCGATGGCAATGAACGGGTGCTCCCCATTCCCCATACCTCCAGCACTACTGGAACATCGTCATCAGATTTTTTAGTTTCATATCCAGGACACTAATTGGGGAGTTTTTATCCAGTCGATGTATTCTACAGCCACAGCCAACTGGGCAATGAAAACTGTGAATACAAACCTGTTGAATTACGTTAGAAAATTGACCAATTGATCATCATCATCATTTTGTCGCGCCACCAGCATGGATATACCTGACCCTCTGTATGTAGGTTCGAGCTGGCCGCCCTGCTTTTGCCCAGCCATGTGAATGGGGTCCACAGGAATACATCACTCGTGAGCTCTTCCTTACTTCTCCAGCAGTGTCCTGTAGGTCTGGTTCGTCTAACTTGGATAGTTTTCGTGATGGGTGGTAGGTGGCCGTACAGCTGTTGCTTTGTTGGGTATTGCCTCCAGGACTAGTTCAGTCTTGCTCGCAGCATTCTTGTGTATTTGCCGTCAAGCTTTTTCTCCAGTCGTTTACTTAGAGTCCATGTAGTGCATCCATATAGCAGTATCGACTCGATCGCTGCTTGAAAGAAACTGCGTTTCATTTTATCGGTCAGGTCTGACTTTCATATGACCGATAGCCCGCCCACAAAAAAAACATTATTACACACAGAAAAACATGCGCACACAGGAACAGAGAGAAAAACGCTGAGACAATCACTCGCTGACAGAAAGACACGCATACACACACACACGCGCGCGCAAGTATATGCACACACAATGCATATTCATGAAAACACACAAGCTGACTCTCTTATAAAAAAACACAGAACGAAACTCGTGCAAATTGAAAGAAATGCTCACACTCTCAAAGATGGTGGCTCACTTAACAGACAGACAAACACACACAGAAAAAAAAACGCACTCATATAGCAAAACACATATGCACATACACACATACACTCACATACAGAGAAACATTCACACTCATACACATGCACACATAGATATCAACTCGGACAGAAATATGCACACACACACACACACACAAATATATATTCACTCACAGATACAAAAAGAAACTCAGAAGAACAAAACATAAAAATTCATATCATATTTACCCAACCTCTCCGCTCGGGCAAGATACGACACAAGGTCAATTTTTAAGCGGAGTTTAACAGGTTTAAATTCAGAGTTTTCCTTCGCCAAGACTAATTGCCTCATCAAGGCTGATGAACCTAGTCTGTCCTACTATTTACCCATAGCTGGAGGGAGAATAATTGGATTCATACCTTTCCCAAGTGTATTAGTGCTATGTGAAATGCAATCAGTCTCGTCAGGGATTTGAACTCGTGTCGCCGCGTCCATTTCCTTCGATGATAACCATTACACCACAGGCACCTCCCTTATAAATAAGAATGTATATATAAACACAAAAACATAGATATTTATACAGACACACAAAAACACATTGGAATGTATACAGACACTCAAGAACACATAAAAATGTATACAGACACACAAAAACACATAAGAATTTATACAGACACACGAAAACAACACATAGAAATGTATACAGACACACAAAAACACACTGAAATTTTTACAGACAAATACAAATGTATACAGACACACAAAAACACACAGTAATGTATACAGGCATGCAAAAACACAAAAAAAAAACATTTACAGACACACAAAAACACATAATAATGCATACAAACACACAAAAACACATAGAAATGTATACAGACACACAAAAATACGGAAATTTATACAGACACACAAAAACACAGAAATGTATGCAGACATACAAAAATACATAGAAATGTATACAGACACACAAAAATACGGAAATTTATACAGACACACAAAACCCCATAGAAATGTACATCCACACGTACAAAATTAAAAGCAAACACATATAAAAAAAAACACCGAAAAAAAGCACCCATCCACCGACCCACACACACGAAACAGAAAAGATAAATAAATGTCAAATTTGGGAGAGAACTGATTGAAGAATCTGTCATTGTGTCTATAAACTCAACTAAACAAATCTTTCAACATTTTTTTTGCTACAAATGAAGGAACCAATTAAACGTATCCCAACCCGGAATTTTAGCCACATGTGTTCACTTAAAACGCTTATAAAAATGAAACGTCATCTCGAACTTCGTTAATTACATCTTAAAACATGGGCGTTCTTTACAAGAAATTGATCTTAGGGACATTTTTAATCGAGTACATTGAAAATACATATGTATTTATGCATCTGCTCATTCTCTCTCTCTCTCTCTATATATATATATATATATATATATGTATGTATATAAGTATATGTAATGGACTCTCCCTTCAATCTCTGCGTATGTTAAAGATGTGAACAATTGGACCACCAACACTAGCGATTTCTTCTGTTATGGCGAAGACCAGTGTAAAACCAACATTACTTTTTGGGATGAGCTCATAACAGAAGAACGGTGCATTAGTGTCCCTCAAATTCTACTTAATAACACGCCTACGTTTTTGAATTCAGAGTATTTCCTTCTCCTGGAGTGGTTGCCCTGTAAGGCTAGAGAGCAAATCAGTCATACTATTTTACCTACTGTTGGGGGGAGAAAAATTGATTCATGCCTTTCTCGCGGGAATTTGCGTAAAGTGAAAAGCATACAACTTCAACAAAGTTCTAAACTTGGCTCAACAAGTTGATAACCGTTACGTCACCCACGCGTCCATCCATTCACACGCATATATCTTAACATATTTGGTTGAATACCGGAGATTGTTTAGATTGATACCTAAGTATACAATATTTAGACTCTTACATACGTACATACATATATATATATATATATATATATAGTTTGCTATATCTATCAATAAAGAGGGATCAATATCAGAGATTGAGCTATATGAGTGAGGATAGCGTAGACACAGAGTCAACCAAGTAGGTCTGATGATCGCATCAGCGAAAAACTGACAGTCACCAAATGCTGCTGAGTCTGGGTCAAAATTATCCTAACTTATATATATATATATATATATATATATATATATATCGACGGGTGTAATGAAAAATATCGAGACTGAAGCTTAATTTTTTTTCATCATAAAATTTAAATTTAAATACTGCACTATTGGTAATTTGATTTATATTTTTTTTTCTCATGCATATTTCTAAATGACATTGTCGAATATTATATTCCAAAATATTGGTTATTATTCTCTCTCTCTCTCTCTCTCTCTCTCTCTCTTTATCTATCTATCTATCTATCTATCTCACTCTTTCTCTCTCTCTCTCTCTCTCTCTCTCTCTCTCTCTCTCTCTCTCTCTTTTCATAGACCGATTATGTTTTGTGCCTTACATGCCAAAATTATGAATCTTCGTCATCCTCTCGTTTGACGTCACACCATCCCTCATTAAATCAGAATCGACCCTGGAGTGATGCTGAATCGTGAACAAGGCCACAAATATGCAATTCTTATATTGAGAGATTTCCGAAACGAGTGAACTGCTTGTGAGAAGAATAAATCATCGGTCTCCGACAGGCACCATTCGCAGATTTCTGGTTTTAATTCTCGTAAATATAACTGCGTCTGTTGCTAATTAAAATGACGAAAGCGGCAAGTAATTATTTGTAAATAAAGCAGACCTCAAGTTGAATAGAAATTTTCTTAATTTTGAACACGAGACGCTCGCGTAGAATGACTAAATAGAGAAAACGATGCATTTTCTAAATCTGTGATTAATTTATTAGAACTTGATTAAAAGAGACAAGATTAGTAATCTCTCAGTGGGTGGAAAATTCAAAATTTAGGTCACAGAGTGTTTGGCACATGGGTTCTCTTAAGGGACCGTTAGCATGATCCAACGACGATTTGTAGAGGAAAATAATCGAGATTTCCTTTCTATCCGGGAGAACATTTACGAACTGCCCTATAAGAGGAAAAAAAATCAGAGCGTGACCAGAGGTCTTTGATTTAGCTAAGCTGTTTTTTTTTTTATCTAGGCACGAACCCTTGTGACTATTTTATTAAAAAGTACAGAGTCCCATACAATGATCCCTCGGGTTTAGGTAAATAAGCAAAAGTAACATTGATCCCTTTCAACATTTAATTTTACAACAACAAAAAACAATATTTACGATTTTCTTGTTGTTGTCAATCTTATGTTTTAAATATTTTAGAATCAAAATACTTGCGCTCACTCTTGAAGGGTCACATGAAGTCATGCAGCGTTCCTCATTTGTGGTTGTTATATGACCGAAAGAGATCTCTTTTCTAATGATTGCAACTAGCGCCCACGAGAGCATCCACCGGATGTTATCGGTGTTGAGACTTTCTTCAAAATGGAGAAAAAGGGTTTCTGCGCATAGGATCAGCGCATAGTGAAATGTCGATGAAATTTGTCAAAAAATCAAAACAAAACAAAGAAAACCCAATTTGATTCGATCAGAAGAAAAACAAAACAGTATTAAAAGACAAGATCAAAGAAGGCAGACGACCAACAGACTAGAACTCCTGCTTTGAGACAGCGAGAGAGAGGGGGATAAACTCGAACCCACGCATCACCCACATTGACTTTCCTCTTCTCCGCTTTGAAGGAAGCGACTAAGACATAAATCACTAAACACCCCTCTCCTCTCCGCACTCGTAACATCTGATGGACTGCGAGCGCGTAAATCTAACAATCCCACCACTAATAAGACTAGGGCATTTTTCTACTTTTTAATTCCATATTAACACGTTTATACAAACCCGGTTATTTGAACTTTTTACTTATTTGTTTTTCAATACAATTGTTAAAATTTTTACGAGCCTTCGAGTTCTTAGTTTTTTTCTGCTTTTTTTTTGTTGTTTTTTTTTTGTTGTTTTTTTGGCAACTGTATTTTTGTTCTTTCCTTGCAACCATACGCTGATATATTATGGTGATTTCATGATTGGTTGATATTACCAGAATCTCTCGGGTTCTTTTATGTCTAAAGGCAAGGGAACCGTGCTCATTGTATGTTTATATGTACATTTTTTGTACTGTTATTTCTTGAGAGATTTTTTCCCGTAGCATGAGTTAACATGAGTTAACATCAATTTCTGTAGATAAGATATTGCTGCCGAGGTATGTTAATTTTCTAATACGGATGATATTTTTATGGCAGTGTTTGCACTGTAGGTTATTTAATACCAAACCCACTTTATACAAATATTGAATATATATGATTTGGTTTGGTTGGGCTTTATGGCATATCAACCATTGTAGGTTATTTATTGCCAAATCCTCTTTATAAATATAAATTAAATATACATGATTTAGTTTAGTTGGGCTTTATGGCATATCAACCGTTGTAGGTTATTTGATGCTAAATCCTCTTGATATATATATACTAGATATACATAATGTGAAAACACATTTTGTTCATAACATTCTTTAATGAGACCGACCAAATTTTTTTTGCCCACAGTTAAATTGTTTCAAGGATTTCGAACACATCCCTCAATAAGTCTCTGGCCTGACATATAGATGACACCACTTATAAAAAAATCCATATAATTTTTATCAAGTACTAACCTTCAAATGGCCCATGTAAAAATCTGAGCCCAATCAGATTATTAGTTTGTAAATTACAGTCATTTAAGTGACGCTACTGTTGCAAATTTTCAGAACAAAGAAAAAATCTGAATTTCGTGTGTTGATAAAGCATTACTTTCAGATGGAAAAATTACTGTTCAAGCAAACCAATCGCTTGATAAGTGTTATTCAAACCCTGCTTTGTCGAAAACAACGGTTAAGAGGTATATGCTGACTTTAAACGCGGTCGTACAGACACAAATGTTGCTTAACGCTTACGTCGCCCGAATTCGGCAGATTGTCCCGGAAAACAACAAACAAATCTACAAACTCGTTTTGGCTGATCGTAAATTGAAGTCGCGAGAGATAGCAGAAGAGTTGAACATATAAGAAGGCAGTGTATTCATCATTTTGCATGAACATTCGTCAATGAGAAAGCTGTGTTCAATGTAAGTGCTGCATTTGCTCACAGTCGATCAAAAACAACAAGGCGCCGACGTTTCAGAGCATTGTTAGCAACTCTTTCAAAGCAACAAAAAGGATCTTTATATAAATATCTGACAATGGATGAAATATGGATCCATCACTTTAATCCGGAGTCAAATTGGCAGTCGGCTGAGTGGACAGCAGCAGGTGAAAGCCGTCCAAAGCGACCAAAGACACAAACATCAGCAGGAAAAGTTTTGACCTCTGTATTTTGGGATGCGCCAGGTATTTTGCTCATCGATTACCTTGAAAAGGAAAAACCATCAGTAGCAAATATTATATAGTATTATTGGTGCATTTGAAGAAAGAAATCACCAAAAAAACGACCACAAATGAAGAAGAAAAAAGTGCTCTTTCACCAAGACAATGCACCGTGTCACAAGACGATCGCAGCGATGGCAAAACTTCATAAACTGCACTTAGAATAGCTTCCGCATCATCCCTATTCTCCAGATTTGACCCCCAGCGACTACTAGCTGTTTGCAGACCTTAAAAAACTGCACCAGGGAAAGAGATTTAGCTCCAATAAAGAAGTGATATCGGAAACTGAGGCGTATTTTGAGGCCAAAGACAAATTGGTCAATAAAAAAGGTATCAAATTGTTAGACAAGCGTTGGAATCAGTGTATCGCGCTAGAAGAAGACTATGTTGATGAATAAAATAAAATCTTTTCGAGAAGTTGTTATATTAGTCAAGCCCAGGACTTATTGAGAGATGTGTTATCAAACAAGAAGAATTCTATTTACAATTGATCCTTTGTTTGCCCATAGTGAAATGGTTTCAATTGTTGCTATTTAGCTGTAATAATTCTATTCAATATTAATCATTTATTTGCTGACAGTGAAGTGGTTACATGTATTGCTATACTATTAATTCAAATAAGGTGCACAATCAAGGCACACTTTTAAATAGTTTCAAGTATTGCTATACATCACTAACAATTAGATTAGTTATTTTTACACAGTTAATTTTTTCTTTACAAATTCACCTACCTAGGAAGCAGCGTTTCATCAACCGAAAAAGACATTGACACACGGCTAACGAAGGCATGCACAGCTATCGATAGGCTTTCGATCATATGGAAATCAGACCTGACCGATAAAATGAAACGCAGGCAGCGGTTGTATCGATACTGCTATATGGATGCACTACATGGACGCTAACTAAACGGCTGAAGAAGCTAGACGGCAATTACACAAGAATGTTGCGAGCAATATTGAACAAGTCCTGGCGGCAACACCCCACAAGGCACCAACTATACGGCCACCTGTCTCCCATCACGAAAACTATCCAAGTTAGACGAACCAGACACGCAGAACACTGCTGGAGAAGCAAGGACGAGCTCATAAGTGACGTACTCCTATGGACCCCTGCATATGACCAAGCAAAAGCAGGACGACCAGCTCGAAGCTACATACAGCAGCTATGTGAGGATACTGGGTGTAACCCTGAAGACCTGCCAGAGGCGATGAACGATAGGGAGAAGTGGCGTGAGAGGGTCAGGGATATCCGTGCTAGCGGCGCGACATGATGATGATGATGACACAGTTAATGGTCAAAGAGTTCTTTTTCTAACAATTCTATTTAACATAAGTCATTTGTTTGCATTCATTTTAAATATCAAGCGTTTTTATTTGTCCCATAAATAAGACCCTATCAAGTGTTACCATTCAGGATCAGAGTTGGCCTGGGAGTAATAGCAATGTACGAGTACTCAACATTCCCCTAATATCCAAGTTTGGAGCCTCACCATCAGATTGTTTAGTGGCATATCCAGGACACTCGTTTGGGGTGTGGTCTTAACCCTCGGCATAATCTACAATCCCAGCCAACTTGGCTGGACGGATAAAATCTTTCACAATCTTTCACTTTCACTTTCAGGTGTCTGCGGTCAGCGCTAAAAGACGTGAACCTTAAGGTACCAGCAGCAGAAGTAATCACAAGGGAATAAATCTAGTTTGCCAGCTGGGCACCAGATGTCACCACGTAGTTGCTATGAACGGAATAATCATTTCTAAATATTTTAATCACAAACGCACGATGTTCACCATTCCTCTGGTAACAAATCAAATGGCATAGCTGCTGACACTCAGAGACATACCCCACATTCGATCACTGCTCTTAGTGGTCTAATGAGTAGAGTGTTCGCCAGTGGTCCAGGAGGTCAAATCATACCAGGAGGTCAAAAAATAATACTTGATGCTGTCTTGATTAGCACTCAGCATTATAAAGTAGGGATATAGGGTAAAGTTGGGCAATCCAGGGAATGGAGTAGCGCCCTCCCTTAGACCACTGTGTAGTAGCTATTGAAAAAGGGAGCCTTCGGGTCACTCTCGACTAAGGTCACCATGTTTTTTACTTTTTTATGTATCAAGAATTGATTGTTAAAAAAGACTCGCACAAAGTCAATTCTTTAGGGGAGTGCTGATTTCTGTATTCAGAAAATTCATTCTCCTAAACGGAATGCCTAACCATGACAAAAGAATCCAGTCCGTGATAGCTGGAGCGAAAGCGGTTGGAATCATGCCTTTCCCAAAGGCGTTAGTACGAAGCGAAACGCAAAAAAAAAAAAAAAAAAAAAAAAACTTGCCAAGAATTTAAACTCGGATTTCCGATTCAGTTTCCCGCGATGATAACCGTTACAATAATGCGCCTCCAAAGATGCAGAAGTAGTCAGCTTATACAAAAAAAAAAAAGAAAAAAAAAGAAAAAATGTAATAAAAAAAAAGAATTCAATTATGTTCCATCAAATTTCTTGACACTTTCTCACCGTCCAACCAATTAGCGTGGAGTAGTAATAAATATTTAGCTCTGGGCAAGAAGAATTGAACCGATATCCTATAGCCCGAGAAACATCTTTTGTATGTTCCGGCCGGTAAAGGCTGAGTTTGAATCGGGTGCAAATATAGATACATTACCACTTCTGTTGCAGAAGAAAACATCAGCAGTAAATTTATAATGAGGATATTCTATTTCAGATATAAAATAAGAAACCATCTTGAAAATTTGAAACTGTCATTATTTTTCAATTTTACATTGTATCTGGTAACAATTATGTATGCTTCAGCGCACACACACATACACACACACACACACACAATAACACACACAAACGTGTATATATATATATATATATATATATATATATATATATATATATATATATATATGTGTGTGTGTGTGTAGAGAAAAATTGATAACAAGTTAATTTAAGTGGAAGGAGAGATTTATTGAGAAGTCGACACTATAGCGTTTTGGTTCTACTGAACCATCATCAGGACCCATGATGGGTGATATTAACGAAGTTAAGTCATCGATGGATGTTTAAAAATACCAAATACAAAAACCTTGTAAAAATTTGTATAACAAGAAAAAGTTGGCCGTTTAATTGGTGAATCAGCGTTTGTTGTTTTAAGTTATGTCATTTGACTTATTAGGAATATTATATAGAATTTATTTAACGTTAGTTTATCAAGAAAGTTTGTCGGATTACAATCGATTATTGACTTCCATACACACATATATATATATATATATATATATATAGTGTTCGGTAATGGTCTGGGAGACCGGGGTTCAATTTCAGGTAGAGACATACCAAAGACCCAAAAATTGGAACTTGATACCTCTTGTCTAACATACAACGTAATGAAAGATCAAGGGTATGTGGACCAATCTAGGGAAGGGAGTTGTGCCCTCTTCAACCTATTGAAAAGAGAGCCTTCGGGTCGCTCTCGACTACGGTGGTCCAACTTATATATATATATATATATATATATATATATATATATAAGAAAAGTTGGCGACTTTAGTCGAAGTTGACCCGAAGGCTCCCTTTTGAATAGCTTCTACATCGAGGTGTAGAGGAGGGCGCTGTTCTATCCCCTGGATTGCTCCACTTTACCATTGATCCTTAACTTATAATGCTGAGTATTATGAAAAGCGGCATCAAGTACCATTTTTAAAGTTTATGGAATGACTCGATGTGGGATTGAACCCCGATCTCCCGGACAATTGGCGAACACTCTGCTCATTAGACCAGTGGCCCGGTTCGGTCAGATTAAGTTATTTGTTCCGGTTGGCACAAATGAAAAAGCTAAAAATCTGAAGACCGACGCGGAAATAAGGGTTCATATGGTCAACATACCTACCCCCTAACACACACACACACACATATATGGAAATGATGATCTCTGAAATATCGTACATATATATACATATATATATATATATATGTGTATGTGTGTGTGTGTGTGTGTGCGTATATTTATATATATATAGATGAATAGATGTTAAAACCAAAAGCAAGCTCAATACTTAAAAGAAGAGCAGTAATATATATATATATATATATATATATATATATATATATATATTTGTGTGTGGGGGGTGTCTGTGCCTGTACGTGTGAGAGAGAAAGAAATAGATGTAGGGAGATAGAGAGAGAATATTGATTGGTATATTGACTGCGCGATACGAAAATAAGTTTGTGTATTGACATAATGGTTTCCGTGTTCACCAATGCTCCGAGGTTCAATCTTAAGTCGAGTCATATCAAAGACTAAAAAAATGGTACTTGATATCTTCTTGCTTAACATTCAGCATTATAAGGCGCATTTCAAGGGTAAGTGGAACATTCTTAGGAAAGGTGTAACGCCCTCCTTTACACCTCAGAGTAGAAGCTATTGAAAAGGGAACTTTCGGGTCACTCTCGACTATTGTCGACAAACTTATATGTATATATATATATATATATATATATATATATATATATATATTGCCTATATTCTGTCAAGAAGCCTGCTAATTTTTATTGTTATTCTCACAATGTGAGTATAACAATAAAGATGATGACAATACTCCGAATATTCTTTGTGATAAATACATACACAGACACAAACACAACAATATATATATATATATATATATATATATATATATTGTTGTTGTTGTTGGGTTAACGAGAAAAAGTACATATTTTAAAAGGAATAAGTCAGCATGAATCTGAATTTGATATTTTAGATTTTTTCAATTTCGTATATTTGTGCTCTACACGTATTTCAGCCTTTAAGGTCTTCTTCAGGAAATCAATAATGCTTAAGGTGGTCTTTGTAGCTTATATAGTGAAGATTGTTTTCATAGGGGGATGATTATTTTTAATTCCTGAAATGATGACTGTGAACGTCTTATTACATATATATATGTATATGTGTGTGTGTGTGTGTGTGTGTGTGTGTGTTGGTTGGTTGCGTTTTATGGCAAATTAACCTTTGTACGTTATTTAATGCCAAATCCATTTTTATGCAAATAGTCAGTTGTGTTTCAAACAATTCAGTTTAGCATGAGTACACAGTTGAATTGTTAAAAACATTTTTATTTCAAGCTATTCAGTTTATTCAAACAGTTCTAATTCAGCTAATTCAATTTAGTATAAGTGCAGATTTTGTTTACACACACTTAAATTTCAAAACAGTTGTATATATAACAATTCAGTTTAGTGTAAGTACAGTTTCAATGTCAAAAACAGTTCCGTTTCAAACAATTCAGTTTAGCATAAGCACGCAGTTTGAATATAAGTACAGTCTAATTGTCAAATACATTTCTATTTCAAGCTATTCAGGTTAGTCAAACAGTTCTAATTCACACAATTCAGTTTAGCATGAGTTTGAAGTTAATTCTATTTAACCCATAGATAGGGCCATTTCAGGTGCTACCACGCCGGGCTAGAGTGGACCTGGGAGCAATCGCAATGCAGCGGTGTTCTGCATTCCCCAAAGTCCTACATCACTGGAACCTCACCATCAGATTGTTTGGTGTCATATCCAGGACACTCGTTTGGTGGTAGGGGGTCTTTCCCCTCTGCAGAGGTGCAGTCGGTGTATTCGACAGCCCCAGCCGACTGGGCGAGTGTGTGTCTCTGTCTGTATCTGAGTGTGTGTGTGTGTGTGTGTGTGTGTGTGTGTGTGTGTGTGTGTGTGTGTGTGTTTGTGTGTGTGTATCTGAGTGTGTGTTTATGTTTTTGTCTCAATACCGTCCTTGGTTTCTATTGCAAACATCTCACTAAATAGTACGGTGACCTTGTTAAGCACTGGCTAAGGCGAAACAACCTTGTTTGTTTAAAATTTAGCCAATTTATTTGAAATAATGGCAAAATGCTTTCAATTACTTAGCATTATATGCATAAAACCTGCCGTGTATTTGTAGACACTTAACTAACACGATGGGAAGTATTATTCTACTATGTAGGTGAAATTGATGTAATGATTTACGTATGTATAAAATAACTCTGGGATATTATTCAAAATGTTCCGATTTTTAAAAGATATTTTTAGTAGAAAAAAGTGCGCCTTATATGTAATCAAATACAGTAAATAGATATTATCATGGCTTAAAATTTGCATTGATATTGCTTAGGTAGTAATTATAAAGAAAAGGCTTGAATCCTGAATAAACAGAGTAGAAGAATAATAGATTATTTTAAGAATAACAGCAAACACATACATACACGCACACACACACACACACACACACACATTATATATATATATATATATATATATATATATATATATATGAAGTTCATCCTGGTGGGGATATTGGTTTAGTTGCTGATCACCTCATCAAATGGCAGCTCCTACTGCATTATATTGTAGCAGTAGTACTCTTAAAGTAACCTGAAAAA
Source organism: Sepioteuthis lessoniana (assembly GCA_963585895.1). NCBI lineage: Eukaryota > Metazoa > Mollusca > Cephalopoda > Myopsida > Loliginidae > Sepioteuthis > Sepioteuthis lessoniana. The sequence goes on along the minus strand of OY757913.1, from coordinate 17,614,755 downwards.
ATGGTATATATATATATATATATGAAGAAATGGTAGATTTTAGTAAACCTGACAAAATGATAAAAATAAGAGGAAAAGTGGATAAATCAAACACTTACAACGGGTTTAAGTATTTTTCTTTCAATTATATACTTGTGTTTGTTTTCTTCTTTTCTGAGAGTTTACACCAGGCTTTGTTTTTTGTTCATTTGACTACTCTAAATGGCAGTGTCAGTGCTACTGTATGAATGCACCGCATGAACTTTAAGAAAACCCATATACACAAAGCTAGATGGGAACTACACAAATATTCTGGAAGCGGCACTCAATGAAATAGCCGCTGTATGGCCACTTACTTCCAATCTCACAAATCATCCAAATTAGACAAGCGAGACGAACTCAAAAGTGACATTTTCCCTCGGACTGCTTCACATTGACGTACCAGTGTTCGCCCACCAACAAATACTTACATTATCTCTGTGTGGACACTGGATGCAGTCTGGAGGATCTACCAGAAGCGAGAGGCGGATGGAGCGCGCAAGAGAGAGAGAGAGAGAGAGAGAGAGAGAGAGTGAAAGAGAGAGTTAAGCGAATCGATATTATCGGCACGACTTAATGATAAAATGACGACTGTATAATACCGCTAAAATGTTCTAGCATGTAAAATAATTCAATTTGTAGTACATTTTGCCACTAAATTAAAATAGCTACGTGTGGTCTGAGATAGCACCAACTCTGATAATGTATATTATAATGTTGTGATATCGCAAGGGAAATAATCCAAGGCATATGAAATACAGAATATATAGTAATTGCCCTTTAATTGTGGAGGAGGAAGTTCCCAAGGAGTAGTGGGTAACTTCGACTTCAACGTAACCCACTTCGAACTCTAGTCATTTTATTACGTTCCATTTTTGAGGTGCCCGTGGTGTAATGGTTATCGTTGTAGGACATGAACACGGCGACACGAGTTCAAATCCTGGACGAGACTGATTGCCTTTCACATAGCACTGATACCCTTGGGAAAGGTATGAATCCAATTATTCTCCCTTCAGCTATGGGTAAATAGTAGGGCAGACTAGGTTCTTCAGGCAACTAGTCTAGGAGAAGGAAAACTCTAAATTCAAACCTGTTAAGTTTCGCTTAAAAATTGGCCTTGTGTCATATCCTGCTCGAGCGGAGGGGTTGGTAAATATGAATACCCTTTGAAAGAGTCTAGAACCCCTGTAATATGCCATGGATGAACATAGCAGATTCAATGCGGTCGCAAGATAACATCAACAGAATGGTTTTCACAGGAAAGAGAAATATAAAATATGATGACGAGAAGAATATTTATTGCCTATGGATAGAGTCACAGATATTTCCGTTCGCAAATAAGATCAACAAATTACCGGAAAAAAAAACGGAAGTATGTAAGTTCCAATAACGAGCCATAAACAGAAAAATACGCGCGGCGAAGAGGATGTTCATATATCCGCATGGGACTTGAAAAGACAATATAAGGTCTGTGATTTTGGACCGAAGACAGAGATCCGCTGGTCGCTCAAGCGAAGTGGAAAAGGTCCACTGGTTTCTCAAGCGAAGAGAGACCCGCTGGTCACTCAAGCAGACCCTGTCATATCCCTGTGTGTGTTCTCCAACCGTCGCACTACTTCACAAAAAGGGTCCCCGCCTCAGAAGAAGGATTTGTGTGAACTCTCTCCGACTGTATTTCTACTAAACACAATCGTCGCCGTCGAAGAATGAAAATATAGATTATATTCTTATGTATCTACGAGTCCTTCGTTGTTTGTCTAGCGGTTCGATATATGTGACACCCCCGTATGCCCCCCTCACCGAGCTATGGATTATATATATATATATTGTTCTTCTGCAAGGATGGTTTTATACATCAAATTACCCACGAAGGTTGATATGCCATTAAACCTAGATACTAAGTCATTTATTTATATCTGCATAGCCAACATTTTTTTAAAACCTCTTTGTAAATAAAGCAAATTCCAGTTCAATTTGCGACTCATGATTCGATTCCTCAAGTGGAGATAACTTCGAAAATATTAAATGCTAGTTATAATTATATAACGGAAACAAGTGGCTCATTGGTCTAGAGGGTAGAGTGTTCACCAATGGTCTGGGAAACCTGTGTTCAGTCCCAGGTCACGCCATACCAAAGACTTCAAAAATGGTACTTGATACCTCCTTGCTTAACACTCAGCAATATAAGGTACGTATCAAGGGTAAAGTGGAGCAATCCAGGGAAAGGAGTAGCGCCCTCTCCTACTCCTCGGTGTAGTTGCTATTGAAAAGGGAGCCTTCTGGTCGCCCTCGACTACGGTCGCCAACGTTTACTTAAACGGAAATAAACATAGCCGGAACGTCATATTTATTGTTGATGACTTTTTTAACAAAAGGATCCAATCGCTGCAACACTGACGGAAGAACGATGTCAATCAAAAGGGGGACTTGGTTGAAAATAAATTCCGGGAGAATATCTTGGTCAGCCTATGAACTTTTCAGCCTACCCTTGTTGTGGTTTTTCTTTTATTTATTTGCAAATGATCAGAATATAAATCCTGCGATTATGGAATGTCTCGGCACGTGCTTAAATGATTCAGATGGTGACTTTTAGCTGATGCATATAAAAGTTCTGTTTTCTTTGCAACACTTGCTTTCATTTCATGGCTTCGAATCGCCTTTTTCCTGTTATTCGATGCACAACAGAGTGAGTGGTGAAAGGCTTGAGTAGAATGTTAATTAAAAAGTATCTGTGTGTGTGTGTGTGTGTGTGAGAGAGAGAGAGAGAGAGAGAAAACAGCAACAACAAAAACAATGCGGTGGTATGTGTTTCCTTTTCTTTTACTTTAAGAAGCGAGATTCGTTGGTTAGGTTTTATGGTATATCAACCCTTATGTTGTATATTACAGTTGTGTCTTGATGAACAACGAGGAACACGTATATATAAAAATATAAGATTATATTTTTATTCTTGACAATGATACTGGAGCAAAGCAGAAAAGCAATCGCAGAGAGTTCGCACACACGAAGGGGTCATCGGGAGTCGGAAGAGCCAGTGAACAACTGACTTTAACCAAAATTCGTGAACTCATATAGCCTAAAACTTTCACGTGACCTGCAGCAATTACTCTTTTTCATTGGTTATGGTTACGCCCACATTTGACATTTTTGTTTTCCATTGGTTACAGTTTACGTCCATTTGTTGCTTGTTCCCCATTGACTACTTGCCCAAGCCTACTTCTATGATTGGACGTATCCGCCACCATTCGACGAGTTCAACCACGTCCATAGGTCAAGGTGATATTCCGGTAATCACCTTGTTGATATTATCTTCGGCCGGATGAAACTTTCAACAACATCCGTTGTGTTCAATACCTGCAGGACATGGTTCCGGTAATTAGCTTGTTGATATTATCTTCGGCCGGATGAAGCTGTCAATAACATCCACCGATACAACAACACCTGCAGGGCATGGTGACCTTCCGGTAATCACTCCGACCTTATCAATGTATCTGTCAACAACATCTGGTGTGTTCAACACCTGCAGGGCACGTTAATATATTACATTTGTGGGTTCTTTAATGCTAAATCCTTTTAATACATATATATGATGTGTAAGTGAATAGTTTCTCGATTACTAGAATTTTAAACAATTCAGAATTCATTTGTTTGCACATAGTTAAATGGTTTAAAGTCTTGCTATTTATTTTTGTATACATTTAGATGGTTTCAAAAATAGTATTAAACAGTTCTCCTTGAGCCATCGATGGGACTCCAATAGGTTATACCTCTTTAAGTAAACGTGAACCTGGGAGTAATGATATCCCACACACCCTAAAGCCCCAGGACTGGAGTCTCACCAAAAGATGATTTAGTATCAGATACAGGATACTAGTTAGGAAGGGGTCATGCCCCTTCACAGATATGCAGTCGGTGTATTCTAGAGACCTAGCCAACTGGTTTCTTTGTTTAATGGCATATCAACCTTCACGCATAATTCAATGTCAAGGCGATGCTTGTCGTTTAACCCATAGCTGGATGGATAAGGGGGTTCATACTTTTTCTAATGGTAGAGTTTGAACCTGCTTACTACGATGTCGTAGTCCATCACGTTAGCCAGCCCAGTCGGCTAGAGCTGAAAATACACCGACTGTATCTCTGTTGAGGGTTAAGACCCCCCAACAAATGTCCTGGATATGACATTAAACATTCTGATTGCGAGGCTCCATTCGGGAAATGTGGAGTACCCAGGTCCATTCTATGAGTCAAATAGAACAAACTGTGTACAAAGAAATGACTGACGTTAAATTGTGACAATTATTTAGCAATACTTGAAGTCATTTAACTGTGTGCAAAAAAGAGCTCAGGCTCATTTAAGAATATTATCTACAAGATGTGTTTACCAATCATATATATTCAATATATATGTATAAAGAAAATTTGGCAGTAAATAACCTACAATGATTGTTATGCCATAAAACCAAACCAAACCCGACCAAATCAATCCTCTTCTGAAGCTTTGGGGAATACAGAGTACCCCTTCATTGCCATTGCCCCCAGTTTTACTCTGACCCGAAGTGGTAGCACCTAATAGTGTCCTATCTAAGGGTCAAATAGAACAAACTGTGTCTAAACAAAGGACAGATATAAAATTGTGACTGTTATTTAGCAATACTTGAAACCATTTAAGAATGTTATTAAAATATGTTTACTAATCCTAAATACATTTAATATATATTTATAAACCGGACATGGCATTAGATAATTTCAGATGGCTTCTTTGCCCTAAAACTAAAACGAAACAAACAAATGTTTGGTCACTGTGCCACAGTGAATATCCGAGGAGGAAAAATTACTTAACTACTTAGATAATGAAATATTTATGCTTAGATACGAGGTGCATACGATAACTTTCCAGACCTTTTTCGTATGGGCATTTAAAATTGTCGTAGACTCTTGAAAATTCAGTATGTTATTGCTATACAATTTATGAGATGACTGACCAAATTCTTTTTCAATAAAAGAGCCCATACGAAAAAAGTCTGGAAACTTATCGTATGCGCCTCGTATCTCAAAAGAAGTTAAAATCAATTTGAAAAAATATGAAGTCTGTCAAAATACTTTTTACCCATATACAAGTATATTTTTGTCCCAAAACAAGATAGTGCAAGGGTATTACCGACCACACTCACTATACCTATCTAAGTGGGTGTTTTTTCTTTCTTTCCTACACCGAAAATTAATCACGAGAGTAATATGTAATCGATTGATTGATTTTTATGACACTGTTACATAGCCATACATGAATATGTGAAATAGATATATTCATACCGGTACGCAGAACGTTCATAATGTCCATAACGAACATACAGATAACATAGGAATCCCGAAACACAAAAAACACTTACGACTTCTTAGTTCAGATAAGAATCTTTTCATTACCTTTGAGTTAAAGGTTTTCCGACATTAGGAAGAGAGAAGCACAATCTTTCTATGACGACTTTTCCATCTGCACCCCCCCCCCACACACACACACACCAAACCACCACCACGCGCGGCACCCGCCGCAAGACCTCGGCGAGCTCTGAAAGTCAACCTTCATTTTCCCAGGCAGGAACTCAACTAACTGACTTTTTTTCAAATCCTCCAAATCCTCCACGCACGCTTCCGGTGCATGACATCATCCACATCCCGTGGTCATATTTTCTATCTGGGTTTCTATTGTGACATCTCTGAATGACACGTCCGCTCCGCGCGCACGTGAACATCTGCGCTCATATTTGCACCAAACTAACCCATGCACTGAGCCGAAAGGTTCTCAACCTAACTAAACCCTAAGGCAAGATATATAAAACGAAATCCCCCCGCCACTATATTACCACACGTCAATCTGTCTAGGATTACATAGTATATTGTGGTTCACGAATCACTGTTCATTGTATATTTAGCTAAAAAGTCCGTTTTGGAAGAGCTAGTTACTCTAACGGCAACTGGTACCGTTCTCACCTCAGCATTTGATATTCATCAGGTCTCAATCAATATACACTCATTGTCAGTAAAGTGTTTTAATTTAGTTATTCTCTGCCTTTAGATGACGTTTATTGCTTGTTCCTATTTAGATTTTTTGTATAGTTTTTTAAGAGGTTTTGATACACCCTTTTGTGATATCAAGTATTCCTATCAAATACAAATAATTTGCACAAAGTTACATAGTTTCGAGTATTACAATCTAAAACCAATTTTTAAATGGTTCCAATTAATTATTTCTATTTAATTACAGTAATTTGTTTGCGCAGTTATATGGTTTCAAGTATTCCTATCAAATACAAATAATTCTAAGGACATCTATTTAACCCATACATGAGACCTAAAAACGTACAACCTCCCCGGGTCAGACTGCCCTTGGGAATAATGGCAATGAATGGGTTCTCCATATCTCCCAGATTTCCAGACATGAAGCCTCACCATCAGATGTTGATCAGTGTCATGCCTAGGATACTTTTTTTATGCGTGTGTGGGGGGAGTCTCATATATCTGAAGGGGATACAGTCATGGTATTCCTAGTTCCACCTGCAGGGTATAGTTAGATTTGAGAATGTGGAAGATATTAAAGAAACACATCACACAGCTTTACCCCATGTCAAAAGAAAGGTTTGAGAGGAGCTTCAACCAAAAGAAAAATCGCTGGAATAAGTATATTATCTGGCCATGGGTGTTGCTATGAAAGCAAAACATCAATTCTTAGTTTATTTTATGCTGAAGTAAATACGTCAGGCTTGGAACATTTTGAAAACACCTCGTATCGTATAAAATACTGTGTAGTATGACCATAGAAGAAATGGTTTGCGCTATTTTTATTGCTGTTTGTGATACTCTAAACCATATAAAATTAAGATTAGCATTTTATACTTAATTTATAAAACGATAAATTGTTTTGGAATAATTTAAAAGGTTCATATTACATTTTAAACATTGACTCATATTGGAAAAATTCTACCACCCCATTATGAGACGAAGACAATATTTACTTTTAAAAGTACACGTTTCACTGTATATGTTTCAATACATAATTTTCATTATATATATATATATATATATATATATATATATATATTTGTTACAATGTCGGTCACTCGAGAGTTTTCACTCAGTCCCTGTCGATAAAAGGAGCAAACGAACACGCATTTACATGTTGATTTCCTCATTTCTTAATGTGTAAATAATTCAGACCGGTCATCTCTGTGAGTTTCCAAACTGCTTGTATCTTGTAAGAAATATATCGAAGATATTAAAAAGCGGGATTTTGAAACCTTAAACACGCAAAAATATGTCCGTTTTGTATTTACTCTATTGTTCTATCTGCGAAAACTCAAAATGCAAAACTTTCTCATCGTTTGCCGTAAACGAAATAACCACTAATTCTTCCTGTCTATTGATAACTCAAGCTCGAGGAGGTAAGTGATGACAAGCTATATATATATATATATAATATTCTTGAGAGTAACAAATATGTACGACCAATATATATATATATCATCATCATCATATTGTGCTGCCAGGAAGGATATCCCTGACCCTCTCTCGCCACTTTTCCCTATCGTTCATCGCCTTTGGCAGGTCTTCAGGGCTACATCCCGTATCCTCACAGAGCTGCTGTATGTATGTTCAAGCTGGCCGTCCTGCTTTTACTCGGCCATATGTGGGGGTCCATAGGAGTACATCACTTATGAGCTCGTCCCTGCTTCTCCAGCAGTGTCCTGCATGTCTGGTTCGTCTCAGTTAGATAGCTTTCGTGAAGGGAGGTAGGTGGCTGTATAGTTGGTGCTTTGTGGGGTGTTGCCTCCAGTGCTTGTTCAATATTGCTCGCAACATTCTTGTGTAATTGCCATCTAGCTTTTTTTCCAGCCGTTTTGCTAGCGTTCAAGTAGTGCATCCATATAGCAGTATCGATACGACCGCTGCTTAGAAGAAACTTCGTTTTATTCTATCGGTTAGGTCTGACTTCCATATGATCGATAGTTTATCGATAGCTGTCCATGCCTTTGTTAGCCGCGTGTCGATGTCTTTTTCGGTTGATGAGACACTGCTTCCTAGGTAGGTGAACTTGTCTACTAATTTCAGGGAGCTTCCGTCTAGTGTGGAAATGTCGCCTGTTTGATTAGAGCACATATATTCAGTTTTGTGTGCATTGACATGGAGGCCAATGCCTGCGACGACTCATTCCAAACTATGAAGTAGTGTTTCGGCTTGGTTGGGTGTATTTGCCAGAATCGCTATGTCATCGGCGTAGTCGGCGTCGGTAATTGTTTTTGCGGGGTACCTTCTGCCTCTTTTCTTTGTTAGCTCGAAGCTACATATCAAGTATAAAAATAAAAGATATAAGACTGGATACAAACTCACGTTTTCGATTGTCAGGTGAGTTAATATTCAAAACGAAAAAATATAATTTTCTTTTGTAGAATATTTTGTTTTCTAGCATAGGAAGTCTTTTGGCTTAATTTTTCTATATTGAACCACGTGACTTAATATGCCAACCATGTAACAGTAACGTGTCTCAAAATGTGTTTGCCCAGTCAGCTGGGGCTGTAGAATACACCGACTGCACCTCCGCAGAGGGGTAAGACCGCCCAATGAGGGTCCTGGACATGACACTAAACAGTCCGATGGTGAGGTCTCAGTAATGCTGGGGTCTTGGGGAATACGGAGCACCCCTTCATTGCCATTGCTCCCAGACTCACTCTGGCCCGGCGTGGTAGCACCTGATAGGGTCCTATCTATGGGTTAAATAGAACTAACGGCATACTTATGCTAAACTGAACTGTTTGATTATACTGAATAGCTTGAAATAGAAATGTTTTTGACAATTAAACCGTACTTATATTTTAAACTGCGTGCTCATGCTAAACTGAATTATTTGAAATTGAACTGTTTTTGACATTGAAACTGTACTTACTCTAAACTGAATTGTTATGTATAACTGCTTGAATAGTTTGAATTAGAAATGTTTTTGACAATTAAACTGTGTACTCATGCTAAAGTGAATTGTTTTAAATAGAACAGATTATTTACATAAAATGTATTTGGCGTTAAATAACGTACAAGGATTGAGATGCAATAAAACCCAACCAACCAAACCAAACCATCAAAATATGTATGAAAGAAAATAGTGAATATTTTTTCTGTTGAAAAACTCAGAGGTATTGAATTCTGGCTCTCTCGAGGAACGAAACCGTAAACTTTGAATTGTGAGTTTTTCATTCTGTCGTAATCGTATAGCCTTTAAAAGAAATGAAAGGTTTGATTCTCAGAGAATACGATGCTACCTTTTTTTCTGCAGTTTCAATCGCTCTTTTAATCAACTCTTAAAGGATTTTCGAATTGCTAACATTTCTTGGACACTTTATTTGAACACAGACGTTTAAGTTTTCTGCAAGATTCAGATTGGCCTCTCTATAATTTGTGTATTCGACTGGAACAATTTCAATTGTTATTTTATCTGTTTAGTCCTGGTAAAAAGTCCGACGTCTTAGTAAATTTAAGTCATTGATAAAAATTGCTGGCGACTCTTGAAAGTCGGTTGATGTGTAACTTTGTCTTCTCTTCATTTATATGAAGCATATTAGCGATTCCCAAAGAAAAACAATTCCATATCTTTAAGATATTTCCGTTAAACATTTGGTTGATACTGAAACCTTTTTTGCTTTTGCTCCATATATGACTCACTATATTTCTACTGAAGGATTTAGATTTTGGTCTCATTGGGCCAAATCAAGGAATTCCTGACATTCATATACTTCTCAAAGTGGTTTTAGGCGAAAATAAGACAATCCAGAATACGTTTAGGTTTCAGCAGGGAAATATTCGTTGGTATCCAAGAATAATGGCCTTCATTCTGGAGCACTAGTCTGATACTGTTACCGGCTTCATCCTTAAGAATTCTTGGCCTTATAGTCACTTTCGTAACAATATTCATATCAATACGAATCCAGATCGAATCATAGTTTAGGTTGAATTATAAGATATCAATAAATAGTTACTCCGACTGGTAATTCATTGGGTGCCCCATTCATATGTCCTTGTGCCACATCTAAGCAAAAAGCTTAGTAAATTACTACTCTGACTGGTAGTTGGTTTCGTTTAAAGGCATAACAACTTTCATTTGTTATTTGATGCTTATGTCATCCTTATAGAAGAATGGTAGAGGTACTCTTTGATCCATAGCTGGGGCGAATAAAGAATCTCTTGCCTTTCCCAAGAGTATTAGTTGAAAAAGTCCGACGTGTTTGACTGAGGTTCGAACTCACATACTACCAGTTCAGTACTTTAACCATTATTCTGCGGATATTTATCCCTCGGAACAAGAATATTTATTTGACTCTTAGAGACTTTCAGTATTCTCAGACCTATACGTACTTTTTCGATGTTTCCAAGAGTGAAGAATGCATAAATCAAATAAGTGAGATGAAAATAACAAAATGGTTGGTTGGTTGGGTTTTATGGCACATCGACTTTTGTAGGTTATTTAACGCCAAATCCATTTTATGTGAATAATCTGTTCTATTTCAAACAATTCAGTTTAGCATGAGTATACAGATTAATTGTCAGAAGCATTTCTATTTCAAACTATTCAGTTTAGTCAAGCAGTCCTAATTCATCTAATTAAGTTTATTATAAGTACGGATTTTGTTTACACAACAAATCAGTTTTGTGTAAGTACAGTTTTAATGTCTAAAAACAGTTCCATTTCAAATAATTCAGTTTAGCATAAGTACAGTTATTTGTCGCTGCCTCCCACCAGACCGGACTTGACACAAAAGAACGAAGGTCTATTAAAGTGGGGATAAAGGGGAGGGGAAGGTCGGAAACGAGCCGAAACTCGAACCCTGCTAGTCATTGACCCACTAAGTGCAATGTGGATCTAATGAGTCAAGCCGAATCACGGACCTAAATCTAGGTCCGGGGACGTATGCCAGAATATAGCTTGAACTAGACCGAGAGGTCTTGTGCTATACAAGGCGTGCATAAGGATCTGAAAAGCAGCTCGCCCACCCGAAGGTTGCCCAGCCGAAAATGGGGGGCCTATTCGGCCCCGAGTCTGCTCTTGGTTTCGATCGCCCATCCGGCACGAATGCCAGACGGCCCAGCCAAAAGGCTGAGAAACGATGACGTAATTATAAATCTTATTTGAGCTTATTTTTGAGGATTCATTGAATTTTATGCTTTCATAAATCGTCACCGTTTCATTTGCATATTGTATCCATAAGATAACCGTCCAATTTCTTTGGGAACTGATTCTGACCCAAAGAAAATGTACCAGACACTAACACTCTAAGCCAAATCAGAACCAACAGATTTAACACTTTGATCCTTGGCAGATGTGTGGATCCATCCGTAATTAAATCCGTCGTTTTGGCTGGAGTTACTGTGGTAATTTACTAAGCTTTTTGCTTAGATATGGCACAAGGCAATATGAAAGGGGCACCCAATGAGAATCGAACTCACTCGTGTAGGTTTGCTAGTCCAGCTTGTGGAATGTTCAAGTGGGCAGAGTGTTCGCCAATAGTCCGGGAGACCTGGGTTCAAACCCAGGTCGCGTCTTTCCAAAGACTTTAAAAATGGTGCTTCAATGATGTACACAGTTTAAATGTCAGAACAGTTCTATTTTAAGCAATTCACTTGAGCCTAAGTACACAATTTAGTTCTATTTGGCCCATATATAGGAACCTATTAGGTGCTACCACTCTGGGACAGAGTGGACCTGGGAGTAATGGCTATGAAAGAATACTCTGCATTGTCCAAAGCTCCAGAGTTATTGGAACCTTACCATCAGATTGTTTACTGTCATATTCAGGACACACGTTGGTGGGGATCTTATCCTTCTGCAGAGATGCAGTCGGTGTATTCTACAGCGCTCCCCAGCTGACTGGGCAGACCGGCTCATTGGCCTAGTGGGTAGAGTGTTCGCCAATGGTTCAATCCCAGATCGCGTCATACCAAAGACTTTAAAAATGGTGCTTGATACCTCTTTTCTTAACACTCAGCGATATAAGGTATCCAGGGAAAGGAGTAGCGCCCTCCCCTACATCCCGGTGTAGAAGCTATTGAAAAGCTATTGACAACAGTCGCCATCTTTACTTTACTTTATTTCATAAAGTTACTTACGGAGACATCATTCTTGTGGAGAATTCGTTTTTTTTTTTTTCTTGTTCTATTTATTTTTTATTTTATTTTTATTTTATCTTTTTTTTTAGATAAAGATGTTAAGAACTGATCAGTGTTTTCTCTTCTTTTTGATTTCTTTATTTGCAGAAAACACGAATAATTGCATCAGTTATTTTTAAAAATCTATCCATCATTTTTTTGTTTCGTTTGGATCAAGTGAAATGTTATCGTATAATTTTTTTAATATCTATGATATTTTCTGAATATAAGTCTCATCTTTGTTCGATCAGTTTTTGCTGTTTTATAATTCCAATTCTTTATATATATATTCTTGGCACTTTTTTTTTTTCTTTTGCTTTTTCGTTCCACCTTTCATTCATTTGTTTATTCATTCAGCTAATTCTTATTTCAATTGTTTGATAATTGTTTCGTTCTTTTGTTCGTTCTTCTTGAATTTGATTCATATTTCCTTCTTTTATTTGTTGGTTCGTTCTTTTTTCATTCATTCGATATTTCCTTCTTTAATTCGTTCCATATTTCCTTCTTTCCTTTATTTGTTACTTCCTTCTTTAATTCGATTCATATTTCCATCTTTCATGTTTTTGTTCGCTCTTTTTTCATTCATTCGATATTTTATTTTTTAATTTGTTTCGTACTTTTTTCTTTTATTCGTTTGATATTTCCTTTTTCATTCGTTTGGTACTTTTTTTTCATTCGTTTGTTCGTTCTTCTTTCATAACTCTGATACATACTGCTTTCTTTCTTTCCTTCTTTCATTCTTTGTTTCTTTGTTTCTTTTTTTTTATTCTATTCTATGCTATATTTATATAACTCATTCATCTCTTTCTTTCTTTCTTTCTTTCTTTCTTTCCTTCTATTCCATTCTGTATTTATATAACTCGTTCATCCCTACCTTTCTTTCTTTCTTTCTTTCTTTCTTTCTTTCTTTCTTTCTTTCTATTCTGTTCTGTATTTATATAACTCGTTCATCCCTTTCTTTCTTTCTTTCTTTCTTTCTTTCTATTCTATTCTATTCTATTCTATTCTGTATTTATATAACTCGTTCATCCCTACCTTTCTTTCTTTCTTTCTTTCTTTCTTTCTTTCTTTCTTTCTTTCTTTTTTCTTTCTTTCTTTCTTTCTATTCTATTCGGTATTTATATAACTCGTTCATCCCTACCTTTCTTTCTTTCTTTCTTTCTTTTTTTCTTTCTTTCTTTCTTTCTAAACCTATTATTTCTCATATCCATTCTTTTAATGTTACTTTTTCGTTCTTTCTATTTTTCTCTTCCTTCCTTTATTATTTTTTATAAATGTTTTCTTTCTTTGTTTTTATGAAGCTTTTATGTATCGTTTACATCTTTTCTTTATTCTTGTCCTTCCTTCCTTCCTTCCTTCCTTCCTTTGTATCGACCTTTTTGCTAGTATTGAATTTTTAATTTCTGATTCTCCCTTTCCCCGAAAATATATATTTATCGATTTATTTGCTTTTATTCCATCTCAGTTTATTTCACTAATATTCTTTTAATTTTTTCTTCTCTATCCTTCCATATTTTCCCAATATTTTCACGTTTTATCAGATGATACATTTTTTTTTTTTTTTTACTTATGGCAACTTTTTCTCTTGTTTTTTTTTTCCTAAATTCTAAATTAATCTCCACTTCTCAAATATCTATTTATAAAACTTTTTTTCTGATATATAATCTTTTTACGTCTATGTCATTTTATCAGACACTTTCGATATTAGTTTTCTGCCCCTCAACCTGTGATGCCAGTTACTCAAGAAAAAAATGTGCAACATTGAAAGTAAACACATAGAATGTTAGATTAATGTCCTCTCCGGGGACTACCTTACAAAATTTAACATCTAAACTTGAACCACCGGTTTAAACCAATTCAAAATGGGCCAAATTTCACTTGTTAAACTGGGCTCTCTTATGATGAAGAGCACGACTGATATGCTCATGTTCTCAGTTTTTTGTTTTTTTCACGTTCTAGCCGCTTAGCTTTTATCACCCTTCCTTGACACACACACACACACACACATATATATATATATAGTCATCCACAGACAGACTGTTTCGTTCTATCAGAACTCTTCAGTATGGCTAGACACATAGGACGCTCGAAGCCAAGATCGAAAACCGTCCAACTTGACGTTCGACTTAGTCTCAGACCGCTCGGCCAACAAGCGTACCACGTTGGCTAAGGATATTTTTAAGGTATTTTGTAGTTACAGCAGCGTTCGTTTGTTTACATTTTTATACCCTCTCGGCTATATATTAATCTTACTGTTGGCGGGGCTTGAAAAACCTTGACTGTAAACCATACAGTGGAGTAAGACTCTTCAAAAAGAGGTCCTGGGTATAACACTAAACTATATCTGGTGGTGTGGCTCCTGTTCTGGAGCTCGGTGGAGCGTGGAGTAAGTTGGCGACCATAGTCGAGGGTAACCCGAAGGCTCCCTTTTCGATAGCTACTACACCAAGGTGTAGGGGAGGGCGCTACTCCTTCCCTGGATTGCTCTACTTTACCCTTGATCCGTACCTTATAATGCTGAGTGTTAAGCAAGGAGGCATCAAGTACCATTTTTTGAGTCTTTGGTATGACTCGACCTGGGATTGAACCCAGGTCTCCCGGGTCATTGGCGAACACTCTAACCCCTAGGCCAATGTACCTCTAGGCCCACTCTGACCCAGAGTGGTAGTATCTGTTCGAGTTCCATCAGTGGGTCAAATAGATATTCTAAAAAATTATTTGAATTCAATGGGACCGGATGCAAAAAAAAAAAAAAAAAAATCTAAAGAAACAACAACATAAAAAAGAGTAAATTTTAACGCAATTCCCGAACCTCTAGAAATGAATTAAATATAGACGGCTCGATATGCCATTAAAATCAATTAATCATTATATGTATTTATATATACTAATACAAAAAATATCAAAAACTGCTCTCAGTGTATATTTTATTGATTTATTAATTTATCTATTTATTTAAGTAAAGGGATTGTATAATAAAACTGCTCTCAATAAAAAAAAAAAGCTTGAGAGCCACAACTTGCTTTAAAAAGAATAGGAAAAGTGCTACATGTTATTACAATAGAACTAGTTTAAATATGTTTTAATAAGTTTAAACTAGTTTAAACAAGTAAATATAACTAGATCCTTGCTCTACTCCCCTTCTTCGTATTTTCATACTCATCAGATTTTTCATACTCATCAGTATTTTCACACTCATCAGTCTAAATGACTACTTCCATCGTTTTTAGATACTTTTCAAAAATTTCTTGAATACAAATGTTAGAGGCTATATATATATATATATATGTGCGTGCGTGTGTGTGTGTGTGTGTGTATGTATGTATTAAAATGACTTTAAGTAGAGAATATATTGTGATTTCGAAAAACTTTTAGTTTTTTTGGCCACGTCTCTTCAGAGAAACACTGTGACAAAGAAAAAATCGTCTGCTCTTTGACGTAAAGGGGAACATAACAAATGTGCCATCAACATACCGTGCGCGTAGTAATGTGGTTTTTTAGTTATTTCAAATTGTTTTTCAGCCTGAAGCCCCACGAATATTTTAGCCATAGTTGCTGCAAGGTGACTACCCGCAGCGATTCCGTAAATTTGCTGGTACATAGTATTATTGAAACTAAATTGAACACATTCAGCAGCAACATGCATGGATTTTAGAAAGATCATCTCAGAAAAAGAAGGGGGTTCCAAATGACTGCTATTTAAAGCATTGGTGCAGATAGCCATAGTTTCATCTAATCTTCACTCATTCCTCGCTAATGCTTGCTTTCACTGTGTTTCTCTGAAGAGACGTGACCGAAAAAAAGTTCCTTTTTTAGAACTCACTATGTATGCGCTGCTTTAAGCCCTTCTAAAATTCTGTACGTACCACAGGTTTTTCATATATATATTAAATAGGGCAGACAAGGCTCAATGTTATTATGACAACCACTATAGGAGAAGAAATGCCTTAAATTCAAACCTATATAACTCTGTTTAAAATAGGCCTTGTGTCGCATCCTGCACGTGTGGAGGCTTTAGATATGTATATATATAAATGAAGAGTGCTCAATATCATAGAGCATTTATCGACTTTATGTTTGTAAGACTAAGTCTTTGTCTGACGAATGCTGAGGCGAGAATCTGAAAGTTACGAAGCATCGTTGACTCTATATCCACGCTATCCAAACACACACACACACACACACACACACACACACACACACACACACACACACACATATGTATATATATATATATACTAAGTCTTTGTCTGACGAATGCTGAGGCGAGAATCTGAAAGTTACGAAGCATCGTTGACTCTATATCCACGCTATCCAAACACACACACACACACACACACACACACACACACATATATATATATATATATATATATATATATATATATATATATATATATATATACTATGATCGTTGTATCTTGTCTGAAGACGAACATCTTCGAAATAAGACAGAAGGACTATTTGAGCGCAAATGAATCAATCTGACAAAGTGTTATTTTCAGATCCAGGAGGTAGCATATTCTGGTTCATTATGTTATTATGTAGACCAATAAGTAACCCCTCGTAACCCTATATTCGACAGGCCCTTTGGAGTTTATAGTATTGTTCAAATGAGGTTTGATCATTCTGAACGATCAAATGCCCGGGATTCTCAGTTATTAATATTGCTTTCCTGAGCTTTCAGATTATTAATAAATACGAGGGTGATGATCGAACTATATATATATATGTATATACAAATTTTGAGAGAGAGAGAGAGAGAGAGAGAGAGAGAGAGAGAGAGAGAGAGAGAGATGATGATGATGATGATGATGACTGTATCATCTCAACAGATAAAAGCCATCTTTACCATCAAAATTAAACCTCAAAATATATACGAGGGTGAAGGAGTCTCTCGAGGCGTAGTGGCGAACTGCGACATCTTAATACGCGAATTTGAACTCCGGTCCCGCTATTACGTTCAATTTTAGACTATTACCCCTGGGAAATGCATGAATCCCTTTGTCCCCTCAGCTATACGTTAAACAGTACTACTATTATTCCCATGTAAGGGTGGATTTAGCATTAAATTACCCATGAAGATTGATATGCCATTAAACAAGGAAACCAAAAAGTACGAGAGTGGGCTGAAAAGTTTACATGATGACGTCATATCTGCTGTTGATGATTTTTTGACCATGCGATCCAAGTACCGCAATACTGGTGGAAGAAGTGTCTATACCGCAATAGGGACTATGTTAAGAAATAGACCTCATTTGATCACATTCAATGAAATTATATTAGTCCACCAATGGACTTTTTAGCTAGCCCTTGTTTAATATTAATACAGTGTGCTATATTTATAAACAAAAAAGACTCCTCAATGTCACAAAAAGAGCAGATGCAGATCTGAGTTAGAATAGCATAAATACAGAATCAACGGCACTTGGTGACCGTTCCTTTCTAGCTTATGTGATTATTAGAATAAATTCTGAGTAAGCTATTGTAATTTATATATATATATATTGAATTACCATGACCAGAAAACCCGGGAAGCACTGCGTGTGACATACGGAACCTCTGGGCAGCATCAATAGTGTATGACGTGATCTTCCCTACTGGAGATCGAATGAGCGACCACAGAATGCAGACCCGAAACTCTACTATGGACTATTGTTCCACATCGCACAAAAACGATACCATTTACCATAACTAGTTAATTTGGCATCGGTTGTGTGCGATGTGGCCCAATGGTTCCATGATAGAGTTTCAGCTCTGTATTCTGTGGTCACTGGTTCGATCTCCTGTGGGAGAGATAATGGTATACACTGCTGATGATACCTAAAGCAGCTGCCCAGTGGTTCCGCATGTCACACAAAGTGTTTGCCGGATTTTCTTGTCATGGTAATTCAATTCATAACATAACATACGATTCCTTTATTAGAATATATATATATATATATATATATATATATATATATATATATATATATATATATATATTATTCAGTCCAGTTAAACCGGAGTCGGGAATAATTCCGTCAGGACAAAAATCATTCAACTATGAACATTTAAATTTTCCTGGTAAAGAGCTCAATGTAACTGACATCACAGAGCAATAATTTCTTTAAGAAAAACAAAAACCGGTAACATTAGGATTATAAATTTATTTCCATCCTGTTATGGGTATTGATATGAATCAATAACACCAAAAATAACAGGACTTCTTCAGATCTAATGGGTAAAATAATTCAGAATAGACACAAAAAGGAAGGGTGGGAGGGTGTAGAAGAGGGGTGAAAATTCCCCCATTTCGCCCACTCCCGGTTTTTAGTTTTTTATTACCGGTTGGAATTATAGTAAATTAATTTTTTTAATTTTTAGATCCGAAATACATTTCAACTTAAAACTCCAGATTTAATTATAATTTAGGGAAGTACAACATTCCTTAATAACCATTCGTAAGGATACAGTAATTCTTATCTTAAATTAAGTTCAAAATTTAAAATTAGAATTCAAAATTCAAAATTTATATTCGTGCCTATTAATTCAGTTACCCTTCCATTGAAAAGTACGTACACATACCATTGTATCTTCTCATCTTTTTATTTTATTTAATTTTATTCATTTTACCTCAAATCTCAAATTAATCCTATGTTTTGGTTATTTAAACATTATCTATGATAATTAGTCTAAAGTTTATATTTATTCCTATGTCTCCATCTAGCTATTAATTCACATCGTTGATTTAATAATTTTTCAGAGTCTGGGTATATCATTATTTGTATTTTTTCTTCTAGGCACAGATTATATCTACTATCAAAGCATTTTGGAGTATTCGACTTTTTCAATATGGCCCATTGAATCTCAGGGGTTAAACTTTTATTTTTCCAACTCCAAAAATCTTAGATAGGGCTGTTTGGTTTTTCAGATGTTCATGAGAGAAAGAAAATTTATGATTAGCTTATCTAGATTCCCATTTCGTCGCGGAAATTCTTATATAAGTTTAAAGAAATATATATATATATATATATATATATATATTTCATTAAACTTATATAGGAATATATATATATATATATATATATATATATATATATTAAATTCATATATTTAATGCCACAGAAGTTTGTCTTTAATCTTAGTTTTCATGAAGTTTTACAAACAACAATCATCAAGCAGATAACAAAATGAAATGAAGAAATCGAAAAATCGAAAAATACAGTCAAAAACCGTTGGAATTGTGTACAAATCTTGATGTGTGATTGTGTGTGTGTGTGTGTGTGTGTGTGTGTGTGTGTGTGTGTGTGTGTTATAGTTGCATATTATTGGGTGTGGATGTTTAAGTGGTGTTTAGTGTATGTGTATGTGAAGCTATATGCGCAACGCGATAAACTTGAGATTGTTTACCGGATAGGAGAACGCAATTGTAGCAAACTTTGCTACCGTAGAAAAAATTCTTTATTTATTTCTATATGTGGAGGTGATTATAACTAAGGAACAAAACATCATCATTACATTTCGATGAAAATAAAATAAAGTTATGGTCTGTAGGCATAAATAAGCAAGTGGATCTTGCGTAGTTTTCCAAAGTTGATTTTGTTGTTAATCAGTATGTTTGAGCTGTAAATTAGCTGGTTTAGGCGGCTATCATCTATCAAGATGTGGCAGTCATCATTATCATCATAATCATCATCGTCTCTCTCTCTCTATATATATATTCATATAGTTCGATCCTCACCGGGTGCCCTACAATCTTATCATTAATAAACTTCGGAACTAAATCTAAACACCAAGCTTAAGGGGATGCTTTTCAACCTTTTCGGTCATTTGGTAGTGATGAGTTCGAATCTCATGTCTTCCCCCATCTTGACCTTATGTATGACGAAGGCACGCTTTGTAAACCTCTTTCTCTCTCTCTCTCTCTCTCTCTCTATATATATATATATATATATATATGTAAATAAAGGATTGTAATCCGACAATATGTAGAAAAACTGATAACAACGATCCAAGTGGAAGGAATGATTTATTAACGGGTCGATACTATAGCGTTTCGGTTCTACTGAACCATCATCAGGTCCATGAGGGGTGATATTAATAATTTTAAGTTAACGATGGATGTTTAGAAATGTGAAATACAAAAACCTAGGGGAAAATATGTATTATAAGAAAAGGTTGGCCGTTTAAGTGGCGAATCAGCGTTTGATATTTAAACATCCATCGTTAACTTAAAATTATTAATATCTCCCCTCATGGTCCTGATGATGGTTCAATAGAACCGAAACGTTATAGTGTCGACCCGTTAATAAATCATTCCTTCCACTTGGATCGTTGTTATCAGTTTTTCTGCACACACACACACACACACACACACACACACACACACACACATATATATAATATATATATATATATATATATATATATATATATATATATATATATATCTGTAATATCAATGAAAGAAAACTCAACGAACAGGTATATCAGTTACCAGCACTCCTATAGAATTATATGAAATTTCTCATGTATTCCATACCTGAATAATTCCAAACATATCTTCTCTGGAGGTTAATTTATAATATATATATATATATATATATATATATATATATATATATATATATATATATATATTTATTTATTACAACGATGTACGAAATATATATTCTATACTAATTTCTTATCCCCTCTCTCATTCTCTCTCTTTCTCTTTCTCTCTCTCCTCTCTCTCCCTCTCTCTCTCTCTGTCACACCCACTTACATATATAATCTTATATCGGTCGTCTTTATCTCTTCCATATTCTTTTCAAAACAATATATATCCTTGTCTCGTGATTCAGTTTCATATTCCAATTCACTTTTCATCATTCATTAGTTTTCCCGCCATTTTTTTTGTCGTTGTTATATCTCGCAGCCATATTTTTCGTGCCTCAATAATTAATAACAATATTTCTGTCAAATATAAGAATGAATGCACAAAGAAGAAAACTGCTGTTCAAAAAAAAGAAAAACACACTAATATGGAATTTTCTCTGTAAATATTGATGAATATTCGTGGATCAGCAACTAGTACTTGACTATAATGCAGCAAAAGCTAATCCACTTTTGTTTTAAATAAAAATTATATCAAATGCCGAATATATCAGCTCTATACTATGATGCACCTGCCCAAGCCGAAACCCTACTGCATAGTCTGGAACGAGCGGCTGCAGGCATTGGTCTCCATGTCAATGCACACAAAACGGAATATATGTGCTTTAATCAAAAAGGTGACATTTCCTCACTAAACGGAGGCTCTCTGAAAGTAGTAGACAAGTTCACCTACCTAGGAAGTAGTGTCTCATCAACCGAGAGAAACATCGACATGCGACTAGTAAAAGCATGGACAGCTATCATTAGGCTATCGGTCATATGGAAGTCAGACCTGACCGATAAAATGAAACGCAATTTCTTCCAAGCAGCGATCGTGTCGATACTGCCATATGGATGCACTACATAGACGCTAACTAAACGTATGGAGAAAAAGCTTGACGGCAATTACACAAGAATGCTGCGAGCAATATTGAACAAGTCCTAGAGGCAACATCCAACAAAGCAGCAGCTGTACAGCCACCTACCACCCATCACGAAAACTATCCAAGAACCAGACATGCAGGATACTGCTGGAAAATCAGGGACGACCTCATAAGTAATGTACTCCTTTGGACCCCCTCACATGGCCGAGCAAAAGCAAGGCGATCAGCCCGAACCTACATACAGCAGCTCTATGAGGATACGAGGTGTAGCCCTAAGGACCTACCGGAAGCAATGAACGATAGGGAGGGGTGGCGAGAGAGGCTCAGAGATATCAGTGCTGATGGCACGACAAGATGATGATGATGATGATACTATGAAATAAATGAATGAAATCCCATATTTATCATGGAAAATTGGAATCGACAATTTTTTAAGGCAACTTTCCTTTTAAAGAATTTTGTTAAAGTATTTACACCTACCAGCGTAAATATAAAAAGATACCACGTTAAGAGTAATGGGTGGTAAGCTTAGATAGTAGGCCTTTGTTAAGGATTTCGATTCACACTGAGTGTTCTATTCGTTTGGATTTGTATCAAACTAAGTTAATATGAGTAAATGACTTCCATCGTGAATATACGAACTGGGTTAAAAAAAAAAAGTATCAAAGTTGAAACTGTATTTACCCAGACGGAGATAAACAATGAACGAAACGTTAATTTTCTTCTAAATACGAACTGTATTGAAAAAGTATCTAAACTGAATTAGCATTTACAAGGTATGGATGAACAAGGAATAACAATTTTTTCAAAATATTATCCGTTTTCAAAAAGTATTAAGACTGACGCTGTATTTACCAAGACAAAAATGAACAATGAATGAAACATATTTTCTTTAAAATAGTCCCTTAACTTTCTAAAATCTTAACATTGAGATTAATTTTCAGTTTAGGAAATAAGAGAAAGTGACATAGAACTATATCAGCAGAGCTTGAAAGATTGGTTTGGTTTTTGGCTTGCTGTGTTTTACGGCATATCAACTCTTGTGGGTTATGTAAGAGTATGAGAAATCAGCACTTATGCAACCTTGTGTTTTTACCAAAAACCTTTTGTTTAAAAAGGATCGCGCCAAGCTTCATAATTTCTTTTTCAAATAGGCACAGACTGCACATCTACACTTGTAGGAACCAAAGAAAAGGTAATTGATACTCGGTAATGTTTGGTTTGGTTTCTTTTGTTTAATGGCATATCAACCTTTGTAGGTTATTCAATGCCAAAGCTATTCTCCGAGAAGAACAGTAGTGGTACAATTTAATCCATAGCTGGGAGGATAAAAGGGTTCATACCTTTCCCAAGGGTATTTGCCCGAAAGTGAACATAATAGCGCAACTGGAGTACGAACTCACTTATTACGATTCCGCAGTCCATCGCTTTAACCATTACACCACGAGGACACCCCCTGATACTCGGTAAAATCCTCAGAATTGGAGAATAAGGTAACTTCTTGTTTAATCAGACTAATGATTTCTTAAAAGCATGAACTGGCCTTATCTATGTCTGTTCAAAGGAGATAACTCCAGGTATAAAAATTGGCGACGTAGTCGAGGTCGACCCGAAGGCTCACTTTTCAATGGCTACTACACCGAGGTGGGTTTTTTTTTATCCCACGTCGTGTCATACCAAAGACTATAAAAATAGTACTTGATACCTCCTTGGTTAACACTCAGCATTATAAGGCACGTATCAAGGGTAAAGTGGAGCAATCAGGAGAAGGGAGTAGCGCCCTCCCCAACACCTTGGTGTAGAATCTATTGAAAACGGAGCCTTCTGGTCGCCCTCGACTACGGTCGCTAACTACTACATCAACGTGTAGGAGAGGGCGCTACTCCTTTCCATAGATTGCTCCACTTTACCCTTGATCCTTACCTTATAATGCTGATTGTCAAGCAAGGCACCATCAAGTACTATTTTTTGAGTCTTTGGTATGACTGGATCTGGAATTGAACCCCGGTCTCGCGGATGATTGGCGAACACTCTACCCATTGATTCAATGAAAGGTATAATGACTACTAATTAAGCTTTCGTAATAAAAA
Organism: Sepioteuthis lessoniana; assembly: GCA_963585895.1. Lineage (NCBI taxonomy): Eukaryota > Metazoa > Mollusca > Cephalopoda > Myopsida > Loliginidae > Sepioteuthis > Sepioteuthis lessoniana. The sequence goes on along the minus strand of OY757913.1, from coordinate 17,590,964 downwards.
ATCAAGAAGAATAAGTTGCAAAGAACCCAAATTACAGTTCTCACCATTAGTCGGAGTAACTTATTATTATTATTATTATTAGAGCTTTTGCACATCAGCCAACGCTCATGGTCTTTTACTGGAGTTTGAGTGACAGCAAGTCTCCTCAAGTCTCCAGGACTCTTCTCAGTATTCTATCTTCTCAATAATGTCGTAGTTTGGATGGTCTCCACTCGTCCGCCAACTTCCAAGTCCTCCAGTCCATTTAGTTACTGTACCAAAAGCACCAATTACAATTGGTATAATTGTCACCTTCATGTCCCATACTTTTTTCAATTCCCTAGCAAGGTCGAGGTATTTATCCTTCTTTTCACATTCTTTCAGTTTATTCTGTGGTCAGCCGGGACAGCAAAGTCGACAATTTTGCAAGTTCTCTTTTTTTGTTGATTATTATTAGGTCTGGTCTTCTGGCCGAGATTAGGTGATCCGAGTGTACGTCAAAGTCCCATAGGCCTATATGTGCGTTATTTTCTAGGACAGGTGCTGGGTTGTGTATATACCATTTGTTTGTATGGTCAAATTTAAATTTCTTGCACATTTCCCAGTGGATCACCTTACCTACCCACTCGTGTCTAGTCTTATATTCATTCTGCGATTATTATAATTATTTACTCTTTTAGAGTTTTTCACATCAGTATTAAGTGATGTTTTTCATTGGAGTTTGAGTGACAGCAAGTCTCCTCAAGTCTCCAGGACTCTTCTCAGTATTCTGACTGTTCTCAATAATGCTGTCGTTTGGATGGTCTCCACTCGGTCACCAACTTCCAAGTCCTCCAGTCCTTTTAATAATCCTTTTGTCACTGTACCAAAAACATCAATCACAATCGGTATAATTGTCACCTTCATGTTCCACACTTTTTTCAATTTTCGAGCAAGGTCGAGGTATTTACCCTTCTTTTCACATTCTTTCAGTTTTATTCTGTTGTCAGCCGGGACAGCAAAGTCGACAATTTTGCAAATTCTCTTTTTTTTTTTTTTTTGCTGTTGTTGATTATTTAAAGGTCTGGTCTTCTGGCTGAGATCAGGTGATCCGTCTATACGGCAAAGTCCCATAGGAGTTTATGTGTGTCATTTTCAAGGACAGGTGCTGGGTTGTGTATATACCATGTGTTCGTATGGTCAAATTAAAATTTTTTGTACATTATTATTATTATTATTTTACTCGCTTGAAAGTTTTTCACATCAGCGTTAGCTAATCGTTTTTCACTGGAGTTTGAGTGACAGCAAGTCTCCACAAGTCTCCAGGATTCTTCTCGGTATTCTGGCCATTCTTAATAATGTAAAATAATTAGGAAATCCGGTTGATTGTGAGTTGTTTACAAGCGAGATTTACTCGTCAACTAACGGACAATAGAAAAGAAAGGAACATATATGAAAAAGGAAAAATGAATAAGAGAGAGAGAGAGCGAGAGAGAGAGAGAGAGAGAGTGAGAGTGAGAGGTTGGTTCCTGAAATCCAGATTTTAAGACCCCACCCCAACGAGTGTCCTCGATATAACATTAAACTATATCTGATTGCAAGGCTATTGTCCGGAATCTTTCTAGAATATGGAGTACTCCATCATTGTCATTAATCTAAAAGCTACTCTTACTCGGAGTGGTAGTACCTGTTAGGGCTCCACCTATGGGTCAAAGGGAACTTTAAAAAAAATCAACTGTTAGCAAAAAATGATTGATGTTCAATTTAATTGTTTATGTTACATGGTGATAATTGAAATCATTAAGCTGTATTCAGACAAAGGATTCTTGTTAAGTATTCGTTCACAATCGTATGTATTTAATACACACACACACACACACACATATATATATACTCCACAGGGGGTGATTATTCTGGCGAAGGAATATAACGGTTGCCACACGCGTAATGCAAAGGTCTTCTAACGAATTGGGCATTCCGGCACCCGATTGCGCAAAATGCAAACATAAACGAAATTTGACACTTATGCGTTAATTCCTAACCTCACGCTGAGTCGCAGGTTTGCCCTAAGGGTATGTCATCGGCCTGATACAAAATTAGGCGGGTTTCGATCCCGGCTTGGAGTGTCTTGCGTGTCGAGCCACATTGAAGAGTTGTGATACAACGAAACAGTATGTCTGTGGATGACAATATATATATATATATATATAACAGGATTTGGCATTAAATAACCCTCAAAGCTTGATATGCCATAAACCCAACCCACCTATCTTGAATAAACGTAGGTTTATCCTATTTACCAACCCCTCCGCACAAGGTCAATTTTTAAGCGGAGTTTAACTGGTTTGAATTCACAGTTTTCCTTCTCCTAGACTAGTTGCCTCACCAAGGCTGAAGAACCCAGTCTGTCCTACTATTTACCCATAGCTGGAGGGAGAATAATTGGATTCATACCTTTCGCAAGAGTATTAGTGCTATGTGAAATGCAATCAGTCTCGTCTTTGAACTCGTGTCGCCCTGTCCATTTTCTACGACGATAACCATTACACCACGGGCACCTCCCAATAAACGTAGGTTTATAAACTGTTAGAATCAATCTATAAATCAATACTGATTAACTGTGTATCTTACCATTTTTCTATATCACAGTCTTTCATAAAAATTCTGACTGTTCCCATTCGGCTTTTGATAAATAATGTTAAGTTGTCCATGTACATTAAATTTGTATATTTTTCTGATGAAATAATAAGATCCTCATATACAAAATTGGAAAGTAGCAATAACATAGACATAAAGAAAAATAATATAGATAAAGAATCTCTTGGAAAAATGTTACTTCTTGATGCGCCTTTATTAAAGATTCCATTTCTGCCATTAAATCTAACGTTCACTTATAATCATACTCCCGATTACTCGACAAAGATAACAATAAATGTAAGTTTTTTTTATCGTTATTACTTTTTGGGAGGTATTTAGGGGAAAGTGGTTTTGCCATTTCTTATCAGGTGATGGGATAATGAATTCGAGTCTTCTTATTTAGGGTAAAGTGGTTTTGCCATTTCTTATCAGGTGATGGGATAATGAATTCGAGTCTTTTTCTCTTCAAGAGTTAATAATAATGTAACCTAATTGCCGAGGGATTTCGGTTCATGCCTTTGAGTTTAGTTAGGCTGAGAACCTTTCGGCTCAGCACATGGGTTAGTTAGGTGCAAACATTGATGCAGGTGTTAACGCGGGCGCGCGCGGACGGACGAAGGTGTCACTCAGAGATGTCACAATAGTCCGAGACGAAACGGGTGACGGAGTGCGAGTGACGTCACGCACTGGAAGCGCGCAGAGGTTTGTGGGAGAACTGAAAGAAAGTTAGAGAGTTGGAGACTAGACGCCAAACGAGGAGGTTCGACTTTTGGGGCTCGATGAGGCGAGACGAATTTGGTGCGCCGCGGGTGCCGAACGAGATGGGGGCTAAATGAATAAGACAGCATAGAAGATTGTGTCTCTCCTCCTTATGTCGAAACCTTTAACTCAAAGTTAATAAAAAGGTTTCGTACCTGAACAAGAAGTCGTTACGTGTTTTCGAATTTCGAGATTCCTTTGTTCTTTATATGTTCTATCGTTATGAACATTATATGTCTATTTCTCACATAGCGTTAATTGTGGCTATAGTACAATAATAATAATAATAATAATCTTGAATATCTGCTGACACTTGCTATCACTCAGACTTTAATAAAAATTAACTATTGTAGTGAAACACAATGGTAAATGATTTTTTAAAAATAAAATCTGAGTGACAGCAAGATATCCAAGATTATTATTATTATTATTATTATTTTGGGAGTTTTTCACACCAGCGTTAGACGATTGTTTCTCACTGGATTTTGACAGACAGCAAATCCCCTCTTATCTCCAGGACTCTTCTCAGTATTCTGGTCGATCTTAATAAAGGTGGAGTTTAGAGGATCTCCACTCGTCCTCTTATTTCTAAGTCCTTCAGTCTTTGTACCAATCCTTTAGTGACTGTACCAAGAGCACAAATTACAATTGGTATCACAGTCACTTTCATGGTCCACTGTTTCTTCAGTTCTCTAGCAAGGTCGAAGTACTTATCTCTCTTTTCGCTTTGTTTCATTTTTACTCTGTGGTCAGCTGGGACAGAAAAGTCCACAATTCGGCAAGTTCTTTTTTGTTGACTATTGTTAATATTATTTGATTTTCAGATTTATTTTTGGTTTCTTAAAAATCTTCAGCTGGTATTTAACCAAGACCTATCATGAGGGAAGGTAGTTATTATATGCATTCTTTGTATTTATGCTTCTGTTTCCTCTTTTGGGTAATATTTTTAAGTCACATTATTAGTACTCTCGCAAGAAGATGTTGCAGGGGCTGTAGAATACACCGACCGCACCTCTGCCGAGGGGTAAGACCCCATCACCAACGAGTGTTCAGGATATGGCACTAGGCAATCTGATGATGAGGTTCCACTGATGCTGGGACTTTGGGGAATGCAGAGCTCCCCTTCACTGCCATTGCTCCCAGATCCACTGTGGCCCGGAATAGTAGCACCTGATAGGGCCCTATCTATGGTTTAAATAGAACTAAACTACATACTTATACTAAACTGAATTGTTTGAATTAGATCTGTTTGACTAAACTGAATAGCTTGAAATAAAACAAATAAACTGTACTTACATTCAAACTGCGTGCTTATGCTAAACTGAATTGTTTAAAATTGGACTGTTTTGACATTAGAATTCTACTTACACTAAACTGAATTGCTTAATATAGAAGTGTTTTGACATTTAACAGTGTGTAAACAAAATCTCTACTTATACTAAACTGAATTAGCTGGATTAGAACTTCTTGACTAAACTGAATAGATTGAAATAGATTTGTTTTTACAATTAAACTGTGTACTCATGCTAAACTGAATTGGTTGAAATAGAACTGATTATTTGTATAAAAACGGATTTGGCGTTAAATAACCTTCAAAGTTTTGATATGCTATAAAACCCGACCAACCAACCAACCAACCTAAGAAGATGAGCAGTTTCGCAAAGTGCATTTTTCAACATTTCAAATAGGCTAGGTATATCGTGATTGCGTTTATCAATCCCTTTTTTGATCCTGTCCGGGGTTTCTATTCTTATTGGTACAATGGTTGTTTCAAAGTGCCAAATTTTTTTCAATTTCTATTTCCAGGTCTTTTATTTAATTGATTTATGATATTCTTTGATGTTTGTACTGACAAATATTTGTCGAACGCCCCTGTAAACGAGCGAGTATGACACAAGGCCAAGATTTGGGTGAGTTTAGATGAATGTCTGTAGCCCAGAAACGCCTTGCGAGCACAAAACTGCCTCGGGCGCAGTCGGCATTTCTCCTAAAAAAACCCAACCCCTCCGGTGAGGGTTAGAGTCTAGCGGGACGCCCCCACCCAGAGGTTCGAGGATTGGGTCGGTCTCATCTATGAGACGCGACTGCTGGGCTATCTTGGTAATCGTGTCAACCGACCATGACCCACACCTCACAACCGATCTCAACCCAACCGCGTACCCCAAACTGCTGGTCAGAAAAGGTCATAATAGAGGGGTACAAGATGTTTGTACTGAAGTATCTATTAGAAGGCATAGTTTTCTTTCATAGTCGTTAATAAGCTGGATCCAGTAGATGGAGTACACTTCGGCCGGCCGTGGTATCAGCGGTACAGATCTGGTCGGTTGGGTAGTCAGCCGAGGCTGCCTGGCGCGGTGGTCGGGGAGGCCTAGCATTCGCTTCACGCGGCCAAGGCTGACATTCCTTGAGCCTCAGGGGGCAGTTGTCCCAGTCTCTAACCCTCCTCGAGGAGTGCTAGGTTTATCGCCTGGGGCCTGAGGTGGCCCTTATTAGGGGATTGCCATCGGGGCCTGAGGCATTTTGGGGAATGCCGGGCGTGTCTAGGCTACTACTCTGTGTACGGACCCACCTTAAAAAAGCCTTTTGACACACTCGCTTGTTTGGTGGGGCGTGCAACGAACAACGTTAACCACTCTATCTGGTCTATTGCTCTTGGTCTGGATATTGATGTTCCAAAAAATAGTATTTCTTTTGCTTCCGTTATTAGTTTGAGTTGGTACTTATATAATTTTTCATAATCCAATATTCAATAATATTTACATAGTTTCCAATGAATATAAAGTCCTATTTTATCACGCCTTTCTTTATATTATACCGGCTCATTGGCCTAGTGAGTAGAGTGTTCACCAATGATCCGGGAGACCTGGGTTCAATCCCAGGTCGCGTCATACCAAAGACTTTAAAAATGGAACTTGATACCTCCTTGCTTAACACTCAGCAATATAAGGTACGTATCAAGGGTAAAATGAAGCAATTCTGGGAAAGGAGTAGCGCCCTTCCCTACACTTCGGTGTTGTAGCTATTGAAAAGGGAGCCTTCTGGTCGCCCTCGACTAAGGTCGCCAACTTTTTTTTCTACTTTTCTTTATATTATATTTTAGTATCTACGGACACAGGCATACGAATCAGAAAATCATGTTTTTCTTAACTAGTCCTTAACCACGAAGTCTAGTCAATTCTTCCTTATTTTTATCATCTTACTTTCTGTGAGTTTCTTTCGTCAATATTAGCTGGTGCTCTTTCTCTGGAGACTGAGTGACAGCAAGTCACCTCAGGTCTCCATGACTCTCCAGAGTTTCTGGTCGATATCAGGAATACTGTACTTTGGATGCTAACGATTTGTCCTCCGATTTTCAACTCTTCCATCCCTTTTGCAAACCCTTGAAGATCGTTCCCAGCGTGCCAATCACAATATGTATCACGTCACTTTTACCCTTTACTGTTTTATTAGTTCTCTGGCAAGGTCTAAGTACTCGTCTCTCGGCTTTATTTGATTTTTATTCTGTGGTCCGCTGAAACGCAAAGTTCACCATTCGATAGATTATCTTTTGTTGTTGCTGTTATTTTTGTTATAAATTAACACTAGGTATGGTCTTCTGACCGGGATTGTTCCATAGTCACAAGCAATTATACATAAACATATACATACAGAAACATAACGACGCAATAAAGACGAGCGAACACAGTTCTTTAGAAAAATATACCTCTCACTTTATTTGAAAGGATTCGAAAGGGTTACTAAAGGTTTTACTGTGTGAGAGGTGAGTTGGAGACCGAACAGAACTGTAACATATTGAGCCCCCACTCTTATGGCAATAACAGCGTTTTTCCCCGTCCTCCTGGGCTGCTCAACCGGGGGCCTGGGGGCTCAGCCTCTCTGGGATATGGCCCTCATTCCAGCATCTTCTCTCCAACTTACTCGAACTTCCTGAGCACCGAGTTATATTATTGTTTTACGTCCACTCAATTCAACCTGTCGACAGTCAAGATTATCCCCTTGGAACCTTCGACCGGATGCACCTGTAATTTACACAGGTGCATTTCCTATTTTGACAGCTCGACCGGGGTCAATATGCAACAGGATTAGATGATCTGTTTGTATCTCAAAACCCCACTGAATTTTATACGTCTCATTCTCCAGGACAGATTCTGGTTTGTGAATGTACCATTGGGCAATACGATCAAATTTCGATTTCTTGCACAATTCCCAGTGGAGCATCTTTCCCACTCAGTCTTGTCTAGTTTTATACTATCTTTGTGCTTGTTTATTGTATTCACTTATGATATGATTACTACATATTCTATGCCCGTGGTGTGAAGAGGTGCACTCTGAATATATTTCTAAATTTGTTATCATATTTGAATATAACCCGTGGTGTAATGGTTATCGACGTAGGAAATGGACTCGGCGACACGAGTTCAAATCCAGGACGAGACTGGTTGCGTTTCACATAGCACGAATACCTTTGGGAAAGGTATGAATTCAATTATTCTCCCTCCAGTTATGGGTAAATATAAGGGCAGACTGGGTTCTTCAGCCTTGGTGAAGCAACTTGCCTAGGAGAAGGAAAACTCTGAATTCAAACCTGTTAAAAATTGACCTTGTGTCATATCCTGCGCGAGTGGAGGGGTTGGGTAAATATGGATTACTACATTATCTACACTTGTTTTTCTGTTTCGTATTATCGATTTCGACTTTAATCCTCACGAATTTTTTACACTGCCGTCAGCTGATGGTTTTCCTCTGTAATCTGAGGGAAAGGAAGTCTTTTCAGGTTTCCAGGACTCTCCTCAGTATTCTATTCGATCTTAATAATACTGTGCTCTGTATGGTCTTGATACTTCCACTAATCGCCAAACCTTCCAGTGTCTTTTCTCTGTCATTGGGAACTGTTCCAAGTACTCCAACTACGCTTGGAATCACCGTCATCTTCACGCTTCACAGCCTTTTTAGCTCCCTGACAAATATTAGTTTCTCTTTTTGATTTCTTTTAGTTTCACTCGGTGGCTAACTGAATTTACGAGATTCTTGTTTATTTTCTTTGTTATTGATTGTAAATCTGCACTTTTGGTTGGATTTGGATAATCTGTTTGTATCTCAAAATCCTTTCATGGATGCTCACTTTACAAAACTCATCAAAGAAGAAAATGAAGAAAACAAAGAAAAGAAGAGCAAAAAAAAAAGAAGAAAGAAAAAGAAAAGAAAATGAGAGGAAAAAAAGCAAAGATAGGCAAAAAGAGAGAGAAAAGGAGGAAGAGAAGGAATAAAGAGAAAGTAAAACTGAAAAAGAGCGGAAACCAGAAAGGGAAGAAAGAAAAAGAGGAGAGACAGAGGTGAAATAAGAAAGAGAAGTAAGAAAAGGAGAAAAAGAAAACGAGAAAAAAAGAAAGAAAACGAGAGAAAGATGGAAAACGAGAGAAAGGAGAAAGAGAAGAAAGAGAAAGAAAGAAAGGAATAAAGAAAAAGAGAAAAATAGGAGTAAAAGAAGAGAGAAAAAGAGAAAGAGAGAAGCAAGAAAGAGAGAGAAGTAAAGAAAGGCGAAAGAGAAGAAAGAAAAAGAGAAAGAGAAGAAAAAGAAAGAAAAGAAAGAAAAAGAAGAGAAGAAAAAAGAAAAAAGAAAACAAAGGAATGAGGGAGAAAGAGAAGACAGAAAAAGAAGAGAGAAAGAAAGAAATGAAAGAAAAAAGAACAGATAAAGAGAAGAAAGAAAGAGAGAAAGAGACGAAAGAGAAAGAGAAGAGAAAAAAAGGAGAGATAAAGAGAAGAGAAAAAAGGAGAAGGAAAGAGAAAGAGAAGACAAAAAAAAAAAAAAGAAAGATAGAGAAAGAGAAAGAGAAGCGGATTGGTTTCAATTGGCTAATTTTTAAATTACGATTCATGCACTGAAATTCAAAATAGCGAAAAAAATTATTTCTTGTTTATAAAAATAAAATATAATATCGCCATAACCCAAGAAAGAGACAAACTAAAAGAAGAACAATTTATTGATTTTTTTTTTTTTTTTGGTTTTTGTTGCTTTTTTTTTTGTTTTGTTTCAAAGAAAACAAAAGCCCTTTAACATCAAGGTGGTCAAAAATACATTAAGAGAGGGAAAACATATTGTAACAAAAACTGGCCTTTTAATACAATTCGAAAATTGTATGTATTCCTCTCAAAGTTTGGTTAGAATTGAATCCCAAACAATGGACAGACAGACAGACAAACATTTCGTGAATTCTAAGATTTTTGGTTATCAAAATCGATAGATTGAGAATTTTCTTTCCTCTGTTTCTCAGAATAACCAGTAAAAAGAAACAAACATTTCTTCTTCTCGTTATAATATCATTATTACTGTAATTCTATTTTTGAAAAACTCTAATTATAATAATAATTATTATTCTCCTCCTAGATCGGCAAATTAAAACAGCCGGTATTGTTGTCATAATTACAAATCCAACATTAGTCATTAATATATTTTCCTATGACATAGTAACAATAGAAATTCCACTCTTTGGCTTTCCCTTTCTTTTACCTTCTCCTTATCATCGTCCTGGAAGCTGAAACATTGGACTGCATCCACAAAATCGGACATTGCAATCAAGATGTCGCCTGCCAGTCTTGGGTATAGGCAAACTTCATTGCTATTCGGGGCCTCATGTCGTGCCGTGTCAAACCGCCACACTGCTAAGACAGGCAGACAAGCAAACTGGCAAAAAGCAGTCCAGCCCAAACGGTAGCCATGTTTATATTAACCGAATTTCTGTACCATCATTCAATGATAAATCTCCCGACATCACCTCAGCCATTTTGTCTCGAACTGCATGTCTGTAGGCCTGTTTCGTGTGACAAATGCTGACTTGCGTGTACGTCTCTTTTCACTTTAGTTATTTTTTCTCTTTAATCTATCCCTCCTTCTTTCTTTCATTCTTTCCTTCCTTTCTTTCAATTTCCTTCTTGTCTTGTTTTCCTTTATCCTTTTTATCCTTCCTTTATTTAATTATATGCCTTTCTTTTCTCTTTTTTTTATTCACTTTTTTACTTTTTCTTTGACTTCCTTTCCTTCTTTTTTTTTCTTTTTTTTTCTTTTTTTCTTTTTTTGCTTTTTCGCAGTTTCCTTTCAATGTTCTATAAGCTTTTTTGATTTAAAGATATTTTTAAAGTTATCTTTACTGATCTCTCTCTATGCTTTCATGTTTGTTTGTTTAATTTCCATTCTTTCTTTCTTTCTTTCTTTCTTTATTTATTTATTTATTTATTTTCTACTCTTCTTTTTTGTTTATTTGTTTCGTTCTTACTCTCACTCCCTCTCTCTCTCTCTGTTTCTTTCTTCCTTCCATCTTTATTTCCTACTCTTTCTTTCTTTCTTTCTTTCTTTCTTTCTTTCTTTCTTTCTTTCTTTCTTTCTACTCTTCTCTCTGTTTGTTTGTTTGTTTGTTTATTTGTTTGTTTCATTCTCATTCTCTCTCTCTCTCTCTCTCACACACACACACACACACACAAACACACACACACATTCTCTCTCTCTTTCTTCAATCTTTATTTCCTACTCTTTTCTTTCTTTCTTTCTTTCTTTCTTTCTCTCTTTGTTTGTTTGTTTGTTTGTTTGTTTCTTTCTTTCTTTCTACTCTTCGGTTTGTTTATTTGTTTGTTTCGTTCTCACTTTCTCTCTATCTCTCTCTCTTTCTTTCTTCAATCTTTATTTTCTACTCTTCTCTTCTCTTCTTTTCTCTTTCTTTCTTTCTTTCTTTCTTTCTTTCTTTCCATTCTTTTTCTTCAATCTTTATTTTCTACTCTTCTCTTTTGTTTGTTTGTTTGTTTGTTTATTTTTGTTGGTTCGTTTTTTCAATTTTCATTTTCTACATTTCTTTCTTTCTTTCTTTCTTTCTTTCTTTCTTTCTTTCTTTCTTTCTTTCTCGTTGAAACCTTTTTTTCCTTGTGTTTTTTTTTCTCTTTTTTTCATTTTTCCTGTTTCTCTCTCGTCTTTCTTCCGTCTTTCTTCTACATCATTTCTTCTTCGCTCTTATCTTTTTCTTTCTTTCTTTCTTTCTTTCTTTCTTTCTTTCTTTCTTTCTTTCTTTCTTTTCTCACAGCTATGGGTTAAATCGTATCACTGCTGTTCTCCTACAAGAATGGCTTTAGCATTAAATGACCCCCGAAGGTTGATATGCCATTAAACCAAAAAAAAAAACAAAATCCAAACAAAAATTTTTCTTTCTTTCTTTCTTTCTATTAAAGTTCTCAATAATAGACTTCGTCATTTTATATCTTTCGTTTATTTTTATTTTTTGTTCCTTTTGTTCTTCACGCTTCATTTTCTTCTTTTCATCTCACCATTCAGCTATTCCACTCAACGTGATAATCTAGCTTTATAGATACTTATGGATTTCCTAATTAAACTTGATTATGAAGGAAGAGAGAGGTGGGTTTTTTTTAACTGCAAGTTTGTGTCTGTGCGCATGTCTATACATTTATATTTAACCAAAATGGAATCTTTGTAATGTCTTCGTAATCGCCTCTTTTCTACTTAAGAAGACATTCAGATTAAAGCAAATAGAATTAAGTAAACAACAGAATTAAGATACCCGCTATCATAATATGTTTTTCTTAATCACCGAACAAACACGCTAGAGATTCTTAAGACATTAAATTAACTAAATGCGTAATCTTATCAGAAAGATCAACAGTAACACTTTATTGAATAAATTAATAATCTATCCTATTTCCACAGCAAAAAATAAAGCGATAGACCTTTTTTTAAAATGCTTTATAGACAAGAGACATTATTAAATATTTAAGCTTTCAAAGGTTTTATGCACATGCAGTGTATTCTTTTTCACATTTTATTGTAGAAAAATAACGTTTTAATGCGATTTTGAATCTAAGAATGATGAAGATTTATTTTATAAGCAAAAATGAAGAACCATTAAGATAATATCTCGGTAACTACTTACACCATTTTTAGAACAACAAACGAAATCAGAAAATGAATAATAAACAAACAAAAAATACCTTAATCTTATTTCTTCAGCAACTTTTTAAATGAAGAAAGCAGATAAAAAAATCATTAATATAAAAAGAACTATTATACATAGACTAATATCTTCTGAAGGAGGTAAAAATAAGGTTTAAAATGTAGAAAATGTAGCTATGGTATGGATAGACTAAAAAAAAGCATTGAACACGATCCTTCAAACAGAGATAATGGAATATCTGAAAAAGTATATATATATATATATATATATATAAGATTAAAAAATATTAGAACAAATTATAAGCTTTATCACGAGGCATATGGAAAACTAGAGAGTGGGACTCACAGCAGGAGGACAAACCCTAGCAGAGGTAATATCCGATGAGGCATCTTCCTGAGACATTTATTATCAGCATTACTGTTTGTTATAGCAATGATGCCACTCAATTATGTACTAAGAAAACACACAGGCGGCGCCATTTTTTTTTAATTGCAGGAAAAGATAAATCACCTCCTGTATACGGATGATATCAAAAAATAAAAATAAAAAATAAAAGTAGAAACTGTTGCACAAACCATATCATCATCATCATGTCGTGCCATCAGCACGGATATCCCTGACCCTCTCTCGCCACTTCTCCCTATCGTTCATCGCCTCTGGCAGGTCTTCAGGGCTACATCCCGTATCCTCACAAAGCTGCTGTGTGTATGTTCGAGCTGGTCGTCCTGCTTTTGCTCGGCCATATGTGGGGGTCCATAGGAGTACATCACTTATGAGCTCGTCCCTGCTTCTCCAGCAGTATCCTGAATGTCTGGTTCGTCTTACTTGGATAGTTTTCGTGATGGGAGGCAGGTGGCCGTATAGCTGGTGCTTTGTGGGGTGTTGCCGCCAGGACTTGTTCAATATTGTTCGCAACATTCTTGTGTAATTGCCGTCTAGCTACTTCTCCAGCCGTTTAGTTAACGTCAAAGAGTGTTTCATTAACCGAAAAAGATATCGACATACGGCTAACGTAGGCATGGACAGCTATCGATAGGCTATCGATCATACGAAAATCAGACCTGACTGATAAAATGAAACTCATTTTCTTCCAGGCAGCGATCGTATCGATACTGCTATATGGATGCACTACTTGGACGCTAACTAACAAACCATATAATTCATACGATCTATTCGTAAGAATTCCTGTTAAAATCTTTTTGCCATAAAGTTTTATAGTTCCACATTTTAAGTAAATATGTTGTGTAGCCATAAGGAATGAAGAAATGACACGTGATTTTTACAAAAAATATACGTCTCTATTATTTCTTGAAAGGAGTCAAAGCTTCTATAGAGGTGTAAGAGACAGCCACGGTGAGGCGGAGGAAGACGAAGACAGCCTTTCATATTGACCCTTAACTATAGGTTTTTCTGTTGGCTGTGGTTATTCGCTTATTCGGGCTCTATCAGGTGCTACCACTCAGGGCCAGACTGGACATGTGAGCGATGGCAATAAAGGGGTTCCACATTCCCCAAAACTCCATCATCACTGGAGTCTCACCCTCAGATTGTTTAGAGTTATATCCAAGACACTAATTGGGGGAGTCTTACTCCTCTGCAGAGATGCAGTCTGTGTATTCTTCAGCCCCAGCCGATTGGGCCACAAGGCACTCGTTGAGAGAATATTACTCCTCTTCAGAGATGCAGTCTGTCTATTCTACAGCCTCAGCCGATTAGGGCACAAGGCACGCGTTGAGAGAGTCTTACCTCTCTGCAGAAATGCAGTCAGTGTATTGTGCAGCCCCAGTCGACTGGACCATATTGATGTTTTGTATATAACCACAGCTGCTGAATTCAGTCTCGCAGTACAAGTAACAACTTCTGGTGTTTTACCATAAGTTTTTGTAAACGTCAAGGAATCACCAAATTCTTTGATTAACTCTTTCTTTCGTTTATTTCGATAGCTTTGTTCATGTTTGAGTTAAAAAAAAAAACAAACTAGTTCCGTAACGCTCATGAAGTATTATCAGCAATGAAGAATTGCATTTCTGACAAATGCTCTAACAACCTCATTATTGTTTAGAGTTATCTTTCCTTTATCATCATTCCTAATGCCTGCTTCTGAAATAAATTGGCATATTATATATAAAACTGTCTGTGAATCATAAGTTTCTTTGTAATTAGATCAAACCCTTGTATTTGGGTAAGAAGATCGCTGTCGTTCTTCATTTATTATATCTTCTGTACTGCATAATGATAGTCGTCATAGTGTATTGAAGGTAAATCTTTTTCTTTATATTTCTTTAACATCTTTTTGCATGCGAAACAATCCTTTTATTAAATTCCCTATGTGGCGGGTAAAGCTTCTTTACTAATTCGTTTAGAGCCCCTAGGCGGTATTTTTGATTTACATATCCGTTCACTTGAAATAATCAGTGTAAATTCTTTATAACACTGTTCAAGATATACAAAGTGTTTATTTACATCAATACAAAAGTCAAGAATAAACAAACACTGTTGTGTATCTTTATTTTGCCCTATCAACTCCAGCCAAATTCTCACAGCTTCTAATAACCTTTCGTATTGGTTCTCTTGTAGATCTTTCAGGTCTGAACGTTCCACACTTTTTTGATTGTCATGGGCTGTAAATACTATTTTTTAACTCCAAAGATGCATTGATATATTAATGTTCAGAATGCAAATACCACAGATGATATATCTATCAAGTTTGAAAATATTTTAGTAGTTTGTCATCTGTCAAATATCAAATCAGAAAATAAATTCAACGCCAATATTAGGTCATCAAATACAGGATCATACTTCTTCAGCCATCATGAATCTAAAAATAACAAAACGAAATCAAAGTTAACAGAAATAAACAAAAGCTTTTCGTAGGATCGGCAAGCTTTCAGTTGCCGTTATATACATATATATATACACACACACACACACACACACACTTCATGAAAAAATATATCAATCACATAGGATTGCTATTTGAACAGCAAATTTGTTGTCGGTGAACCCACTGGGGATACAATGGCTCATTCAAGAGACACTCTGTCTTAACTGTTTATACTTTAACGATAGAACTGAAGATTTTATGCTTTGACTGCTTTTTCCTCACTTTAATTTATAAGTTTATACATGTAGAATATCCTCAAAATAGCCCAGTAAGCTGGGGTAGTAGAATATGCCGACTGTATCTTTAAAGAAGGATAAAAACCCCGCAATGAGTATCCTAATATGACACTAAACTATCCAGTCCAATCGACTAGTGCTGTAGAATACACCGACTGCATCTCTGATGCAGGGTAAGAACCCATCCCTAAACTGAATCTGATAATGAGACTACTAGAACTTTGGGTAATGTGCAGTACTCTGTCGTTTGTCATTACTCCCAGATCCACTCTAAACCGGAGAAGCAGTACCTGTTAAGGCTCTATCTATAGGTCAAAGGGAACCTTTTCACCACTTAACTAGGTGCCAACAAATGATGGATGTTAAATTTAATAGTTCATGTTACGTGGCAATACTCAAAACCATTTAACTATGTGCAAACAAAAGTATTGGTGTTATAAAGTAATACTTGAAGCGATTTAAGTTTGTGCAAACAAACGGTTAATATTAACAGAATTATTTGGGTTTGATAGAAATGCTTAAAACCGTTTATCGATGAGCCAAAATTGAATTGCCCAGTTGGCTGGGGCTGTAGAATACAACAACTGCATCTTTGCAGAGGAGGTATCCCCCTAACGAGTGTCCTAGATATGACACTAAACAATCTGATGATGAGATTCCAGTGATGCTGGAGCTTTGGGGAATGCAGAGCACCCCTTCATTGCCTTCGCTCCAAGGTCCGCTATGCCCCGGAGTGGTAGCACTAAATAGGGCTCTATCTATGGGTCAAATAGAACTCAAATGCGTACATATGCTAAACTGATTGGCTCGAAATAGAACTGTTTTGACATTTAAATGTGTGTAAACAAAAACTATACTTATTCTAAACTAAATTGTTTGAAATAGAACTGTTTGTCTAAACTGAACAGCTGGAAAATTGAACTGTGTACTGTGAACAGCTGGAAAATTGAACTGTGTACTGATGCTTAACAATGAATATTAAAAATTCGAAAAAGATTGAAATATGGAAAACTAGAAAAACTGAAAAAAAAATCTGAAGAAAAACAGGAAAAAATAATCTGAAGAAAACAGAAAGAAAGCAAGAATAATAGGTGATTTTTTTTCTGGGAGAAATCCACTTGCTATATTCTTTCTCGGCTTCTTTTTTTTTCTTTGAAAAGCCATGGAAATCAGGAGAAACGGAAACAAGCTGCTCCAAGAAAAAAAAAAGAATTGGGTGCTTTCGTCATTACAATGGAACCAGGGAGAAATCTGGGGATGGCCAGTCGAGGCGGGTGTCTGGTGACTCATTCTTTCCAGTTAGAAATGCAGAGGAATCCCGGGAGGGATAAGAATACAAGGGAAAATAGTCATTGTTGGGAGGGGCACGCAAAACAGCCAGCCACATCCGCTCATTCAACGACCCTTGTGGCTTTCCATCTCTCCCTAAATTGTTATCTGCCTCTTCCGCTTGTGTTGTATTTCTTTATAATAAAACGGATGAGATGCCCCTCGCTTGCTAGATTATGGAAACCCTTAAGCGTTCATAATTATAAAAATAAAAAAGGAAACATCTTCTATCACGTGACGCAAATTATTTGTTAATTTATGGTTTCTGAAACTAGCAGTTATTTTAGTCAGGCACAAGATTGCAATAGTAGCCTTGTTCTATGCTTAATTAAGCTTAGCACACACACACACACACACACACACATATATATATATATATATATATATATATATATATATATTGTCATCCTCAGACAGACTGTTTCGTTGTATCACAACTCTTCAGTGTGGT
Source organism: Sepioteuthis lessoniana (assembly GCA_963585895.1). Classification (NCBI taxonomy): domain Eukaryota; kingdom Metazoa; phylum Mollusca; class Cephalopoda; order Myopsida; family Loliginidae; genus Sepioteuthis; species Sepioteuthis lessoniana. The sequence goes on along the minus strand of OY757913.1, from coordinate 17,573,759 downwards.
TAGACACGTAGAAGCCGGGATCAAGTGTGTGTATTGGGGGTGTAGTTGGGCCGCAATATTTCATTTATGTATGTTTGATTAAATAATAAAGACACCTTCTATCTATATAATTTCATTAGGACCCTTTCAAATTTCCTGATAAGTGTATTGGTTTGAGGTTATTTAATCAAACATATATATAAAGTAAAAGTAAGTAAAGTTGTCTCCCTTTAGTCGAAAGCGCACAGAAGGCTCCCTTTTCGCTAGCTACTACATCGAGGTGTAGGGGAGGGTGCTGCTCCTTTCCATGGATTGCTCCACTTTACCCTCGATACGTACCTTATATCGCTGTCTGTTAAGCAAGGAGGTATCAACTACCATTTTAAAAGTCTTTGGTATGACGCGACCTGGGATTGAACCCAGGCTTCCCGGATAATTGGCGAACACTCTACATACTCGGCCAATGGGCCGAACAAAGTAAAGTTGTCGACCGTAGTCAAAGGCGACCAGAAGGCTCCCTTTTCAATAGCTACTACACCGAGGTGTAGGGGAGGGCACTACTCCTTTCCCAGGATTGCTCCAATTAACCCTTGATACGTACCTTATATTGCTGTCTGTTAAGCAAGGAGGTATCAACTACCATTTTAAAAGTCTTTGGTATGACGCGACCTGGGATTGAACCCAGGCTTCCCGGATCATTGGCGAACACTCTACATACTCGGCCAATGAGCCGGACAAAGTAAAGTTGTCGACCGTAGTCGAGGGTGATCAGAAGGCTCCCTTTTCAATAGCTACTACACCGAGGTGTAGGAGAGGGCGCTACTCCTTTCCCAGGATGAATATAAAATCGTATAACATATGATGACTTTCAAAATTCAAATAAACTTAAAGGTAGCTATTATGTTAAGTAATAATTATCAAAAAAAATTATCTTTTCTGGAATTAAAACAATACAATAAGATTCTTGGAACTGAGATTTTTATATAAAAATATTAAAAGAATAGAAATTTGTTTTTAAAGTGAAGTTTTTCGCTAGCTACTACACCGAGGTGTAGGGGAGGGTGCTGCTCCTTTCCATGGATTGCTCCACTTTACCCTTGATACGTACCTTATATTGCTGAGTGTTAAGCAAGGAGGTATCAAGTATCATTTTTAAAGTCTTTGGTATGACTCGACCCGGACCATTGGCAAACACTCTAACCACTAGGACAATAAAGTAAGTAAAGTTAATGGCCGCAGTTGAGGGTGACCTGAAAGCTTCTTTTTTGATTGCTACTACACCAAGGTGTAGGAGAGGACGCTAATCCTTTCCCTGGATTGCTCTTCTTTACCCTTGATCCGTACCTTATAATGCTAAGTGTTAAGTAAGGAGGCATCAAGTACCATCTTTTGAGTCTTTGGTATGACTAGACCAAGGATTGAACCCGGGTCACCAGAGCCATTGTCGAACATTCTAACCATTATGCCAATGTCTGGTACTTATATATATAAAGAGGAAATATATTATATATATATATATATATATATATATATATATATATATATATATATATATATATATATATATATATATATATATATATATATATATATATATATATATATATATATATATATATATATATATATATATATATATATATATATATATATATATATATATATATATATATATATATATATATATATATATATATATATATATATATATATTAGTAATATACAGTCAGTTTCCGAAGACAGTGGGTGTGGATTATTCTAGTATCGAATATATTAGGAATATCATATAAATCTATGTGAGTGCCTGATGTATGACAATTGTAACATAACTTATTCCCAAGCGGGTAGATAACAAAATTCACATTCAAAGCGTACTTAATGCTATTAGAAGGAAACTCAAACCTGGTTATATATATATATATATATATATATAAACTTAGATTACTCTCTCTCTCTCTATATATATATATATATTCAGAGAGAGAGAGAGAGAAAGAAAGAGAGAAGTGTTAATAGAGGGAGAAGTGTTAATAGTATAGACACTGAGGCAATGGCGTGTGGTGACTCATTTTCTCGCCCATGCGACCATTTGATCAAATCTAAAGGAGAAACTGAAGGTCACCTTGTGACGTTGATCCTGTATCTACGATAATAAAACTTATATCGACATGTGCTCTATCTTTGATATTGAGCACCCCTCCTTTATAAAAATAGCAAACTAAATAACTATCTCAAGTAGCTACAAATAAGGATGCCTCTAACAATGTTCTATAAACCAAATATACAATAATCAATTCCAGAAATTTGGGAACGGCATGCTGTACTTTTGACATTCAACAAGGAAATACCAACACGAAGATTCAACGATGTTCCGATGTTTATCTGAGAGCAAAGGATTTGAAAACATTTGGATGAGCCCAATGCTGATTACAACGCGTCACTAATTAGGTGATAGTAAGGGCCGAACTTACAACACTAAAAAATTAATATTTAAAACGAGATTGCTTAGCATCGTATTTCAATAGCTCTCTCTCTCTCTCTCTATATATATATATATATATGTATTATGACTTCAACATCTTGACATATGATATCTGTCCTTACCACCTGAATTACAACTAAAACATCCTGATTTACAGTTAATTCAACTTGTTAAAAATATACAAGAAGCAAAATAAGGAAGTAAGACATTGTTGGATTATATTGTCATACGCTTGTACAATATTTATGCCTCTCAGTGGGTTTACGGAGCTACAGCTCAATGACAAGCTCAACAAAATAATTGGTGTCTATGCAAAAAGAAGGTTCATTTTAGAATACTTTCTCTTGGACTTTTCCAGTCAAAGTCAGGAGAGGTTTTATACTGGAGAAGAAATCTCCAGTTTCGAATTTGGATTTAACTTGTAGAAATTTTGCTTTCATCACGAATTTGTCATTTAGACTGGGGCCCCTTCTATCTCACACACAAACACACACACACACACGCATATACGGAACACACACACACACACACACACACACACACACACATATATATATATATATATATATATATATATATAAGGAATTTCTCATTCTTTGTTTGCCCGTCCCAGTCGGCTGAGGTGAACAGCAGAATGCACCGACTGTATCTTTGCAGAGGGGTAAAAGTCCCCTAACCAACGAGTGTCCTCTGGTCCAGTCGGCTGGGGATGCAGAATGCACCGACTGCATCATTACAGAGGGCTAAGAACCCCATTCCAACGAGTGTCCTAGATATGACGCTAACCAATCTGATGGTGAGGCTCAAGTAATGCTCGAGCTTTGAGTAATGGGGAGCACCCCTTTATTGCCATTGCTCCCAGGCCCACTGTTTCCTGGAGTGGTAGCACCTGATAGGGTTCTATCAATGGGTTAAATAGAACAAAACTCTGTGCTTATGCTAAACTGAATTGTTTGGAATAGAACGGTTCTTACATTTAACTGTGTGTAAACAAAAAAACCATACTTAGGTAAACTGAATTGTTTGAAACAGAACTGTTTATGTGTATAAAAATGGATTTGACATTAAATAATCTATAACGGTTGATATGCCATATAACCAAATCAAATCCAAATATTTGTTTAAACTGAAACCCAGTAGAAACGAGATTTTTTTTTAATCAATTCACTTAAAACACTTTAACTTTAAATGAACAGTTTCGAGCTAAATTCTTATTTTTGACTGAATCATTACCTTTGGTTGAAAGAGTCTGCACGCGCCCTGAAAGGCATTTTTTCAAAAATCAATCTATCTATCCCTGTTCATATCTAATCCTTCTTTTATTTATTCTATTGCGACGGATAAATTTTAAATAATTAACTTCACGCATGTGCTTTATTGTTTCAGGTTTTGTCTACAATGCATCAAATTTCTTTATTGTGGTTTTATTGATCATATGTACAGTATTTATTGCGGACTTTTTGTCCTCATCTTGGTAGTTTTTGTGTTGTTTCTTCTTTCACTACGTTATGGCCAAATTTCACCTCTGGCCTTCTTCAAGTGATTTTACCGCGACCTAGGAATGCTGAGTCTTGTAACCGTATCCCCAGTAATTACTGCCTTCCATAGTTGTTGTCTATCGCACCACGTTTTTGACCAAGTAAACCTCTGGCCGGCTTGGGTAGGATTTGAAACCGCTATCTTCCGACAATGTTCACCTGGAACCGTAGAGACTCAACGCCTCTAGCCACGCTGCGCCACGGACCCCGAAGGGCGATTAAGGATGGATTTTTTGGTCTTATAAATCCAATTATTTATTCTCCTTATCTGGTCTTCCATAGTCGGGTCCGTACCGAATTTTGTAATTGTCTTCAATTGGAACAGGTTTGAATTCAGAGTTTTCCTTCACCAAGAACTCAGTCTGTCCTACTATTTACCCATAGCTGGAGGGAGAATAATTGGATTCATAACTTTCCCAAGAGTATTGGTGCTAGAAATGCCATCAGTCTCATCCAGGATTTAAACTCTTGTCGCCGTGTCCATTTCCTACGACGATAATCATTACACAACGGGCATCTCCATTGATATATATATATATAGTCATACACAGACAGTTTCGTTGAGTCACAACACTTCAGTGCGGCTCAACCTGCTTTTGAAACGTGACTGGCTTTACGTCAGTCGGACATCTTACCCCAGTGCCATCGTCATTCTCATTGTTAGGTGTAAAAGTAAAGTTGACCTTAGTAGAGGGTGAACTGAAGGATCCCTTTTCAATAGCTACTACACTGAGGTGTAGGGGAGGGCGCTACTCCATTCCATGGATTGCTCCAATTTACCCTTGATCCTTACCTTATAGTGCTGAGTACTAAACAAGACGGCATCAAGTACCAATTTTTCAGCCTTTGGTATAACTCGACCTGGTATTGAACACCGGTCTCCCGGACCTTTGGCGAACACTCTACTCATTAGGCCAATGTACTGATAGGAATCTTTTACGAAAATCTACGTATACGTAATCGGCTATCTTAAGTTCTCGAGAATATATATATATATATATATATATAGGCGGGTACGTAAGTAAATAAGAATATATGGTTGATTTTATTTATGTTACTATGCTTATTTAGATAATTTGCTGAGTCTTACGGCTGATCACAAATGCTTTCTGAAAAGAAATAAAAGTTACAATTGTCCTAAGAAGATGTTTATGATGATAATGTGATATTAATATGGAAAGAATCTTCAAATTACTTAACTTCCTCTCAAATGGCAAAATTCTCAAAGGCACTGACGCAGAAAAGCGAGTAAATTCAAGCATGAAATTCACGTCCATTTAGTTTTCGTGAAATGGAAGAGGAGTTACCAAAATCCCGACTGATACTTAATCATTTATGCACATAGAAATTCAATTTGCATCAACTATACATTATATATATATATATATATATATATATATGTGCGTGTGTGTGTGTGTGTGTGAGAGAGAGAGAGAGAGAGAGAGAGAGAGTGTGTATGTATATTGTCATCAACAGACAGACTGTTTCATTGTATCACAACTCTTCAGTGTGGCTAGACACGAAGGACGCTTCAAGCTAGGATTGAAACCCGCCCAACTTTACGTTACGCTTAGAATCATACAGCTCAGCCCGCAGTCGAGATACGTCAGCTCGGGAATTATAAGGCATTGACCGTTTACTCTAGAAGAACTCGACTCAGTACTTAGAAAAATTAAAAATAGAAAAGCAGCAGGGCTAGATGAAATTCCCCCAGAGTTATGGAAGACCAGACAATTTGACGACATACTGCTCCGACACTGTAATGCAGTTTATGTCAATACACACAAAACGGAATATATGTGCTAAAATCAAACAGGAGACATTTCCACACTAAACAATAGCTCTCTGAAACTAGTAAACAAATTCACCTTCCTAGGAAGCAGTGTCCCATCGACTGAGGCAGACATCGACACGCGACTAACAAAGGCATGGACAGTTATCAATAGCCTATCGGTCATACGGAAGTCAAACCTGATCAATAAAATGAAATGCAGTTTCTTCCAAGCTGCGATCGTGTCGATACTGCTATATGGATGCACTTTATGGACGCTAACTAAACGGCTGGAGAAAAAGTTTGACGGCATCTACACAAGAATGCTGCGAGCAATATTGAACTGGTCCTGAAGGCAACACCCCACAAAGCAGCAGCGATACGGCTACCTACCACCCATCACGAAAACTATCCAAATTAGACGAACCAGACATGCAGGACACTGCTGGAGAAGTAGGGACGAGTTCATAAGTACTCCTATGGCCCCCTTCACATGGCCGAGCGAAAGCTGGGTGACCAGCTCGAACATACATACAGCAGCTCTGTGAGGATACAGGATGTAGCCCTGAGGACCTGCTGAAAGCGCTTAACGATAGGGAGAGGTTGCGAGAAAGGGTCAGTGATATCCGTGCCGATGGCACGACATGATGATGATGTAGTAGCTTCCATTTCTTTACATTTTACCTTACCGGACACCGGAATGCTAAAGTCATACTGAGAGCTTTGGATTACGCGAGTGTCTTTCTATCTATCAGTCAGCCTGCCTACCCGCCTATCTATCTATCTATCTATCTATCTTCTTTCCTTCTTATCTATCTATCTATCTATCTATCTATCTATCTATCTATCCCTGGTTGTTCAATATGTATGTATGTATGTATCTATCTATCTATCTATCTATCTATCTATCTATCTGAAGCTTTTCATAATCTATCTATCTATCTATCTATCTATCCCTATGTATGTATGTATGTATATATCTATCTATCCCAATGTATATATGTATGTATGTATGTATCTATCTATCTATCTGAAGCTTTTCATAATCTATCTATCTTCTTTCCTTCTTATCTATCAATCTATCTATCTATCCCTATGTATGTATGTATGTATGTATGTATCTATCTATCTATCTATCTATCTGAAGCTTTTCATAATCTATCTATCTATCTATCTATCTATCTATCTTCTTTCCTTCTTATCTATCTATCTATCTATCTATCTATTCTTATGATTTTCTACAATATAGTACACGCTTGATTTTCTTTTTTCTTCCCCCAAAATACCAGAATGTTGTTATTTCTATCACCACATCACACAACCAAAATAGAAATAATTATCCATTTTCTTATCTAGACTAAACGGCATTGAAACTCGATAACAAAAAGAAAATTTCAATAGTTCTAAAACCAAAAGCAAAATTACACCCCCTCACACATATGTATGTACTTATATATATATAAGTGCGCGTACTTGTACTTATATATATAAGTGAGTGTAAATGTAGGTGTGTAATTCTAATTTTTGGTTTTAGAACAAAAGAAATTTTACACACACACACATACATGCATATATATATATTAGGAGGTGCCTGTGGTGTAATGGTTATCGTCGTAGGAAATGGACACGGCGACACGAGTTCAATTCCTGGACGAGACTGATTGCATTTCACATAGCACTAATACCCTTGGGAAAGGTATGAATCCAATTATTCTCCCTCCAGCTATGGGTAAATAGTAGGTCAGACTATGTTCTTCAGCTTTGAGGAGGCAACTAGTCTAGGAGAAGGAAAACTCTGAATTCAAACCTGTTAAACTCCGCTTAAAAAATTGACCTTGTGTCATATCCTGGTAAATGTACTTATTTCTGGATTGCTTTATATTCACATTCTGATGCTATTGGGGTTGGCAATAGATAATGGCTTTTTATAATTGCTTTCCTTGTACAATATTTCACTAAAAATAATTTTAAAAAATACCCGGGTATCTTTGCTTTCGAAGAATATTAACTTAAAAAAAAAAAAACTTGTTATAGATGTACATATGGTTGATATCATATAACCAATATTTGTATTCTTCACATTTCTCACGTTGAAATCTGTTTTTTACTTTACACCTGTCCAATGCATTGAAAACTTTTCTCCTCTTCTGATCATTACATATATTCATCTTAAATCAAAACTTCAATGCGAGTAATGATGTCTACAGCAAAATACAACACTGCAGGCATAAAAGCTTTGATTCTAAATTAGAAACATCACAAAGTTTCTTCATATTGCCGTGGCGTTTGATGCTCTGAAGCTGTTGATCTATCTATCTATCTATCTATCTATGTTCGTTCGTTCGTCTGTTCGCATCTATCTATCTATCTATCTATCTATCTATCTATCTATCTGTTCCTTTCTAGCTATCTATCTATCTATGTTCATTTGTTCATCTATCTATCTATCTATCTATCTATCTATCTATCTATGTTCCTTCCTCACTATCTATCTATCTATCTATCTATCTATCTATCTATGTTCCTTCCTCACTATCTATCTATCTATCTATCTATCTTCGTTCGTTCATCTGTTCGCATCTATCTATTTATCCATATTCCTTCCTTCCTTCCTTCCTTCCTATCAATCTATCTATCCATCTATATATCTTTTCCACCAATTGGGGCATCATCTAGTCGGATCCCAACGCAATTCATTGGGGAAAAATTGACTTTCCGGTTACTGTCTTCGTAGTAGGTATTTATTCGCTCTCGTACTGATGATAAATATACCTCACTCTCAACAAAAACAACTTGAAAATGGATCTGATGATATAATTATTCATTATTGCATTTTCCAAAAAAAAAAAAAAAAAACAAACAAAAAAACTTGTGAATGAATGAAAACCTTTATTCTATCATTAAAGTTATAAATTATCTGGACTTTAATCCCAATAAACCGAAAACCTGAACTTTAACCCTCTGCAGCATAATGTTGACATTATAATCGAGCAAGAATATGCATAATACCATAGCGAACTAGTATTAAAGTACCACGTAATGGATAGTCATTTGTGTCGATATTTGCATGGAAAAACTCCGTCATTGCCACTATTCGAGGTGTAGTAATGTTTCCCAGGGCTCATACCTTATAATCACTTAATAGCATGAATAAAATCCAAGCGAGAATAATATGTACTTCTGGACGATACTGATTAACATTTCACATAGCACTAATACCCTTGGGAAAGGTATGAATCCAATTATTCTCCCTCCAGCTATGGGTAAATAGTAGGACAGACTAGATTCTTCAGCCTTGGTTAGGCAACTAGTCTAGGAGAAGGAAAACTCTGAATTCAAACCTGTTAAACTCCGCTTAAAAAATTGACTTTGTGTCATATCCTGCCCGAGCGGAGGGGTTGATAAATAGTAGGAGGTGCCCGTGGTGTAATGGTTATTGTCGCAGGATATGGACACGGCGACACGAGTTCAAATCCTGAACCTGACTGATTACATTTCACATAGCACTAATACCCTTGGGAAAGGTATGAATCCAAATATTCTCCCTCCAGCTATGGGTAAATAGTAGGGCAGACTAGGTTCTTCAGCGTTGGTGAGGCAACTAGTCTAGGAGAAGGAAAACTCTGAATTCAAACCTGTTAAACTCCGCTTAAAAAATTGACCTTGTGTCATATCCTGCCCGAGCGGAGGGGTTGGGTAGATATGATAATATGTACTTCATTTAATGGTAGCCCCTACACAACAAAGATTTGGGAGTGTCCCCCTTGTGTAATGGTTAAATCGCTGGACTGCGAAATCGAACTCCAGTCGCGCTATTACGTTCACTTTCGGACAAATACCCTCCTTATCTATGGGTGAAATTACTGTTTTTTTGTTTTTTTTAGATGGATTTGGCATTAAATAACCCGAGAAGGTTGATATGCCATTGAATAACAGACAAATTTCAAAAATGTGTTGAAAAGCAATGTGTTGTATAGACATAATAAGGAATTTCATTTTGTATTTTGAGATTTTTACATACATTTGTGCACTTGTTGAGCTAATGTAACCTGGATTGATGTGAATCGCTTTAACTTAAAGTGATTATCATTCGTGGCCTTGTAATATTACGGACGGGCGCTATCGTCAATCAGTGAAGATGTCACGAGACTAGCGCGTGCGGACAGAATGACCTGCAAAGTTAGACGTGATTTTAAAATAATCACAGATGAACTATCACGTGTTTCACGACAGTTTCACTGGTGACATCGAACATTTGGGGATCTTCGATATGTTCCCCAAAATCTCAATATAAGAAAACAAGCCAGGAGATTTTGGCAGGGTTGAAGGCAGTTGTCAAAACGGGTGCGTTAAAGGTTCCGAGGCCCCGACCCATCCTACCCCAGTCTGCTACGACCTATCTGTCAGGCGTGTGTTAACAGTCAGCTCTCACCCACACCACCGACACCACTAAGAGGAAGGAAGAAGAAGAAGAACGTAACTGAAATGAACTTTTCAAATTGCAACGATCATAGCTAATTGAATAATAAACGACTGCTATATTTTCTTCCCTTACCTTCGAGTTTGAGTATTTCTTTTTCTGCGGACTTCTTTCTTTACAGCACAACACGTTGGTCCTATATTACAGTATGGTACCTTCTAATTTGCCATTTTGATGAGAGTTCCTTTTAGGGAATCAAGAAATATTTCAACTTCAAGTTTTTCAATTACTTGTAATTCGTTCTTTTTTGTAAACTATTCAGCCTTTCTAATGTATTCTTATCTGGTACTACGGTTTGTTCCAGTCATTTTGGGCAGATTAATCCCCAAGGGGTAGCGGCTAATGTGTAGTACTGCGACATCATAGTTTGCGAGTTCGAACTCCAGTCGTGCTATTACATTCACTTTCGGACTAATACTCGAGGGAAAGGCATGAAGCCTCTTAACCCCTAGCTATGTGTTAATAATATCACTACTGTCATTCTACCAGAATAACCTTAGCAGTAAATAACCCTTCAGGGTTTATATGCCATTAAACATTGAAAGCGACACCTGTACTCGTTTGCTCTATCTACGAGGATGATTAAATAAGTTTTCAGATTTTTTTCGTATGGGCACTTTTATTGATAGTACACACATGAAACTCTAGTCCCCTTCGAAGTAATCTCCTCCGGCTGCAATGCACTTGTTGTACCGTCCCAACGACTTCTACAAGGCCCCATGGAAGTCCTCTTGTGTGAGCATGTTAATGACCTTTGTCACAGCCTCTTTCATCTCCTCAATTGTCTCATAACGACAACCTCTGAGCTTAGAGAATAACCAAAAATTACAGGGAGCAAGGTCTAGACTATAGGGAGGCTGAGGAACTGTCTTGATGCCCATCTTGGTCAAATTGTCTGTGACAAGGACGGAGTTGTGGACTGGTGCATTGTCCTGGTGGAAATGCCACTGACCCGATTTGAACAGTGATGGCCTCTTCCGGCGTAATCCCTTTCTGAACTCTCTTAAAACCTCAACATAGTAACTAATCCTAACCCTTTGACCTATCAACTCCGGTGTATTGACTTTCTTACTCCTCTCAAGCCTTTCATAATCCCTCACAGACTCCCTGTCTTCCTTGAATTTCTTATGCCACTCAAAAACTGATGTTTGATTCATGCAAGATGGTCGAAAATCAGTCTGAAGCATTCCATACGTTTCTGTGGCATTTTTTCCAAGTTTAAAAAAGAATTTTATAGCATATTGTTCTTCTAAAGTGTCCTCACGTCCAGATTGCATTTTTGAAATTCACCAGCTGTGACAATCAGGCTTTAGTAGGGTGTATTCCAATTCCTGTTGTAGCTGTTCATTTGAGCTTGAAATCTTAAAAATTGATCAGTCATCTTATTACATGTATAGCAATAACATACTGAATGTTCAAGAGTCTACAACAATTTTAAATGTCTGTACAAAAAAAAGTCTGGAAACTTATTGACGGCACCACGTAAATCGTTTTCTCGTTATCTTCGTGTTATATCTTTTGGTTGATAGAATCTGCTTTCATTGTTTTAGAATGTTCCATTTTGCTGATATTGCTGGATCATATACTGGTATCTTTTGAGACTACTTTTCATTCGTCAAGTTTTATTCTCTTCTTTCTTCCAGTTGGATTGTCTTTTTTGCTGCTTTCTTTCTTTCTTAATTGTTTTATTCCTTTACGTTCCCATGTTTTTCGCTTTCCTTAGCATTTTTCTATCTCTTCGTGGATGTTTGTAACATCTTGTCGTACTCAATGTTAAGTGACGACAGATGTAGAAAAAATCGCATTTACAATTTGCTTTCCACGTTTATTACTTGAATATCTTTATTTGATCAGGCCAGCCGTCTCAGCGAGTTTCTAACTGTCATACAAAAAACAAAAACAAATAACTAAAAAAAGCAACTCTTCGCATCTTTAAATCTTTGTTGAATCCTCTCAAAATTGTTTCCCATTATGTTAAAACTTTCGAAAATCGTCTAAAATACTAACTGAATAAACTGATCACTTTTTCATTTTTCTCTTTCTGGTCATGTGACATTCCAGTGCCAATGAACGAACACCCACGTGATTCTCACAGACTCTCAGGCTTTGACTGACTTGTTACCTGTAAATCATATCTCAGCAAATGTCCATAACATCTATTATCCAGAGTGTTGAGTTTGGTGAAAACCATTACATCACATGGTTTTCCAGTCTCATTTCCCATCCAGCTTATGTTTCTTTTTGTGTTACTTATCGGGATGCCAAGTGTTTAATTATTCCATTCACTCCTGCATAAATTAGATTGCTTATTTTGGTTTTGTAATCTTTAAAAATATATTTCGTCCATTTATTCATCTTTTATTTTTTTTATGTTTTTTTAAGTCCATCTTTTGGCTGGCAGTTACCCTAACTACTCACCTATTTTCAAAAATTTGCAGATCTGAGAACTTTCTTTTCTTTTACTTGGTATTCATTACTGTTTGGTTTGTAAGTACCTTGACAATCCTTTCTCAAATTTTCATGTCACGTTTCTAATAACATCATTGGTTTGGGTTGCTTTTGAAATAACAGTACAGTAGTCATTTGTTTTTTTTTCTCTACATCATTTATTTTTCGAGTCTCTTGAGGTTTATTTACTCTAGCAATTGAGGACAGGGATATAAAAGGGATCTGAGTGCCTGGCATTGGAACAGCCATCATTATCAGGGCGATGACCTGAACCCTATCAAAGGAGTCTCGACAAATGACACGTCATGACACTCAAATTTGTCATCTGAGTCCCGCGTTTATTTGGAATAATTTTTGTCATTATCATGGCTATACCAGAAATATATTTAAGGAAAATCAACCGATTTCCATGCGAAAAAAGAGTTAATTTTTGTGCAAAAAATCGGCTCAAGGAGCTGTAAATCTTGGATCTGTATTTTTGCTTACGCGTTCTTCCTGAAAGTATTTTTGAAATTTCGCCGACGATAATATTTGACTTGCCGCGAAAAAATTGTTTTTGTAGTTGTTGTTATTTTACTTTGGTGAGAATTTTTCACACCAGCATTTTTCATTGGAATTTGAGTAGCAACAAGTCTCTTGAAGTCTCCAGGAATCTTCTCAATATTCTGGGCAATCTTAATAATCCTGTAAGTCTGAATGGTCTCCACCTACCATCTTATTTCCAAATTTTCCAGTACCTTTATTAATTCTTTATGGATTGCCCCAAGTGGACCAATTACAATCATTATTATTTTAATTATTATTATAATTATTTTTTTTACTCCTTGCGAATTGTCTGGATTCTTCATCTGATTTCCACTTCCTACAGTCTTTTTCATGCTTTCTATTCTGTCGCGAATTATCGATTTTCGCTTTAATATAATTGATCAATATGGCATTGTTTTGTGTTGTTATTAGAAGAAATTCAGTTTCACTATTGAGGTTTCCCTTTCATAGCCGTATCCAGGTCTTCTCCCTTCAAATATCCATACATTTGTTTTTCTATTTGTATTCATGGAGCAACTGCTGTTATTAGCTGCTGTAATTAATCTTTCTTTATTTTTAATATAGCCCTCGACTTCTTGTATCTTGTTTTTGAGAAGCTGTAAATCTTCAATCAGTATTTTTATTATAATTGACCAATCAGCGCTTACACGCTTTTCCCAATTTCTTTTTTGTTTTTTGTTTTTGAGATTTCACTGACGTCACTATTTGACTTGCCACGAAAAAAATTGAAGGATTAAAATCCAAAACAATTCAAGAAATCTTTTCTTTCCTAGATGGTTTTAACCAATTAGACTCTTAGTAAATCATCAATTTTTAAATCGAATTTCCAACCTCCGCCAAAAGAATTGATAAGTTTTCAAGAGATTTATTTTGCAATTCTACACATATTTTTAAATCTACAAGAAAATTTCGACTTTATTTCTTTCAGTGTAAATCTATCTTTTTCTTCAAGAATGTACTCATTATTATTATTATTATTATTATTATTATTGCTGTTGTTATTTTACGCCTTTGAGAGTTTTTCACTCCAGCAATAGTTGATAATTTTTCACTGGAGTTTGAGTGGCAGCGAGTCTCCTCAAGTCTCAAGGACACTTCTTAGTATTCTGGCCGATCTTAATAAGACTGTAAGTATGGATGATCTGCACTTTTCCACTTATTTCCAAGTTTTCCAGTTTTTTTTTATCAACCCTTTGGGTTCCAAGTGTACCAATTATTATTATTATTATTATTATTATTATTAGAGTTTTTAATATCAGCGTTACCGGTTGGTCTTTCACTAGAGTTTGAGTGACAGCAAGTCTCCTCAAGTCTCCTGGACTCTTCTCAGTATTCTGGCCATTCTCAATAATGCTGTAGTTTGGATGGTCTCCACTCGTCCTCCAACTTCTAAGTCCTCCAGTCCCTTTAATAATCCTTTAGTTACTGTACCAAAAGTACCATTCCCAATTGGTATAAGTGTTACGTTCATGTTCCATAGTTTTTTCAATTCTCAAGCTAGTTTGAGGTATTTATCACTTTTTTCACATTCTTTCAGTTTTATTCTGAAGTCAACCGGGACAGCAAAGTCGACAATTTTGTAAATTCTCTTTTTTAGGTCTGGTCTTCTGGCCGAGATTAGGAGATCCGTCTTTATATCAAAGTCCCATATGAGTTTATGCATGTCATTTTCTTGTACAGATGCTGGGTTGTGCATATACCATTTGTTCGTATGGTTAAATTTCAATTTCTTGAACATTTCCCAGTGGATCACCTTGACCACCCACTCGTGTCTAGTCTTATACTCATTCTGTGCTAATTTGCTGCATTCGCTTATTATGTGGTTGATTGTTTAATCTCTGTCACCGCATAGCCCACATTTGCTATTTTGTTGCGTCTTATCTATTCTCACTTTGATATGATAGGATCTAATGGCCTTGTTTTGTGCTGCTATTTGGAGAGATTCTGTTTCTCTCTTAAAGTTTCCTTTTCTTAGCTACGTCCATGTTTTGTCGTGTGAGATGCTGTTTATTAGTCGTTTAAAACGCCTGTAAAGATGTTTTTCTTCCCATTTTTGTTTCCTAGTTATTGTCATTCTGTTGTCCATCGTGTTGTCAGTATCGTTTCTGATAGCTGTAATCATTCCTCCTTCGTGGTTTTCTATGTAGTCTTCGAGTCGTTGTATCGATGAGTCAACGCTGTCTTCAGTGATGGCTATTCCTCTTCCTCCCTCTTTTTTTGATACGTATGATCTATCAATGTCGTCTCTGGGTTGTAATGCCTTATGCCTAGTCATTAGTTTTCTTGTTCTTTGGTCTATTTGTTTAAGTTCATCTCTGGTCTACTTGAGAAAAGGTCGGAATATCTAATGAGGGGTACAGCCCAGGTATTTATTTCTTTGATGAGGTTTCTGCTTGAGAGTTTTGTCTCGGGTAATTTTCTAGTTCTCCTGAGATATTCTTTTTGAATTTTGTCTTTCATTTCCACTTGTTTGATGGTGTCAGCCTCCAAGATGACCAAGTATTTGTAGGTTTCCTTTTCTCCGAACGTTCTAATCTTGTCTTGATTTGGTAGTTCCATTCCGTCAGTAATACGTCGTTTGCCACTTTTCATTACTGGCGTGGAACATTTTTCTATGCCCAATTCCATTCCTATGTCTTGACTGTATATTCTGACTGTGTGTATTAGGGTTTCCAGTTCTTTTTCATTTTTGGCAAATAGTTTGATGTCATCTATGTACATTAGGTGATTGATCTTTTCCTGTGATTTTCTAAGTTGGTATCCGGCTGAGTATGTGGTTAAGTGGCATCATGGCAATTATGAATAATTCCTTGTGAATAGTCTCGATTCTTTCTCTGATTTCCGCTTCCTCCAGCCTTTTTTCTAAGCCTTTTAAGACCGTTCCAAACGCTCCAACTACAACAGGTATAATCGTCATCCTCATGTTCTACAGCGTTTGACAATGTTCTATCTTTCCGCTTAATTATTTTAACTCTGTGAACTATCAGAACCACAAATTCCAATAGATGACAAGTTCTCATTTCTTTTTTTTTTTTTTTTTTTTTTTTTTTTTTGCTAATTATCGCTTGGTCTGAGCTTCAGGCTGGATTTGGGTGATTCGTTTTTATCTCCCAGGGAATTTCATGCATCTCATTTTTAAGAACTGATTCTGGTTTATGTATATACCATATTTTAGTATGGTCAAATTCCTGTATTTTGTACAATTCCCCGAGGATCATATTTCCCACCGAGCTATACTTAGTCTTGAACTTCTTTAGTGCTAGTTTGATACTAAGTGATAAATTGTTTCACCTCTTCCAATGCACAATCTACATGTTAATGGACTATTCCTCCTTAATATATACCGACTCTACTGGGCTGGGACGAACTTCGGTCGACCGCGCTTCGTCGGTGCGCAGATCTGGTCAGGTGTGTTCTTGCTCAGTTGGCTGTCGGTCGAGGTGCAACTTGACCAGTATCCTCGAAACTCAGGCGGCCGTCCTCCAGGTTCTAACCCTCCTGTTAGGAGCTAGGTTCATCGCCTGGTGCTTTAGGCGCCCCTTTTTAGGGGAATGCCGACGGATCCTGAGGCATTTTGGGGAATGCCGGGGATGTCTGAGCTACGGCCCTGCGCCCAGAGCCACCTAAAAAAGGCTTAATGCCATACTCGTCCGGTTGGTGGGACGGAAGACAAATACCGAAAACTTCGAAGCAGAGAGGAGCGTATGCACTACTCTCTGGGATGCGCTGGACTGGGAGGCACTTCGGTGGGCCGCGATTTGTCGGTGCGCGGATCTGGTCTGGTGTGTCCTGGTTCCAGTGGCGGTCGTGGTGCGCCTTGACCGGTATCCTTGAGCCTCAGGGAGGAGTCCTCCAGGCTATAACCCTCCTTGGTGGGGGCTAGGTTCATCGCCTGGCGCCTGAGGCACCCCTTTTTTAGGGGAATGCTGACGGGGCCCGTGGCGTTTTGGGGAATGCCCGGCGTGTCTGAGCAACAGCTCAGCGACCAGACCCACCCAAAAAATGCCTTTCTGTTTCCAAGTTTTTGTTGTTGTTCTATTGGTAATCATGATACCTCAGCTGTTATCAACTGTTGTAATTAATCTTTCTTTATTCTAAATACAGCCCTTGACTTCTTGTATTGATATATCTACTCAATCTAAGAAGTCCTCTGCTTTCTTCTTTTTTTGACGAATGCAGTCATCTCTCAGCTGTAATTCGCGATGCCTAGCCATCAATTTTCTTGTCCTTTGGTCGGTTTCTCAGAGTTCCTTCTACGTCCATTTTAAGAATGATCCTGAATATCTTCATCATCATCATCATCATATCGCGCTGGTAGCACGGATATCCCTGACCCTCTCTCGCCACTCCTCCCTATCGTTCATCGCCCTAGGTAGGTCTTCAGGACAACATCCTGTATCCTCACATAGCTGCTGAATGTACATTCGAACTGGTCGTCCTGCTTTTGCGCGGCCATGTGTGGGGATCCATAAGAGTACATCTCTTATGAGTTCATCTCTGCTTCTCCAGCAGTGTCCTGCATGTCTCCAGCAGTGTCTTACCGAGGGACTACTCAAGTGTTTATCACTTTGATGTGATTTCTTCAATAGACCTCGTTTTCGAGAAGCTTTTACGTTCTTTTAAGGTTTTTATTTTTTCCTTCATCTTCGCTTGTTTGATGGTCTTCATTTCCAATATTCACAATTACTTGTAGTTTTCCTTCTCTCCGAGTATCTTTATACATTCTGGAATTTGTACTTCTATTCTTTCAACTGATTCTTTTTCCCCCCACTTTTAATCATGAACTAGCCACGTATTTAATGCCAAATTCCATTCCTATATCCTGGCTTTTTATTCTTATTGTTTGTATTAGGGCTTGCTTTTTTTTTCACTTTTTGCAAATATCTTTATGTCATCCAAATACATAAGGTGATTATTATTATTGTTATTTTAAAAGAAGAAGAAGAAGAAGAAGAAGAAGAAGAAGAAACAATTCCAAATTATTGTCTTTTTATTTACACGTAAATATAATCAATGTAATCTCTAATAGACTCCAATTTGATTAGCTTGTCTTCAAGGATTTAAAATTAATTATTATTCATAGCGTTATTAAAGATCATCTTGATAGCGAATGAAATTAATCCACGAAGTTTTGATTTTAATTTAACGCTACACCACACTTGAGAAATTCAAACGTTTGAATGATGACTTATGTTCTTATGAGAATTAAACCCATAGGATTATCCTCAAATTAATGCAAGAGTTTAATTCTAACACCACTTCCCCCCATCCTTTTCAGAACCAAGCAAGAGAAAGAAAGGGGTCCATTCATTTATAATTGCCATGGGACTCGATTTTGTTGATTTAAAGAGACGACTCGACTCAATTGATGAAACATATGATAAATAATTTTATCCGTTGGGGATTTGAACCCATTTCTCTTTTCTACTTTGGCTTCAAAATGCTGGCAGTGTTGTTATCAGTTCTAACAATATGGCTTGAGAAGACAGCTTTTATATCCATTTCCATGGAATTCTTCCTCGGTAATGCTTTTGTTAGTTACGCATTCAGCCTCGCTTGCGGAAGAAAGAAACAGACAATATAAATCAACTTCGGCCGAGAAATGTAGTCTTGTAAAGAATACCTGCCATTGCGCGCTACCTCGATACTTTTAGCCTTATGCCGTGCTAAGTAATTGTTCAATAGTAGAATTAAAAACTTAGGATTGAAACTATCAAATAAAAGATAACGAAAGAGGCGAGAAGAAAGAAAGAAAGAAAGAAAGAAAGAAAGATACAGATGAGAAAGTGACACAGAAGGGGAGTAGGCGAAGGAAATATTGAATAGAGATGACAAGAAGAAGAAGAAGAAGAAGAAGAAGAAGAAGAAGGAGAAGAAGAAGAAGAAGAAGAAGAAGAAGAAGAAGAAGAAGAAGAAGAAGAAGAAGAAGAAGAAGAAGAAGAAGAAGAAAGATATTTAAAAGGTCAACATTTTAAGCTTATTCTTTTCGTAAAAATTGAAAATCTTTAGACTGTTGTGCTTGAATAGACCTTTATTTTAGAAATCCTCAGTATAGAAAGATGGATTATACAGTCAAATAATTGAAAGAAATATCAACATGAAATAAATTATTTAATATCCATTCAAAATTTTAGCCTTGATATTGAAAACATATTATCGTCAAATAACAAATATTGTTAGGGTTAGCAAAGAGGCATAAAGAGATAGAATAAGAAGAAAAGTTTGGGAGAGAGTAAAAGAATAAATATGAGTAGACAGTAAAATAATAAAAAGGAGACAATGAGAGAAGAAGAAGAAAAAGGGAAGGAGAGAGTGAAAGAATAGGGAAGATCGTGATGAAAGAATAAAAAGAAAGGATAAAGATAAAAATAAAAGAATAAGAAGGAAAGATAATATGTTAGCGAAAGAAGAAGAAGATAAGAAGAAAACAGTGAAAGAGTGAATGAGAAAAGATTAAAAGACAATGAAAAAGGAAAGAGAAAAGATAAGGAGACAGTGAAGGAAGAAGGAGAAAAGATTAAAAAGTAAAGAGAGGAAAAAGAAGGTGAAAAGATGAAAGGACTGTGAAAACAAGGAAAAAAGATAAGGAGACAATGAATGAAGCAAGAGAAAAGATAAAAGGTCGAAAAATAATAAGAAGAAAAGATGAAAATATTGTGAAAGAAGAAGAAGAAGAAGAAGAAGAAGAAGAAGAAGAAGAATGGGTGGAAGAAGAAGAAGAAGAAGAAGAAGAAGAAGAAGAAGAAGAAGAAGAAGAAGAAGAAGAAGAAGAAGAAGAAATGAAAAAACAGCGAAAGAAGAAAGAGAAAAAATATGGATACAGTGAAAGAAGAAAGAGAAAATATTAGGATTCAATGAAAGAAAAAGGGGAAATATAAGGATTCAAAGAAAGAGGAGAAATGATATAGGATACAGTGAAAGAAGATGGAGAAAATATAAGAATTCAATGAAAGAAGAAAGAAAAAAGATTAAAAGACAGTGAAAGAAGAAGGAGAAACGTTAAGGATACAGTGAAAGAAGAAAGAGAAATGATAAAGGATACCCTGAAAAGAGAAGGAGAAGGAGAGGGTAAAGGGATACATTGAAAGAAAGAAGCACAGATAAATAGACAAAAAATGAGAGATAAAGGCTGCAGTAGGTTATGTGCGAAAGTAATTAATTACAACGGAAGGTAAATGATTTCCGTGAATATTTTTACGTCATCAGACAGAATTGTCACGAGGGTCCCGTGAGACGATGCTTTCCATTATCTGTTTTACTTGTACATATTTTAAAATTTTTCTATAAAACTTTGTTAAATCTTACACAAATCAACAATTGACAATTGCCTTGATAAAAGTATTCAGTCAACATTCTGGTATGGGATCAACGCTGCTATGAACGAGGATCGTGGTTAACTCTCAGCATTATTATCATACGTCGAATAAATAAAGTATTAAATCAAGATAGAGTTGATGAAAATCTTCTCACGTATGATTAAACTTGAACTCAAAAGACTAAAATAAGGTCGAGTTCAAACTCTATTCCTTCCACCTTAACGGTTTATACATATATTTATAAACATTTATAAATGCTAATGAGTCTCTCAACGCCTTCCGTTTTGTTTAATTCGGTTGAGTGTCTATAATTCACCAACAATTCTATGCATTTTTTATAGATTCCAGATGTTCTCCGCTTTCATTAGATCTATTATTTTTCCTTTAACCTTTCGGGAAAATTTTATGGCTACTTCTTTTTCATAAATATGTAATCAGATTCGTAAAGCTGTGACTTGAACCGGGCGTGTCTGCATTGGTCTTAACCCAAGAGGTTTACTATTTACCATGCTTATAGATATTTACATTCTCGTCTCAAATTTGCTCGCCCCATTGCTGTGGTTAACATACTAGTAATGCAAGCTACGAGGTGCATATGATAAGTTTCCAGACGTTTTTTCGTATGGCCACTTTTATTGATAGTACATACATGAAACTCTAGTCGCCTTCGAAGTAATCTCTTCCGGATGCAATGCACTTGTACGGTTCCAACAACTTCTGGAACCCCCATGGAAGTCCTCTTGTATGAGCGTGTCAATGACCTACGTCACAGCCTCTTTCATCTCCTCAATTGTCTCATAACGACAACCTCTGAGTTTAGCGAATAACCAAAAATCACAGGGAGCAAGGTCTGGACTATAGGGAGACTGAGGAACTGTCTTGATGTCCATCTTGGTCAAATAGTCTGTGACAAGGACGGAGTTGTGGATTGGGGTATTGTCCTGCTGGAAATGCCACTGACCCGATTTGAAGAGTGCTGGCCTCTTCCCTATGAATCTCTTCCTGAACTCCCTTAAAACCTCAACATAGTAACCCTAACCCTAACCCTTTGGCCAATCAACTCTGGTCTATTGACTTCTTTACTCTTCCCACACCTCTCATCATCCCTCACAGACTCCCTGCCTTCCTTGAATCTCTTATGCCCCTCAAAAACTGATGCTCGATTCTTACAAGATGCTCCAAAAGCAGTCTGAAGCATCTCATACGTTTCTGTGGCATTTTTTTCCAAGTTTAAAACAGAATTTTATTGCATATTGCTCTTCTTAAAGTGTCAAATTGCATTTTTGAAATTCACCAGTTGTGACAACCAGGCTTTAGAAGGGTGTATTCCAATTCCTGTTGTAGCTGTTCATTTGAATCTGAAATTATAAAAATGAGTCAGTCATCTCATAACGTGTATAGCAATTAGATACTGAATGTTCAAGAGTCTACGACAATTTTAAATGTCCATAGGAAAAAAGTCTGGAAACCTATCTTATGCACCTAGTATTAATTGTAAGTTTGTTACTCATTTTGTTAAAAAAAATCAGACTATAATTTTAAGCCATTAATATTTGTCCCGATTTTTTTTTAAATGTCAATTTTAATTACTTTTCATTGCTGTTACTCGGAATGGTATTCTATGACCAAAAAGAAACAAATCAAGAATTGAAAATGTCTATCATCATCATCATCATCATGGTGATTATTATCAAGGCGATCATGGATGTATTTAACTCTCTTAGCATCCGTTCTGACACATTTAAACCAGTACTAATTGATTGCACGTTCAAATGCGACGTCAAATACATGAGATGAATACCCTCATTTAAAATATTCATCGATCATATTAAACATTTATGGCATGCTTGCATCCACTCTCTTGGTAATGACCAACGAAGGTTGAAAGTAGATGTAGTCAGACTGTAATATTATAGATTACAGAAATTAATTTTCATACAGTCGGATTTATGAACAGTTTTTTCCCATATATATTTATACATATATAGTCATCCACAGACAGATCTGTTTCGTTCTATCAGAAATCATCAGTGTGGCTAGACAGTAGGTTCCCGTAGCTGGGATCGAAACCCGGTTGACTCAAACGCCAAGCCAAAAGCCAAAGGCTCTAACCATTCAGCCACGAGGAGCGATTAGCTGCGAAGTAAATTTTAAACGGTTATGAATCACAATTATAATTGTTTACATACATCGGTTCAACGGCTGCCGAGACCTCAATTCATATACGAAAAGGATTGCAATAGACGCTAATGGCAACACGATTACTTCTTCGCCAGAGAACTCAACCCTACGGGGGTAGGGGAGTATATATTGGAGGCTGGTTGATAATTGTCCGAAATCTCTGATGTTACACACCTGTGTATATATATATATATCCAGGTGTGCAACATCAGAGATTTCGGGCAATTATTAACCAGCCTCCAACTTCATGTGTGAGATCTCACAAGCGAACGTTAAAAGGCAATTAAAACACTCAACTTCAAATCCTTATTTCTCATCTTCAATACAATATTCCTACAATAATATCTACTGACAAAACATACAAACACACATGTATAACCAAGGGAAAGGAGTAGCGCACTCATCTACACCTCGGTGTTGTAGCTATTTAAAAGAGCGCCTTTCGGTTACCCTCGACTACGATTCCCAACTATACTTTTATATCATAATCATCATAAAGCCGTGCTGACAGTATGGATCCCCCCCCACTCTCTCTCTATCTCTTTCTTTCCATCCATCCATACCATCCCTTGCTCCCGGCAGGTCTTCCAAACTTCAATGAAATATTCTTGTGGAGTACTATTGGATTGAATTCAGAGTTTTCATTCTCTGAGATTGTTTGCCTTGCCGATGCTAAAGAACCCCAACTTCCCTACTATTTACCAATCGGTGGAGAATAGTGACAAATTTATTGATAGTCAAAACTTTCCGCCATCTACATCGCAAGAAACAACCCCACGTGTCTTGATAGTAATTTACTAAGCTTTTTGCTTAGATGTGGAACAAGGTCGTGTGAATGGGGCACCCAGTGAGACTCGAATTCATTCGTGAAGGTTTGCTAGTCTAGCTTGCTAACCATTACACTACCCACGCCCTGGCGTGTCTTAATAGATTCCTTGTTGGTAAGGAACTTTGAACATCAAAAATTAATGTAGCCCTGTCGGCTGGGGCTGTAGAATACACCGACTGGGTGTGACACTAATCTATCCGATGGTGAGGCACCAGTAATGCTGAAGGTTCACTCTGATCTGGAGTGGTAGCACCTGATATGGTCTTATCTATGTGTCATATAGAACAGGTTTTCATGAAAATTGAGTGCAAGCAAATGATTAAGCTAAACTGAATTGTTAGAAATAGAACTGTTTGGTCATTTAACTGTGTGTAAACGAATGTCTGATGTTTAATTGAATTGTTAGTGATACAGAGCAATATTTGGAACCATTTAACATTGCGCAAAAGAATGAGCAATGATTAATACAATAAATTGTGTTAAATTGCAAAACTTGTAAACACTTCATTGTCTGCAAACAAATAATTAATATTAAATAGAATTATTAATGTTAGATAGCGATAAGTGAAACCAATACTAGTGTACAAACAAATTAGTAGCTACTCATTTGAAAATGAAATTACCAATGAACAAATCTCTTACATATGAATCTAATCACAACTTCGACTTTAATTCTGCTAAGGTGCTCGTTTACATCCATAATAAAAGTCTAAGACGAATTTTCGAAGCCACTGCTATCTCATTCTTTAATTCCCTAAATAATCCTCTTGGTTTTTATAATATTTCTCCTTACTTGTGCAGATCCATTTAAATAGCTACAATATATTCCATCTTTAGTTAATATTTTCCACATATATCATAATTTTTATGCTTTCTATTTTTTTTTGTTTTTCTTTCTTTCTTTTTCTTCCTTTTTCTCGAAATCTTTCTCGTTAAACAAACGTAACATAAATTCTATACAATATTCCTAATAAGTCAAATGATGTTATTTAAAACAACAAACACTGATTCACCAAATAAACGGCCAACTTTTTCTTATTATACAAACTTTCCGCTTGGTTTTTGTATTGTGCATTTTTAAACATCAATCGTTGACTTAACATCGCTAATATCACCCCTCATGGTGCTGATGATGGTTCAGTAGAACCGAAACGTTATAGTGTCGACTTCTCAATAAATCTCTCCTTCCACTTGGATTTCCTTGTTATCAATTTATCTTCATATTGTCGGATTACAATGATTTATTTACTTTCATATCATGTATATTTATCTAAATGCGTGCAAACAAAGAACTGATGTTAAATTGTTACTGTTACATAGGAATACTTGAAAATATTTAACTATGCACAAACAAACGATTAATATTAATAGACTTATTCGTATTTGATAGCAATTCTTGAAACCATTTAACTTGGTACAAAAAATGAGCTCAGGATCATCTAAAGATATTATCAAGAAAATATGTTTTCAAATCATATATATCTAATATATATGTATAAAGCAGATTTGTGATTAAATAACCGACAATGGTTGATATTCAATAAAACCCAACTAAACCGAATCATATATACGAGGATCATTAAATAAGTTTGCAGACTTTTTTTCGTATGGGAACTTTTATTGATAGTACACACTCTAGTCCCCTTCGACGTAATCTTCTCCGGATGCAATGCACTTGTTGTACCGTTCCAAAAACTTCTGGAAGGTACCAAGGAAGTCCTCTTGTGTGAGCGTGTCAATGACCTTCGTCACAGCCTCTTTCATCTCCTCATTGTCTTATAAAGACAGCCTTTGTGACAAGGACGAATTTGTGGTCTGGTGTATTGTCCTGCTGGAAATGCCACTGACCCGATTTGTAGAGTGTTGGCATCTTCCCAAGGAATCTCTTCCTGAACTCCCTTAAAACCTCAACATAGCAACCAAAACCCTAACCTAACCCTTTGTCCAATCAACTCAGGTCTATTGACTTCCTTACTCCTCCAACACCTCTCATCATCCCTCACAGACTACCTGCCTTCCTTGAATCTCTTATGCCCCTCAAAAACTGATGCTCGATTCATACAAGATGCTTCAAAAGCAGTCGGAAGCATTTCATGCGTTTCTGTGGCATTTTTTTCCAAGTTTAAAACAGAATTTTATTGCATATCGTTCTTCTAATGTGTCCTCACGTCCAGATTGCATTTTTGAAATTCACCAGCTGTGACAATCAGGCGTTAGCAGGGTGTATTCCAATTGCTGTTGTAGCTGTTCATTTGAACCTGAAATCATATAAATTAGTCAGTCGTCTCTTTAGATGTATAGCAATAACATAGTGAATGTTCAAGAGTCTACAACAATTTTAAATACCTGTACAAAAAAGGTCTGGAAACTTATTGAAGGTTCTACTTACGTAATATATATATATATATATATATATATATATATATATATATTTTATATATATATATACATATATATATATATATATATATATATATATATTCCTTTAGCCAACGAGGTCCGCTTGGTGGCCGAGAGGTCTGAAACTTAGTCTAACGTAAAGTTAGATGGGCTTCGATCCCGGCTTCGAGCGTCCTGCGTGTCTAGCCACACTGAAGAGTTCTGATAGAACGAAACAGTCTGTCTGTGGATGACAATATATATATATATAAAGAGGATTTGTCATTAGATAACTTACAATGATTGATATGTCATAAAACCCCACCAAACCAAATCTTACATATTTAATGTTTATCTATAAAGAGGATTTGATATCAAATAACCTACAATAGTTGATATGCCATAAAACCCAACCAAATCATATATATTTAATATGTATAAAAATGTTTTGATATTAGATTAAATCATAATGGTTGATATGCAATAAAACACAACCAAACCAAATCTTATATATCTAAAATATATGTATAAAGTTGGTTCGTTATTAAATAAGTAAAATGGTTTGGTTTTATGGCATATCAAACATTGTAGGTTATTTAAATTCTCTTTATACATATATATTAAATATATAGGATTTAGTTTGGTTGAGTTTTATGGGATATCAACCATTGTAGATTATCTCATGCCAAATCGTGTTTATACATATGTATTGAATATATATGATGGTTGATATGCCATGAAACGAAAGCAAACCAAGCCAAACCAAAAATAAATTGGAGTGGGATATCTTTAACAAGTTGTCTACCTTTTCCTTTCTGATGCAGACAACCTTGTTACATCTTCATCCTTTGCTCCTTTCTAACTCTTTGTAAATGCACTACTTGGCAGAATTCGAACTCTGCTCTCCGAGATCGTTTTTCAATTATTACCATCTTTTTCGACTTCTATAAATATTAAATTTATTCCCTGCTTATCCGGGTGTGATAAATTCATAAAATACTGATGTGTGATATGACTGCACAAAGATACTGTTGACGCCAAAATTCTTTTAGGCTTCAAGAAATTTTGGGATGTAAACCAACCTTTACTTAGAACAGGACAGTTTCTTCTTTTATTCGATGCAAGCAAATTTCTCAACTCAAGAAAAGTCTGTGATTGCATCAAAAAAGTAAGAATATCAATTTACTTAAATTCCAAATTAACAAGTTTCCTTCTATCTTTATAGAATAGCATATCTCTCTGTCTTTCTCTCTTTCTCTCTATATACATCTTTCTCAACATATATATATATATATATATATATATATATATATATATATATATGAGGGCCGAGTGTGTGCAGATGTGGGTGGGAAAACTAAATCTAATTAAATGTACAAAGAAGCTAATTTGAGGCACTTCAATAAGTTCGTTGTGTAATGATAAAAAATGGGAGGTGCCCGAGGTGAAGTGGTTATCGTTGTAGGAACAGGACACGGCGATACGAGTTCAAATCCCAGACGAGGCTGATAGCATTTCCCATAACACTAATACCCTTGGGAAAGGTATGAATCCAATCATTCTCCCTCCAGCTATTGGTAAATAGTAGGGCAGACTGATATTATTCAGCCTTGGTGAGACAACTAGTCTAGTAGAAGAAAAACTCTGAATTCGAACCTGTTAAACGCCGCTTAAAAATTGACCTTGTATCATATTCTGCCCGAGCGGAAGAGTAGGTAAATATGAATGATAAAAAATGGCTTTTAAAAAAGAAATATCAATTTTTCAAATTAGGTTTAATCTTTGTTAATGAACTTAATATAGTTGTGAATGCTATTAATGTTGATTGAACATCATAAAGTGAAAATTTCATATGAAAATTCAGTCGAAAACTACGTTATACAACTGAGTTAAGCTGCTTCGTAAACATCGATTCATTGGGGGGCATAACTGAAAGAAAACTTTTCTCCATGTTTTATGCTTTTTGAGACATAGAGAAAACAAGGAACTGAACTTATTAAGCAGAAAACTCTTCTACTTATTCTCTTTCACAGACACACACACACACACACACACACATATATATATATAAGCAGAAAGAGAGAGATAGAGAGACAGAGAGAGAGAGACAGAGAGAGATAGATAGATAGAGAGAGAAATACCAAACGAAAGGAAACGAAACCATATATAAGTATAAATATATCTATATGATATCTAAAGATAATTTTCTCGACGTGAAACTGAGAGTAAATACTAAAAGGCTTGTAACCACCGTTCTATTTTAAAAGTTCAATGTCTTTAACTTAAAAAAGACAATTTTATTTACAGTATGTATTTAATATTTTAGTGGCTATATCCAAGAAATTATTATGGTTTCTTTGTTTAAAGGCATATTAACCTTCGTGGGCTATTTAATGCCAAAACAGCCTGGTAGAAGAACGCCAGTGATACTATTTAACCTACTGCTTGGATCAGATTCTCGTGTTTATTTTCTAATTGTTAAGCTAAATAATTACATTGAGAAATGCTATATATTGTGGCTTATTGACCTTTGACAGACCCGTCAGTTAGTGATTTCTAAACAGGATGTGTAAAGAAGTGAATAGCAGAAGCGGATCACGGAGTAGAGAGCCGAAAGGATATCCGGAAGGAACGTGTAGGCTTTATGAAATTATATATGCACAAATACCCACGGACAGAACAGTCATTCGGTCAGTCAGTCGGGCAGTTAAGCCAAGCAGATTCGGAGAGAAGCCAGCGAGTACCAAGTGGGTGTTAGGGGGACCCCTGGCTAAGAACCTCTTGATAAAGAAGCAAAGAAGTAAGACCCTGAACATAGACTCACAACGTGGAAAAGAAAAGTGTCAATATAGCAGTCCTCCGCCAGCCTTTGTCCGAGTCCTTCGTCTTTGTCTCTCTGTCTCACACGCTCACTGACAATTTCAAACCTTTTGAGTAACAAAGAAGCAGGAGTTATTTTCTTATTAGCAAGTGTTATTGTCTCATCAATTCTCCATTCTACTTTGGTTACATAACAATATTTCAACGTGTCAGGAGTTTTTTTTTTCCTGAAGAACACAAGTGGAATGCGACAAACTCTACTAAGAACCAACGGGGGATACTTGTGGTGTAACGAAATCGTCGGAGAAAATTGATACGGCGAACGGAGTTCGAGTCGTAAACAAGGATGTTTGCATTTCACACAGCGCTAATACCTATGGGAAAAGTATGAATCCAATTATTCACCCTCCAGTAATGGAGAAAGAGTTAGACAGTCAGGGCTCTTTAATTTTAGTATGGTAACCGATGTAGGAGAAGGTAAACTCTGCATTCAAACCAATTGAAATCCGCCCAAAAATTACTTTGTATCACATCCTGTTCGTACAAAGGGGTTGATATATATATATATATATACATTGTACCAGCAGCAAGGAACAGTATCTTATC
This sequence comes from Sepioteuthis lessoniana, assembly GCA_963585895.1. NCBI lineage: Eukaryota > Metazoa > Mollusca > Cephalopoda > Myopsida > Loliginidae > Sepioteuthis > Sepioteuthis lessoniana. The sequence goes on along the minus strand of OY757913.1, from coordinate 17,544,384 downwards.
TAACCATTAATTATCTTGTTTCAATCTTCCATGAATATCCCTGGTTCGAATTGCGCGATTCGCATCCATAACCCATAAACATGCATCCACTTTTCTTTCCTCTCTGTTTCATCGCCTGATATCTTCATAAAATATCTCGTTACTGGCAGACCATAATTGTTGACGAATAAGAGGGGTAATGTCTTAATAAGTAATAAAAAAACATTGTCAAACCCATCTCACCAACTTAGATCAGAGAAAAAAGCTGTTACTGCTGCTGTATTCATTATCAACCTTGACAAGGGCAAGTCAGCAGACACTCGTAAAAAATACTGGAATAACAGTGATAGTTACCTTAAGTAAAGGATGGAAATATCGAAGGCCGTCGTACGAATAGCCACGATAGTGATATGCTAAGCTACGATGATTGACAGGACATATGAAGAGCAAAAAAAAAAAAAAAAAAAAAACTTTGCCATAATCATTTCGGCTCACTGTCAACATTGACAGGATCCAATAAGATGATTTTATTTTGAGCTGAGAATGATCAGGAAAAGTTGGAAGCAGACAGCAAAGTTTATTGAAGTGTGTAGTCGTCATGCGTCTAGCTTCTAAGAGAAGGCAAACGAAAATGAGCAAATCAAAAAAGCTTTCACTTGCCGGCGAGAGCGCAACCCTTCCCCACCCACCAAAAGAAAAAAAAAAACGAAAAAACGAATCGAAAAAAAAAGAAAAAAGGCTATATGTGGGTACTGCCAAAAACTTGTCAGATTTAATTCATTACTCAATCAAAGCAACTATTTACAAGTGAACTGGTTTTCGTCCAAACGTTATTTTAACATGAATTATTTTTATTCAATGTTCTAGATATTTATTTTCAGAATTTATAGTAAGCTGGGCTTAGTACGTCTGAATTGCCCAGTAGACTGCGGCTGTAGAATACACTGACTGCATCTCTGCAGAGAGGTAAGACCCCTTAAACGAGTGTCCTGTGGTTCAGCTGACTGGGGCTGTATAATACACCGGATGCATCTCTGCAGAGGGGTAAGACTCCTTCATCGAGTGTCCTGTGGCTCAGTCGACTGGGGCTGTAGAATACATCGATTGCATCTCTGCAGAGAGGTAAGACAGCTTCAACGAGTGTCCTGTGGTTCAGCTGACTGGGGCTGTATAATACACCGGATGCATCTCTGCAGAGAGGTAAGACCCTCCTAACGAGTGTCTTAGATATGTCAATAAATAATCTAATTGTGAAGTTCAAGTAATGCTGAAATAAATAATCTAATTGTGAAGTTCAAGTAATGCTGGAGAATGCGGAGTAGCCCTTCATTGTCATTGCTCCCAGCTCCACTCTTGCCCGGAGTGGTAGCACCTGATAGAGTCCTATCTATGGATCAAATAGAAATAAAATGCGTACTTATGCTAAACTGAATTGTTTGGAATAGAACTGTTTTGATATTTAACCATTTGTAAAGAAAAACTAAACTTATACAAAATTGAATTGTTTGAAATTTAATTAGACGTTAAATGACCCGAAAAAAGGGTTGATAAGCTGTAAAACAAAACAACCAAACAATCAACTTCATACGTCTGAAAGCCAAAATTAGACGAATCTTCCAAGAATAACACTAAACTACCAAGAGGTAGTCCCTGTGGTGTAGTGGATAACGTCCTAGACAGTCTCATCGAAATGAAATGAGTTTAAACTCCAATCGCGCTTTTGCGTTTTCTTTCGGGTTAATGCACTTTGAAAAGACATAAAACCCGTTATCCTCTCAACGTTGTGTTAAATAGTATCAATACTGTGATTTTACTAGGATGGTTTTAGCCACACACGCACACAAAAATTAAAATAAAGAAAGAAAGAAACCAAGCCAAATCAATCTAGCTGCCTTCGAAAGAATCTCGGTTCAAAGACATCACGCAGTTCACTACACGACTTAAAAACAATTTGAACTTTTAAAAAATCCCTTAAACGATAATTCTATTCTTGGTTGGGCCGATAACTTTTCTGTACTTCCTCATAAGCATTAAAAATCATTTATGAAGCTCGAATTACCACAAAAATACACAGATATCTCAACTGAACAAAAACTTAGGTACTAGAGCATATTATAGCACAAGTGAAAACTGATCTATTTACCGATTGATTTTGATTGCATACCAACCCGACAGGGGCTATGTTAAGCCAAGAAGTTAAGGAATCGCTTTCATTGTATTTTTATATTTACACTTTTTCCGCAGTTGTTTCGTAAGAGTTTTTGCACACAGTTATATGATATCAAGTATTCCTATCAAATACAAATAATTTGTACGCAGTCGTATGGTTTCAAGTATTTTATCTAATACAAATAATTATACGGATTCAGGTTTGATGCAACTGTTGGTGGTATAATGGTTTCCGCTGTTAAAAATGTACACGACGATCCGAGTTCAAAACCTTGACGAAGCTGTTTGGTTTTTATATATCGCTAATGCTCTTTGGGGAAAGGTATGAATCCAACTATTCTCCCAATGGGTAAATAGTAGGGCAGACCGAGCTGTTTAACCTTGGTATGACAACCAGTCGAGGAGAAGGTAAACTCTGAATTCAAACCTGTTAAACTTCGCTAAAAAAATTGACCCTCTGTTGCATCCTACTCGTATATATATATATATATATGTGTGTGTGTGTGTGTGTGTGTGTGTGTGTGTGTGTGTGTGTGTGTGTGTGTGTGCTGCTGGCATGGATTTCCCTGACTCTCTCTCGCCATTTGTCTCTATCATCCATCGCTTCCAGCAAATCATACTGTGTTCGTACAGAGCTGTGGTAGTTGATCGCCCAACCCTTACTTGTCCGTGTGAAGGGGTCCATTGGAGAACGTCGCTGATGACTTCATCCTTATTTCTCCAGTAGTGTCCCGCATGATTAGTTCCTATTGATTGGATGGTTGTAGAGATGGGAGATCGGTGGCCGTACAACTGCTATTTTGTGGGATGTTGCTTCCAGGATTTAAATGCTTCGAACTATATTGAACAAATCCTGGAAGCAACATCCCATATATATAAAAAAGTAAAGTTGGCAATCGTAGTCGAGGATGACCCGAAGGCTCCATTTTAATAGCTAATACACCGAAGTGTAGAGGAGGGCGCTTCTCCATTACCTAGATTGCTCCACTTTACCCTTAATCCTTACTTTATGATGCTGAGTATTTAGCAAGGTGGCATCAAGTACGATTTTTTGAATCTTTGGTATGACTCGACCTGGGATTGAACCCCGGTCTCCAGGACCATTGGCGAACACTCTACTCATTAGCACTATGGCCCGGTTAGTTTCAAATAACTAATAATGGCCCTTAGTAAACAATTGTACCTACAATAACTATTCATCATCATCATCATCAAATCAGGCTGACTCCACAGATTCCTTGACTCTCTCTCTCTCTCTCTCTCTCTCTCTCTCTCTCTTTCTAGACATCTGCCCATATTAGGTTTCGCTTTTAACAGGTCCTCTTGACTGCATCAAGTATTTGTACCACACTGGTACGCCCAGCAGTGCCCAGCATATCTCGATCATCTTACTTGGATGGCTTGTGAGATGGGAGGTAAGTGGCCGTACAGCTACTATTTTTGTTGAGTGCTGATTCCAGGATTTATTTTAAAAGGCGCGTAGCATTCTAGAGTATTTCCCATGCTTGCGTTTCGTCAAGTCCAAGTGGTGCTACCATACAATAGTACTGACCCGGCTACAACTTGGAAGAATTCCCATTTTATTTTATCAGAGTGATCAGGTTTCCGTACAGTTGATAACCTGTCAATAGCAGGCCTTGATCTTCCTATGCGTATGTTGACTTCGCTTTTTGTTGATGAGATATTACTACCGAAGTATGTGAAAAGGTCTACAAATTTCCTAGGCTTGCAATTTAATGTGGAGATGGCACAATCTTTTTAAAAACACGTTTGGTTTGGTTTGGTTTTATGGCATATCAACCTTTGTAGGTTATATAACGCCAAATCCATTCTTATGTAAATAATTAGTTCTATTTCAAACAATTCAGTTTAGCAAGAGTAAACAGTTTTCAAAAACATTTCTATTTCAAACTATTTAGTTTATTCAAGCAGTTATACATAACAATTCAATTTAGTGTAAGTACAGTTTCAATGCCAAAAAACAGTTCAATTTCAAATAATTCAATTTAGCATAAGCACGCAGTTTAAACGTAAGTACAGTTTAATTGTTAAAAAAATTTCTATCTTAAGCTATTCAGTTTAGTCGAGCAGTTCTAATTCAGTTAATTCAGTTTAGTATAAGTACAGGTCTTGTTTACACACACTTAAATGTCAAAACAGTTCTATGTTAGTTAGTGTAGATACAGTTTCAGTGTAAGATAAAACAGTTCTATTTCAAATAATTCAGTTTAGTATGAGCACGCAGTTTAAATGTAAGTACGGTTTAATTGTCAAAAACTTTTCTATTTCAAGCTATTCTGTTTAATCAAACAATTCAGTTTAGCATAAGTATGCCGTTAGTTCTATTTAACCCCTGGATAGGACCATATCAGGTGCTACCACGCCGGGCCAGAGTGGACCTGGGAGCAATGGCAATGAAGGGATGCTCCATATTCCCCAAGGCCCCAGCATTACTGGGACCTCACCATCAGATTGTTTAGTATCATATCCAGGACACTCATTGGGGGGATCTTACCCTTCTACAGAGGTGCAGTCAGTGTATTCTACAGCCCCAGCCGACTGGGTAATTAAAAACACGTGAATTCTGTTTTATCTGAGTTTGCATAGAGGCCAATGCCCTTTGTTGCCAGCTCCAGGCAATGAAGCAGAGATTTGGCTCGAGCAGATTTATTTGCGTGAACTGCTGGATTATCTGTGTAGTCTGCATCCGTAATAGTTTCTATGGGATATCATATGCTTTCTGCCCTTTTAGTGTAAAACAGTTTTCTTTCAGTGTCGTTTGTAATACGTAATCTAGGCTGCTTATGAATAGAAACTGTGTCAATTGGATCTACTTGCGAGATTACCGCGATAAAGTTAAAGTAATCAGTGTTGCCACCGGTGTAGCATAGGACCAAAATACGTTGTCTCTGAAAGAAAGTAGTTCGCAGAAAAGAAACACTCAAAACTTGAATTTTAAGGAAGAAAATAGTAGTCGCTTTTATTCATTGGGACTACAGCGGACTGTAATTAAAAAAGTTTCTTCAATAGCGTTCTTCCTCCCTCCTCTTCTTGGCGATGACGGCGGCGTCGTTATCGTTGGCTTGTTGATACTTTCATATCAGTCGAATTGCTGAAAGGCTGGGTATGACATGCGTCGGGGCGTCCTGGACCTCTGTTGAACCTGTTTAGAAACCAGCCTTGAACTGCCAAAATCTCGTTACTTGATTTCCTTATATAGCTATTTGATGGATCAATTCGAAGGTTCCCGAAGGCTCGATGATCACCAGTAAAAACAGTGGTATAGCACGTGAAAGTTCACACGTGATTATATTAAAATCACGCTTAAACTCTACAGGTCACTCTGCCTGCACGAGCGAGGTTCGTGACATTTTTGATCGTATGACTCACGTACCCAATGATTGATGACAGCTGATGTTCTCGCGCATTCTCCAACCTTGAGAACACCGCAATTCAATGACGGTGCCTGTCCGTAATATTACACCGGGTGAGCGGACCAGTGCTTTTCTATTTTTGTAGTGCATCATTATAGCTGTAATATCTTCTTTGGAGAGACTATTCACTGTGTATATAACCAAGTTTTTAAAAATTGCGAAGGAAAATTCACCTTAACCAAATCCTACTAGTATAGTACCGGAGATGTATAACTTCGCAACAATAAAACCCCTCGAACTGGTGAACTCCGTGACAATCAAAAATGTGGCTTCCATAATAAGTTATCTTACCCCGTCCCGTCACTGGATATCAGACTGTGTCGTAAAATGCAAAATGCAAAAACCAAGGGGGTAAATTTGTATAATAAAAAAATGTTGGCCGTTTAATTGTTGTTTTAAATTACGTCATTTGACTTATTAGGAATATTGTATAGAATTTATGTTACGTTTGTTTAACGAGAAAGATTTCGAGTCAAAAGGAAGAAAAAGAAAGAAAGAAAGACAAAAAGAAAAATAGAAAGCATAAAAATTATGATATATGTGGAAAATATTAACTAAAGATGGAATATATTGTAGCTATTTAAATGGATCTGCTCAAGTAAGGAGAAATATTATAAAAACCAAGAGGATTATTTAGGGAATGAAAGAATGAGATAGCAGTGGCTTCCAAAATTCGTATTAGACTTTTATTATGGATGTAAATGAGCATCTTAGCAGTAGGAGAGTCTTATACAATTTATACAAGCATAGAACATTGGAAACCATGGGATGCAGTATGGTAGATGTAATGCTAGATGGAAGAGCCCGATGGTGAGTCAACGGCACGTTTCACCTGTTTCTAGGTAAAGGAACCTCATAGGTCAACGACCATGATCAAGAAAATTACGATTAATTTTTAATTCAGAGTTTCCCTTCTCCTTGACCAGTTACGATACCAAGGTCAAAGAGCCCAGTCTGTCCATAGCTTAAGGGAGGATAGTTGGAATCATACCTTAACCAAGGGGATTAGCGCAATAACAAATGCAAACAGCCTCATCCAGGGTTTGGCTTTGGGTCGTAGTGTCCATTTCCTATGACAATACTACAGACACTTCCACAAAAAGAAAAAGAGGAGTTAGCTGAGAAAACAGCCTTTGGGAAGAAAGAGAGAAGATTGCTGACAAGATTATTATTAAATCTTGTAAACTGTTTTTAAAAGTTACCGCAGATTGTAGCTAGGGAAGGTACACAAAGATTTATGTACAGTTTAGTAATAAACCATAAACAAACCTAGTGGCTTACCTTGTTTCCCAGCCTAGGCTATTAGTTTAAAAAATAAAGCTGTACTTATCTTTATTAACAATTCATTATACCTGGGTGTATAATATATGCAGATATTTTGAACAGTGGGCAAAGTTAAATAAAAACTTCATTATCTAAAGTAAAAGTCAGCAGCATCAAGGTCTACACTATTTACTGTATTGCATTGATTTTGATTGTATGACAGTAGTTTTGAAATTATGAATTCGTGTTTGAACGTTTTTCTTTTTATCATTGGATGTTTCAGAAATATTTTTGTTGGTTTGTATGAGCAAGAGTTAAGGGTTGTTCATTACAGACAGTATATGATAAAAACGCCTTTTTGAGGCTAAAAATGTCCGACAACCCCATACTGGCAGGAAGGTTGGATCTCAAAATCGTAATCAAGAAGGAATTCACTTAGCACATTGGAACCACGTTCCTGCCAGCAGAATGTTGTATGAAGACAAAAGAAAGAAAAAAAATGGAAGTATACGAGGATTTCGTCGGGGAAGCGAGGAAGATATTGGACTGTATTATTCCTGCCATAGTTGGCGCTCTTGGCACAATGCGAAAAATACCTGAGTCAAAGATAGAAGAAAAGGAATTTCCGTGAAAAATGGAAACAGTACAGACCGTAGCCATTGGGGAGTCTACAAAAATACTGAAGATGTCAATTCATTACAAATGATAAGCATCTCTTATGAACGCACAAATTCACAAAATGATAACGAGACCGGGTGGACAATATGGAAGAACGGCAGTTTCCGATGCAGCATGTTTCTCTTCTTCATAATATCGTGGTTTTTTAAAAGAAAGGGAAAGAATTACGTAAGAACAGTTTCAAAGTAAGAGTCGCCCTAACGAGGCTGATGACAACGTCGGATTATTTTAGAAACTTCAGTTCTTAGTTTTGAACTGGTTTTGCCTTCAACGAAACCAGGTACCCTACCAAGGCTAACGTTTTCACTCCATCTACTATTTATCTATAGTCTTGTGTGATACGATGGGTGGTATTGGTTTCTGTGGGTGTGGGTGTGCGTGCCTGTCAGAGGATCCCTTTTTCTGTTTTGGCGCGAAACCCACACTAATGGTTTGTGCGCGAGATTTCCCAAGAGACCGGAAGAGAACGAGGGAAGGAAGGTCCCAGAGCTGAACAGAAGAAACCAATCGGCAGACCAAGGCAGCCAGCAGGAGAGAGCAGTCACAGACGTCGGGGGAAGCCGACTGCTAGGACTTGTGGATCCAGAGCCCAGGTTAACCAACGTGAGAGGATGAGTCAGCGTTCCTGGTGGCTTTGAGGGAATTTCGCTCGAATACACGGTTGCGATAGCCTACAGATGCACAGAATGTTAGGAAAGTGTAACCCAAGTCCGCGATTGTTTGTTCTTTTCTTCCACCCTCTCGGTTGTGTATGTTGCGTTTTGTGTGTCCGTAAAGAAATGTGAAATACCCCTGGCCGGAGGTAAAAGAAACCACTAGACGATCTGATGCCCATGAGTGGTTTAGGATGTTGATATAGTGGGGGTCAGCCAGCGGTGTATTGTCACATATGTATTAAACAACTCCTCCACAAAAACTGGATGTTGAACCAGGTCACTTTTTCAGTGGAGATTAACTGCTTTGAAATCAGAGTTTACCTTCTAGACCAGCTGTTATACCAAGGTTAAAGAGCCCATTCGGCCCTGCTATTTACTCATAGCTGGAGGGAGGATTGTTGGATGCATACGATTCCCACGTTTTTTAGCAAACATTGTCCAGGATTTGAACTTGGATTGCCGTCTTTCTTTGCGAAGACGGTTACTAGTTCCCCCTGAGTGCTTCCACTCTACTTTTTATCTATAAACGAACGGGTAGAGGAGATAGATTCACGCCTTTCCCAGTACTTGAACTTGGCCCATCGAGAGCATTTCTTAACCCATGCATATCAATTATAATAATGATAATCATAGAAAGACCACGAAAAAGGAACCATCCCAGCAACTATAGACCGATAACGTGATTACCTATGATGAGGAAAATCCTAACATCACAAATTAGTGAGGAGATACGTTAATCGAAGTATAGAAAGGATGCCACGAGGTATCAAAAGGAGCAATTGATCCACTGGACTTTAATCAGTACACTCTCAAAGAGAGAAAAATAAAGCGGAAAAATGTAACCCAGGCGTGAATTGATTACAAATGGCCCACGATATGGTCCCGCAAAGCTGGATAATAGACTGTCCAAAATGCACAAGATTTCTGTTTGTCACGAAAGTCATGAAAAGCAGAAAAGTGTAATTAAGTGTAGAAGGCAAAACTTTCGCTGAGGTGAAAATCCAGGGAGGTATCTTCCAAAGAGATGCGCTCTGGTCATTACTTTCTGTAATAGTGGTAATGCCAAACAATCACATACTTAGAAAATGCACAGGAGGCAACAAATTTACTAAAACGCAAAAAAAATTGACCAACTTAAGTAAATGGACGACATCAAGTTGTTTGCAAAAAAGGAAAAAGAATTGGAGAAGTTAATACAAACAATAAGAATATTCAATCATGCTATCATCCAGTCGCGCTGATAGCACTGAGTCGCCTGATTATCTCTCCCCATTCGTCACTATCATCTATCAGCCCTGCAAGTCGTTCAAACTATATACATTGTCCGCACGGAGCTTATGTGAATGATTTGTTGCTGGTCAGCCAACACTGGCGCGTCCTTGTGTAGGGGTCCATAGAAAATGAGTTTGTTCATGCGTCTCCAACTGTATCCCTCATGTTTGTTCGTCTAATGGTTGGTTTGTAAGATGGGAAGTAAGCTGGGTGGTAGGTGGCCGTACAGCTGTTGCTTCGTGGGCAATTGCTTCCACGATTTGTTCTAAATAGCGCTTAGTAATCTTGTGTAGTTCTAATATAGCTTTTTCTCTATGCTTTTTGTTAGCGTCAATTTGGTGCATCCATACAGTAGTACTGACACAACCTCTGTCAGGATATAGGAATGGAATTTGGGATAGAAGATGGGCAATACTAATAATAATAGGTAGAAAGAATCAGAAAGCACGGAGAAAAAGGAAATTACAAGTACTTAGGATATTGAAAGCGGACACCAGCCGACAGAGATACAAATGGATCACCTAACCTCGACCAGACGACCAGAGCTTGCAATAGTTAAGAAAAAAAAAAAAAAAGAGAACCTGCAGAATAGTGGACTTTGCTGTCACGAGAGATCACTGAGTGAAAATCAAAGAAAGCTAAAAGAGCAAAAAGTACTTGGACTATGTCTAAGAACTAAAAAAAAAGTGATGGAATATGAAAATAACGGTGATACCAATTGTTATTAGTGCACTTGGAAGGCTTCCAAATGCTTGGTAAGGGAGATGGAAGAGTTAGAAATCGGAGCAAGAACTGAGACCATTCAAACTACAGCATTGTTAAGATCGGCCAGAATACCGAGGAGAGTCCTGGAGACTTGAAGAGACTTGCTGTCACTCAAACTCCGATAAAAGATCATTAGCTAACGCAGGCGTGACAATTCACAAGGATTAATAATACTAACAGAATAGGGAATGAAGAAAACTATCACAAAAGGATTATCAGACCAGACATTATTGGGTTGGAAATGTGATCAACTTGTAATTATGCAAGAAATTAAAATTAAACCATAGTACGGAATGTTACGTGCACAATCCAGCTTCCGCCCTAGATAAAGAGACGCATGGAATTCACTGGGATTTTGAGGTTAAGACGGATCACATAATCCCGGCTCAAGGACCAGATCTAGTCTTAATTGACAAGAAAAAAAGGGGGATAATTTGCCGTCTTGGGGATTCTGATGACAGAGTGAAAATAAAAGAAAGCGAAAAGATAGACTTGCCTGAGAACTGGAAACATGAGGGTCAGCGTTATAAAATTGCTGATGGTGCCCTCGTCACGGCCCTCAGTGTGACAATATGCCCGGACACGGCCGGTCCCCACTATTTCAACTTCTTCCCACTCGAACGTTTGATTTTTAATTTTGCACTATATTTTCTTCAACTGCCGATTTATTAGTGTATAATCATTCATTTGCACGCAATTATTGTTTTCCTATTTAAGACTAATTTGTAGTAAGCATTTATAAGATTTCGTGTAATTGATTAATTAATTAATCCTATTTACCCAACCCCTCCTGCTCGGGCAGGATATGACACAAGGTCAATTTTTAAGCAGAGTTTAACAGGTTCAAAGTCAGAGTTTTCCTTTTCCTAGACTAGTTGCCTCACCAAGGCTGAAGAACCCAGTCTACCTTACTATTTACCCCTAGCTGGAGGGAGAATAATTGGATTCATACCTTTCCCAAGGGTATTAGTGCTATTTGAAATGCAATCGGTCTCGTCCAGGATTTGAACTCGTGTCGCCGTGTCCATTCCCTACGACGATAACCATTACACCATGGGCATTAATTAATTAATACTAAAAAATGAGATGCACAAAAGTCTTTGGGGTTTTGAGATACAAACGGATTATCTAAACTCGATTAGACATTAGTCAACAACAACAACAACAAAAGAAAAAGAAAAAAAAGGAAAAAAAAAAAGAGCGAGAACCTGCCGAATAATGGACATTTCCGTTCCAGTTGACCACAGAGTGAAACTGAAGGAAAAAGAAAAGAGCGATAAATACATTGATCTTGCTAGAGAACTGGAAAAACTGTGAAAACATGAAAGTGACGGTCATACTAATATTAATTTGGCGAGCTCTGTACAGTCACTGAAGGATTCGTAACGGGTCTGGAAGACCTGGAAATTAGAGGACGAATGGAGACCATTCAAGCAAGAACATTGTTGAGATCAGCCAATTCTAAAAAGTGCCCTGGAGACTTGCTGTCACTCAGTGGAAAATCATCAGTTAACGCTGCTATGAAGAATTCTCAAATGAGTAAAATTAAAAAAAAATAATTATAGTGCTTCATGAAAATTTATTGCTACAAGAAACTATTATTAATACAAGTAATTTGTATACAGTTAAACGGTTGTGTTTTATGGCAGAGAAGCCCTTGTTAATTATGTAATGCCAAATACTGGTTGTTTATATATATATATATATATATATATATATACATATCTATATATATATATATAGAATACTTAGTCCAGTTAAACCGGAGTTAGGAGTAATTCCATCAGGACAAGAAATTATTCATGAATGAATATTTAAATCTTCCTGGTAAAGAGCTCAATGTACCAATTATACAGAGCAATAATTTCTTTAAGAAAAAACAACGAAACCAATCACAAAGGATTATAAATTTATTTCCATCCTGTTACGCATTTTAGGCGCCTCTGGTGGTGTAATGGTTAGCAAGCTCGACTAGCAAACCTACACGAGTGAGTTCGAGTCTCATTGGGTGCCCCTTTCATATGGCCTTGTGCCACATCTAAGCAAAAAGCTTAGTAAATTTCCATCCTGTTACGCATTTTTGAAATTTTCAAAAACACGAAAAAAAATTAACAGGACTTCATCAGATCAATTAGATAAAAAAAATATATATATTGTTGGCAATCGTAGTCGAGGGCAACCTGAAGGCTGCCTTTTTAATAGCTACTACACCAAGGTGTAGGGGAGGGTGCTACTCATTTCCTTGGATTGATACACTTTACCCTTGATCCGTACCTTATAATGCTGAGTGTTAAGCAAGGAGGCATAAAGTACCATTTTTTGAGTCTTTGGTATGACTCGACCTGGGATTAAACCCAGGTCTCCCGGGCCAATGGCGAACACTCTAAAAATTAGGCCAATTAGTTGTATTTTATGGCATCTCAACCCTTGTGGCTTATTTGATGCCAAACCCTCTTTATATATACATATATTAGATATAAATGGTTGGTAAAGGTTAATTGGTTATGTTTTATGCCATCACAACCCTTCTGGGTTATTTAATGCCAAATCCTGTTTATACATGTATATATTGAATATATGATTTGTAACTGTTATTTACTTGTGTTTTATGGCATATCAACCCTTGTAGGTTATTCAATGCTAAATCCTATTTATTCTTTAGGACTTTCCTCAGTATTCCAGCCGATCTCAACGGTGCTTTAACCTGGACGGCGTCAGTCCTACCAGTCTCCATTTTCTCAGTTTCCTTTCCATAGTTTTTAAAATTGTTTCATGAGTTTTGTCTATCAATGGTATCAGAGTTACTTTCCTTCTATCTTCGCGTTTGTTTGTTTTGTGCATGGGCTACTTATATCCGTTTATTGCCCGCCCTTCTCATTCCATTTATCTGCATTGTGATGAAGTCTTACAGGAAATGTCAACCGGATATGGTCGGAAGAGGCGATACCAATCTTTTCAGTGAAAGCTGCGTTTCATTCTCTCAATGAAACAAACAGATAAAATACAACGAACCTGCAGACACGTGAATTATAACTGAACAACCCGATATAATAATAATCAGTGGTGTAATTGTTATCGTCGTAGGAAATGGACACGGCGACACGAGTTCAAATCCTGGACGAGACTGATTGCATTTCACATAGCACTAATACCCTTGGGAAAAGTATGAATCCAATTATTCTCCCTCCAGCTATGGGTAAATAGTAGGAAAGACTAGGTTCTTCAGTCTTGTTGAGGCAACTAGTCTAGGAGAAGGAAAACCCTGAATTCAAACCTGTTAAACTTCGCTTAAGAATTGACCTCGTGTCATATCCTGCCCGAGCAGGAGGGGTTGGTAAATATGGATATAATAATAATCAGCCGGCACTAGAGTGAAAAAGATACAAGGAGTGATATAATAATAACAATATCGCTTAGAAAAGGAAACTTTAAGAGAGACACTGAATCTCTTCAGATGGCAACAGAAAACAACGCCATAAGGACCAACTATGTTAAAGTAAAAATATATATATATAAGACGCTACTGGATAGTAAGAGTTGGTTATGTGGTGATAGAGACGAAACGATTAATTACATAATAAACGAATGCATCAAAACAGCACAAAAAGAGTGCAAGAAAAAAACACAACTGGGAGGGGAAAGTGATCTACTGGGAATTTCGCAAGAAAGAAAATGAAAAAAACGGAGAACCTGTCTTTGCAGTTTCGGTTCACAACAGAGTGAAATTAAAAGAAAACCTAAAGAGAGACAAATACTTACACCTTGACAGTGATCAAAAAATTGAGCATGAAATTGACGGTGATACCAATTGTAATTGGAGCACTTGGAACGGTCCGCAAAAGCTTGGAAAGAGGGCTGGAAGAGTTGAAAATTGGAGGAACAATCGAGACCATCCAAACTAAATCTGTAATGGTTAAACCGATGGACTGCGGAATCGTAGTAAGCGAGTTCGTACTCCAGTCGCGCTATTACGTTCACTTTCGGGCAAATACCCTTGGGAAAGGTATGGACCCCCTTATCCTCCCCTACTGTTCTTCAAAGAGAATAGCTTTTGTATTAAATAACCTATAAAGGTTGATATGCCATTAAAAAAAGAAATCAAACCAAACCAAACCAAACTAAAGCATTGTTGAGATCGGCTAGGATACTGAGAAGTGTTCTGGGGACCAGAGGAGACTTGCCCTCACTCAGACTACTGCAAAAACATTCCAATTTCAAGCTATTCAGTTTAGTCAAAGAATTCAGTTTAGCATACGTATGTCGTTGGTTCTATTTAACCCATAGATAGGGCCCTATCAGGTGCTACCACACCGGGCCAGAATGGACCTGGGATGGCAATAAAAGGGTGTTCTGCATTCCTCCAAAGCCCCAGCACCACTGTAACCTCACCATCAGATTGTTTAGTGTCATATGCAGGACACTCATTGGGTGGGGGTCTTGCCCCTCTGCTGAGATGCAGTCGGTGTACTCTACGGCCTCAGCCGACTGGGGAACCGAACAGCATGAAAAAGAGCCAAATTAACTCTAATGGTAATTTGACATGTGGATTCTATTGACATGTATATGTGGTGAGGGAGTAGTTGTGCCTTTGGAGATGCAACCTCAATAAGTAACAATGATGGTGTGTTTGGACAAATTTTCTGAAATAATAAAAACAATTTAGCCAGATAGTGATTTTATGGCTTTCTAAACAAAAAGGGGATTTAGTTTCTATTCGACATTATCTACTATGAGATTGGAAACAATTAAATGCTTGGCAGAACTCATTGGAAAAGAAGAATTGAGACCATCTAAACTACAGCATTGCAGAGATCGGATAGAATACTGAGAAGAATCCTGCTAGTGTGAAATAATCATAATGATAAATTTAGATCGGCGTACCTGTACTATAAACGTGACTCGGCAGTTCACGAATGATACAGACGTTCGACTCTTGGTTGAAAAAGAAAAAAGGATCGTGATCAGCATTGAGAATCCTCCTCAGACAGTTATAATTAGATTTGTAAAAATACGAAAACAGCAGTAACTACATTATTAAACCTGTCGCCAAAAACTAAAACACAATGCAAGAAGATATTGAAAGTTTTCGTAATAAACACAATTCAAGTATATATATAAATATATATATATATCACTCTCCCTCCAGCTATGGGTAAATAGTAGGACGGACTAGATTCTTCCGCCTTGGTAAGGCAACTAGTCTTGGAGAAGGAAAACTCTGAATTATACTTGTTAAACTCCGCTTAAAAATTGACCTGGCGTCATATCCTGCCCGAGCGGAGGGGTTGGTATATGTATATATATATATATATATATATATATATATAGGTGGGGTATTCACACCAGAACTCTGAAAGAATTGAGACCATAGAGATCACAGAACCTTTAAAATCGGCGAGAATACGTAGGAGAGTCTTTGAGACTTCAGGAAATTTGCTGTCACTCTAACAACAGAGAAAATACACAAGTTAGAGCTGACGTGTGTAATATAAATAGCACTTAAAATGTAAAACTACAAAAAATCATTAGAACAGTAAAACAAATGAGAGATCAGTGATGTTTTGGTTTGGTTGTTTGGGTTTTATGGCATATCAACCTTTGTAGGTTATTTAACGCAAAATCCATTTCTATGAAAATAGTTCAATTACAAACAATTCAGTTTAGCATAAGTACGCAGATTAAATGTAAGTACAGTTTAATTGGGATAAATATTTATATTTCAAGCTATTCAGTTTCGTCAAATAGTTCAGTTTAGTCAAGCAGTTCTAATTCAGAATATTCAGTTTACAGGTTTTGTTTACCCATAGTTAAATGTCAAACACTTCTATATTAAACAATTAATTTTAGTGTAAGTACATTTTCAATGTCAAAAACAGTTCCATTTCAAACAATTCAGTTTAGTATAAGCACGCAGTTTAAATGTAAGTACAGTTTAATTGTAAAAAACATTTCTATTTCAAGCTATTCAGTTTAGTCAAATAGTTCTAATTTTAAAAAAAATCAATTTAGCATGAGTATGTAGTTAGTTCTATTTAACCCATAGATAGTGCCCTATCAGCTGCTACCATTCAGGGCCTCAGTGAACCAGGGACCTATGGCAATGAAGGGGTACTCCCCAAAGCTCCAGCATCACTGGGACATCACCCTCAGATTCTTTAGTGTCATATCCAGGGTACTAATTGGTGGGGAGGGGTCTTACCCCTCTCTGGAGGTGCAGTCGGTGTATTCCACAGTCCAATCCCACTGTTCAAGAGAGAACAGTGAGAAACGTAACAAGAGAAGAAAAATGGTAAAAATAAACCGAAAAAGTAGATAGAAACTGTGGTAGCCAGAAAGGAATGGGTGCATTTACACAGAGGACACATCAAAAGTGAAACAGAATCTGCTGTAACTGCAGCCGAGATCAACTGCAACTGATTTAGTTTCATCAATGCAAAACGGACAACACCTAGAAAAATCCGTTGTCATATTAATATGACTTATTTTTGCTTTAATTATCACTTATTATTTATTATTCGGGTATTAAGAGCACCATTTACATCGCGGATAGGGGAGGGTCCACCGCATAATGGCTTCATAGTAAGTGAGTTCGAACTCCAATCGCACAATTACATTCAGTGTTGGACTAAGGCCTTTGGAAAAGGTATTGAAACCCGTTATTCTGTAAGCTGTTGGTTGAATAGTATTTGCCGCTGCTCTTATTCAAGGATGGTTTGAGCATTAAATAGCACCTGAAAGTTGATGTGTCATTAAATAAATAAATCAAACCAAACCTAATTAGATCCTCAGTAGGATCTGAAAAAATACCATGAATATGACGAGACATTAATTTACACACACACACACACACACACACACACACACACACACACACACACACATACACAGATATATATCTCCCCCATGGGGGTTGAGCACTCTGGCGAAGGAATTGTCGGCCGCCCCTAGCGTAATGCAAAGCTCTTCGTAAGAATTGAGCACTCTGGTAGCCGATAGGGTATTTAAAAAAAATGTAAACAAAGGCTGCTGCTGCTGTTACTAAAAATAAAATACCTTAAAATTCCCTTAGCCAACGTCGTCCGCTTGTAGCTGTGTGGTCTGAAACCTTAATCTATCGTAAAGTTAGACGGGTTTCTATCCTGGCTTCGAGCGTCCTGCGGGTCTAGCCACACTGAAGAGTCCTGATAGAACGAAACAGTCTGTCTGTGGATGACAATATATATATATATATATATATAATTAACTTAAATCGCGAGTCGGAAATCATCTACAAAAGCTTCACCTTATCGGATCATCAGGAAGTCTAGTTAATTTTATAATTGGCTCCACTCATGTTGAGCACTCCTGTAATTGTAGCATTGCAGTGTTCGCAGAAGGTTTTAGTTTTCTTTTGACCAACTGACTGCATATCCCTTGATTTTTTTCAAGGGGTCGGACGAGGTTGGCCTTTTCTTTGTTTTTGACCTATAATATTTTTTCTTTTTCCCCCGGGCGGTGATTCAAGATATTCTTATCTCTTGTTTCTGGCAGGTTTTTTTTCTGGTACTGTGAATGCTGGTAGATATTAGATTAGTAAATATATATATATATATATAATCCAAAGCATTTCTAATGAATTGAGCACTCGATAGCCGTTTAGCGTATAAAAGTAAAGTAAAGTTGGCGACCATAGTCGAGGGTGACCCGAAGGCTCCCTTTTCGATAGCTACTACACCAAGGTGTAGAGGAGGGTGCTACTCCTTTCCCTGGATTGCTCCACTTTACCCTTGATCCGTACCTTATAATGCTGAGTGTTAAGCAAGGAGACATCAAGTACCATTTTTTGAGTCTTTGGTATGACTCGACCTGGGATTGAACGCAGGTCTCCCGGGCCATTGGCGAACACTTTAACCGCTTGGCCAATGTCCGGTGTATTAAAGTTCAGTTTCATCATGGCTGTGCGGTAGAATTTCCGGCTGGCGTTAAAGTCAGCTGGGTTTCGACCTTTACTTCGGGAAACTCGTGTCTCTCGAAACAAATATCTTTTTCTACTGGCAAAAAATAACAACGCTCAAAGTTATATAAATTTTAAAAGCGCTTCATTTGTGGTTGGTCGTTTTGTTTTACGGTGTTTCAACCCTTTTTTGCACATTTAACGAAGAATTAAATTTCAGACGATTCAGTTCAGTATAGTTTTTGTTTATAGACAGTTAAATATCAAAATAGTTCAGTTGAATGTCAAAACGGTTCTATTTCAAACATTTCAGTTCAGAATACATACGCAGTTTCATTGTCAAATACAGTTCTATCTCAAACAATTTAGTCTGACATAAGTAAATAATTTAGTTCTATTTAAAAAAAAAACAGTTCTATTTCAAACAGTTCCGTTTAGTATAAGTACGTATTTTCAATGTCAAAACAGTTCTTTTTCCTGTTTAGTTCTATTTGACCCATGATAGGATTTTATCAGGTGCTATTGCTCTGGGCCAGAGTGGACCTGGGAGCGATGGCAATGAAGGGTTACTCTGCATTCCCAAAACTCCAGCATTACTGGAACCTCACCATCAGATTGTTTAGTGTCATATTCAGGACACTCATTCGGTGGGTTCTTACTCCTCTGCAGATGTGCAGTCTGTGTACTCAGCAGTGTGTGTGTGTGTGTGTGTGTGTGTGTGTGTGTGTGTGTGTGTGTGTGTTCGCGCGTGAGATATAAATATTGTAGTCTTCTTTCAGGACTGATTTGTTCAACTGTTTTTTTTTTCCAATGAAAGAGGAGTTATGCCCCTTGGGATTTTTTTGTTAGTATAAAATTAAGCACACCAAATTGTTCTGCTGAGAATAGTATGATCCAACCAACTATAATAAATATTAATCTTTTTTTTTTTCATTGGAAGGTCTATACAAAAAATGGTGACGATGAAAATGGCCATACAAAGGAATTAACTTATACTCCGTGAAGATAGAAAAAATATCGGATACTTTGGATTCACAAGCACGAATTATCCGACTTGGCCTTGTTCAGGAACATTAATAAATAATTGATTTTAACGGCATGTCAGCCTTTCTAGGGTTTTTTTATGCCTAGGGGATAGGGAATGGCGTTCATAGTACGTTCATGTTTATATTTCTTACGTAGTTATACGTAAGACCAGTTGAGTTTCAACTCTGAGTTCGCTGGTTCGATCTCCTGTCGGGGATATCACGATATTCACTGCTGATGGGACCTCATAAGGTCAAAACAGATATCCAGTGGTTCCGTATGACGGACACAATGCTGGTCGGTTTTTCTGGTTATGGTAATTCAATTTATCTTACATAGTTTTTTCTTTACACGTTATGAGACATCAAGTATCAATAGCAAATAAAAAGGATTTCCTCATACTTGTATAACTCATATAACAATAATCTTTATCATTAATTAAAATGATTATTCATATGATTAACTAATAATAGTAATCCATAATAAAAAACCATAGCTTCAAGTAACTATTCTTGGTTTCATTTGGTTTTATGGCATATCAACCATTGTAGGCTATTTGATGCCAAATCCTGTTTTTACATATATTATATATATATATGATTTGGTTTGGTTGTGTTTCATGGCATATCAACCATTGTAGGTTATTTAATGCCAAATCCTCTTTATACATATATATTAAATATATATAATTTGGTTTGGTTTGGTTTTGTGGCATATCAGCTATTGTAGGTTATTTAATGCCAAATCCCCTATATACATATCATCATCATCATATCGTGCTGGCAGCACGGATATCCCTGACCCTCTCTCGCCATTCCTCTTAGATGTATATGATTTGGTTTGGTTGGGTTTTTGGCATATCAACCATTGTTGGCTATTTAATGCCAAATCCTCTTTATACATATATATTAAATATAATTTGGTTTGGTTTGGTTTTGTGGCATATCAGCTATTGTAGGTTATTTAATGCCAAATCCCCTATATACATATCATCATCATCATATCGTGCTGGCAGCACGGATATCCCTGACCCTCTCTCGCCATTCCTCTTAGATGTATATGATTTGGTTTGGTTGGGTTTTTGGCATATCAACCATTGTTGGCTATTTAATGCCAAATCCTCTTTATACATATATATTAAATATAATTTGGTTTGGTTTGGTTTTGTGGCATATCAGCTATTGTAGGTTATTTAATGCCAAATCCCCTATATACATATCATCATCATCATATCGTGCTGGCAGCACGGATATCCCTGACCCTCTCTCGCCATTCCTCTTAGATGTATATGATTTGGTTTGGTTGGGTTTTTGGCATATCAACCATTGTTGGCTATTTAATGCCAAATCCTCTTTATACATATATATTAAATATAATTTGGTTTGGTTTGGTTTTGTGGCATATCAGCTATTGTAGGTTATTTAATGCCAAATCCCCTATATACATATCATCATCATCATATCGTGCTGGCAGCACGGATATCCCTGACCCTCTCTCGCCATTCCTCTTAGATGTATATGATTTGGTTTGGTTGGGTTTTTGGCATATCAACCATTGTTGGCTATTTAATGCCAAATCCTCTTTATACATATATATTAAATATAATTTGGTTTGGTTTGGTTTTGTGGCATATCAGCTATTGTAGGTTATTTAATGCCAAATCCCCTATATACATATCATCATCATCATATCGTGCTGGCAGCACGGATATCCCTGACCCTCTCTCGCCATTCCTCTTAGATGTATATGATTTGGTTTGGTTGGGTTTTTGGCATATCAACCATTGTTGGCTATTTAATGCCAAATCCTCTTTATACATATATATTAAATATAATTTGGTTTGGTTTGGTTTTGTGGCATATCAGCTATTGTAGGTTATTTAATGCCAAATCCCCTATATACATATCATCATCATCATATCGTGCTGGCAGCACGGATATCCCTGACCCTCTCTTGCCACTCCTCTTAGATGTATATGATTTGGTTTGGTTGGGTTTTTGGCATATCAACCATTGTTGGCTATTTAATGCCAAATCCTGTTTTTACATACATTTTTATGATGAGTAAACTTTTTTTATAGATGCATGTTTAAACGATCCTGGCTTCATTCCACAGTTAAATGATTTCAAGTATTTCTATCTAATACGTATATTTCCATTAAATATGGTTTTAAAGCATCCTCCTTTTCCCTAAAAAGGGTGACCTTGGATTAGCCAAGAACTACCGAGGTATAACACTTACATCCGTAGCAGCCAAAATTTACAATGCCCAACTACGAAACCGCATAGAACCCAAAATCGACAACATTATTAGGAAAAACCAAAATGGCTTCCGAAAAAATAGATCCACAACCTCACAAATATTGACCATCCGTAGAATCCTTGAAGGCGTACGGGTAAAAAACCTACAGGTGACAATACTATTTGTCGACTTTACCAAGGCCCTTGATTCCATTCACAGAGGTAAAATGGAACAAATCCTACTAGCATACGGCATACCAAAAGAGACCGTCGCAGAAATAACGATTTTCTATAGAAACACCAAAGTGAAAGTACGTTCACCGGATGGAGACACAGAATACTTCGACATTGTAGCAGGAGGACTACAAGGGGACACGCTAGCCCCATACCTCTTATCATCTGTCTAGACTACGTGCTTAAAACATTGATTTCATTCCTAATGATGACACTCGTGAGGCGGGTGGGTTTATGTTGTATACTCACATACTAAATATGCTTATATATACATATACATGTTCATGCAGGATACATACTGATGCAATAAATAACTGATGAGTGAAGACTTCTTTAAAAAAATATACCTCTCACTTCATTTGTAATGTTTGCGTGTGAGAGGGAGTTGGAGACTAAACAGAACTGCAATATATTGACCCCCACTATTATGGCCGTTAGCGTTGTGTCTTTCTCGTTCTCCAGGGCTGCTCAACCGGAGGCCCAGGGGCTCAGCTCTCTTCTAGATGATGGCTTTCTTTACTGCATCTTATCCCCAACTGGTCTCCAAAACTCCATCGGGGGTCCCGAGGGCCCTTTCGGCCTGCTGTGGCTTTCCTTACCACATCTCTCTCCAACTCCGTCCAATCTCTAACTGTCTGACTTCCTGTCTTAACTGAGTTATATAATAGTTCACGCCCACTCAATCGCCCACTCAATCTTTGGAATGGCATGTTTGATTGTCATCAAGCGGAAATAACTGTTATGCAATTCAGAGGTCACTCTCTTCCGGTGCATCAGTCTATGAGTGTATCATGGGATTTTTACCTTGTCCCATTTCATCAGCCAAATCCGCCCACGCGACCTCTTTCGATTACTGGCCATTGGAATATGTCACTTCCTTCCGGCACATCACTTTGGAATGGTATGTTTGCCCGGGCCGAAGGTCAATAGATAACATTTATGGCTAACATGCTTGACAGCGAGATCGTACTAGTTGAGTTCGAATTCCAGTCACGCTATTTGATTCGCTTTCGGATTAATACCCGTTGTAAAGTGTCATATGGGAATAAAGTGAGACACTGACGATTAAACACCGTTCGGAAGTGGACGGAAGTGGCGGATTATAAATAATTTAAACCGAGGTTCCGTGCTGATTAGCATGGGACATCAATGCGAGTGGATTTTTTGATAAATGAAAAGATGATGATGATCAATGTTGCCATGGTGACATTGTGTAAGGATATTCAAGGAAGTACGTAAAGATGAAAAAAGGGGTGTTATTAGTGATGAAAGACGACAACCAAACATCAATGGCCCGTAATTGGCCAATTGGAGGTGCACGTGGTGTAATGGTTACCGTCGTAGGAAATGTACACGGCGACACGAGTTCAAATCCTGGACCAGACTAATTGCATTTCACATAGCACTAATACCCTTGCGAAAGGTATGAATCCAATTTTTCTTCCTCCAGCTATGGGTAAATAGTAGGGTAGACTAGGTTCTTCAGCCTTGGTGAGGCAACTAGTCTAGGAGAAGGAAAACTCTGAATTCAAACCTGTTAAACTTCGCTTAAAAATTGACCTTGTGTCATATCCTGCCCGAGCGGAGGGGGTTGGTAAATAGGATCAATGGCCCGTAATTGGCTTAAAATAATGCAGATAGATTGGAAAGTCATATTTTCTAAGGAGTAAAAGAAGTTCCAATGGTACTGAAAATGTTCCTGGACAAATTCGAGTAAGTATTCAGTAAGGAGTTAGTGCTTGCAAGATTTTAAAGTGAAACTTATCGGTAAGACAGCAGCGACATGATTTTGCCGGGTTTCTCTAGTTCCTTGTGAAGTCGAGAACCGTCTTTTGCTTGTTAAAAGCAGACCAACACCACCAAGGATTAAGAGAAAAATGGAACGAGGTTCAAAAGGGATGACTTCTCAAAGAGGTGACAATCCGATTCCGGTGCAGAATTTACGAATGGGTGCATATTATTATTCAGCTTTTGAAACTTTTACCCAGATTTACTGAGACAGCAGAACTTGAACTTTCAATAATTGTAGAGTCGGTTGTTTCGGATGCATTTGAAGTTCCAGAAGTGCTTGAAGGAATTGCTGTGGTTTGTATTTGTTATACTGGGGTTTCTCAAGAGCATAATCAAATGTTCTCTCCTCCTTAGCTTCGTAGGTTGGGTCGGAAACATCAGCCTACATTCTGGTTTGATGACTGAGTGAGGGCAATCTAAGTAAGCATGGATGTATTGAGGATTTTTTTTTTATATCTGATTTGTTTATCCGTCTGTTTTAAAAGAGAAATGGACTTACGGCCGTAGGACTTATTTTTTTTATATAAAATAAAGGATGCCATATTCTACCGCTGAGAATAGAATACTCGAAACAATCCCGATGAGAGTTAGCCGTGTTTTCATTGCAAGGCCAAAACACAAAAGAAACGATGGGACGCTTTATAATAAAACGAACAATAACAATAAAATAAAATAAAACAAAATAAAGCAAAAAAAAAAAGCAATGAGGAGACAGTGAGAGACAAGTGAGCGTCCTCAATAAGAAAGATGGAATTTTGAAATTCGAGCAGCTTCCGGGGGAAGTGTAAAGAAGACAGGAAGTTGGTAATAGAAATAAACAACGGAAGTGAATTACAAGAGGATATTGCATAGAAAAAGAGAAAAAACTAATGGCAAAGAGAAGAAATTAAAAGAAAAAAGAAACTAGATTGACGGGAATATATATATATATATATATGTGTGTGTGTGTGTGTGTGTGTGTGTGTGTGTGTGTGTGTGTGTGTGTGTGTGTGTATGTGCGCGTTTGCTGGAATTGGAATTCAGCTTCCAGATTCTATTTTTGTTCTTCTAATTGTTTAGCCTGCCCACAACTCGTGTCTGCTTGTTATTCTGTCTGAGTCCATCTTTCAAAATGTTTCTATCTGTCTCCCTGTCTACCTGGCTGCCTGCATATCTATCTATCTATCTATCTATCTTATTATCTCTCTCTCTCTCTCTCTATATATATATATATATATATATATATATATGTATAGCCTGCCCACAACTCGTGTCTGCCTGTTAATCTGTCTGCCTATCGATCTATCAATCTATCTATTATTCTGTAAGTCTCTCCTTCTTACTATTTCTCTCTCTCTCTCTCTATATATATATATATACATACATACACACATATATATATATATATATGATTTTGCATTTCACATAACACTTATACTCTTGGGAAAGGTATGTATCCAGTTATTTTCCCTCCAGCTATGGGTAAACCGTAGGTAAGACTGGATTCTTTAACCTTGGTTAGCCTTGGTGGATAAACCAACTTCATCTCATCAGAAGGCTACAAATCCCTCACCCACGTGTGTCTTGGATATGACACTAAACCATCTGATAGTGAGGCTCTAGTCCTGCAGCTCTTTGGAAAAAGAAGCAACCCTTCATTACCCAAGTCTACTCTGACCTGTATTGCCCAATCGGCTGGGGCTGTAGAATACATCGACTGCTTTTCTGCTGAGGGGTAAGACGCCCCGCATAAAGAATGTCCTGTATGACACTAAACAATATGATAGTTAGGCTTCAGTAATGGGGGGAATGCAGAGTACACCTTCATTGCCATCGCACCCAGGTCCACTCTTGCCCGGAGTGGTAGCACCTGATAGGGTCCTATGTATGGATCAAATGTAACTAAACTGTGTACTTACGTTAAACTGAATTGCTTGAAAAAGGACCGTTTTGATATTCAAACTGCATACTTATGCTAAACTGAATTGCTTAAAATAGAACTGTATTCACATTTAAACTGCTTATTGATGCTAAACTGAAATGTTTGAAATGGAACACTTTTGGTTTGCTAAACTGAGTTGTTTGAAATTGAACTTTTTTGGCTTTGAAACTGTACTTACACTAACTTGAATTGATTTAAATAGAACTGTTTGAGTAAAATGAATTGTTTGATGCTACACTGAATTTTTTCTAAATGGAACTGTTTATTTATATAAAAATGGATTTGGCATTAAATAAACTGCAAAGGTTGATATGCCATAAAACCCAAACAAACAAAGAAATCTGTTTTGTAGTTGTAGTATCAATTAGTTTTTCATCAATAGATCAAATAGAACTGTTTATTAATACTGAATGAGATTATTAGAATTAGATAGCAATACTTGAAACCATTTAAATGTGTGCAAAGAAATGAGCTCTGGCTGGTTTAAAAAATGTTACCAAAAAAAACTATTTGTTTAAAAATCATATACGTGAAGAGGATTTGGCAGTAAATAACCCATAATGGTTGATATGCCATTAGACCCCCAAAATAACCCCAAACAAATTCAGCGAATAACTTTTTTATAAGTCCAACAGGCTTACCGATAAAATCTTTTTTTATATCGAATATTTACGCGATATATCACGAATTGCGAGCTACCATATATATATTTTTTTAAATATCTTGCAGTTCAATAAGTTTTCCACTGAGAAACGAAACGGACAAACACCACAGAATAATACTGCCTATAAAAAGATCCTTACTTCTTGTGGAATCAGCTATTCTTAATGGACAATAAAAGCGACTGACGCAGAAACTTGGTGACATAAAGTCTCCCAAACTATTCCCTTTGTATCTTTATTATATAATATTCTAAATTTCTGTTGAGTTATTTTATAAGAGATGCTTGTTGATGAATAGAAAATATCAATGGCGAATTCACATGGAATGACATTATGAAAAAAAAAGTAGAAAAGAAAATTTTAAAAAAAAGAAAAAAAGAAAAAAGAAAGAAGACATGAGTCAAGAAAGAAAGGCAAAAATAAAAGAAAGAAAGAAAGAAAGAAAGGCGAAAAAGAAAGAAAGAAAGAAAGAAAGAAAGAAAGAAAGAAAGAAAGGTGAAAATAAATGAAAGAAAGAAAGAAAGAAAGACGGATAAGAAAGAAAGAAAGAAAGAAAGAAAGAGAGGCGAAAATAAAAGAAAGAAAGAAAGAAAGAAAGACGCATATGAAAGAAAGAAAGAAAGAAAGAAAGAAAGAAAGGCGATTATAAAAAAAAGTATGAATTGAAAAAAAAAATCAAGCAAAAAAGAAAGAAAGAAAAAAGAAAGAAAGAAAGAAAGAAAGAAAGACGAAAATGAAAGAAAGGTTAGAAAGAAAGAAAGAAAGAAAGAAAGAAAGAAAGAAAGAAAGAAAAAGAAAGAAAGAAAGAAAGGCGAAAAATAAATAAATAAAAAAGACATGAGTCAAGTAAACGATCGGCTAATTTTTCTACAAAGAAAGAAAATAAATTTCAAAATGTCTTCGAGAATTCAAAAATTGGAAGAATAAGTCTCAAGAGAAGAACAAAAAAAAATACAAGGAAGAGACGATAATTGATTAGGCATGAAGCAAAATGAATGAGAGACAGTTGTAAGTTGGAAAGGAAAAAAATAAGACAATGAGGTTTACTATAAAAAAGTAGATGAGAAAAAGATGACACTGGAAGAAAAGAGAAAACTAAATAAAATAAGAAAGAAAGAAAGAAAGAAAGAAAGAAAGAAAGAAAAGCGAAAATAAAAGAAAGAAAGAAAGAAAGAAACGCGAAAATAAAAGAAAGAAAAAAGAAAGAAAGAAAGAAAGAAAGAAAGGTGAAGATAAAAGAAAGAAAAAGAAAGAAAGAAAAACGAAAATAAAATAAAAAGTAAAAAAAAAATTAATGAATGAATAAAGGAAAGTACAAAATGAAAAAAAAGAATCAAACAAACAGAAAGAAAGAAAGAAAGAAAAAGAGAAGCGAAATAGAACAAAAAGTTTTTAAAACTGAATGAATGAATGAATAAATAAAAGAAAGTACAAAAGGAAAAAAAGAATCAAACAAGCAGAAAGAAAGAAAGAAAGAAAGAAAGAAAGAAAGAAAGAAAGAAAGAAAGAAAGGCGAAAATAAAAGAAAGAAAGAAAGAAAGAAAGAAAGGCGAAAATAAAAGAAAGAAAGAAAGAAAAAAAGGCGAAAATAAAATAAAGAACAAAATGAAAAAAAGAAGAAAGAAAGAAAGAAAGAAAGAAAGAAAGGCGAAAATAGAATAAAAAGAGAAAAAAATGAATGAATGAATGAAAAAAGATATGAAAAAATAAAGGAAGGAAAGTGGGAAGAAGGACAAATATAGAGACAACGTAACAAAGTAAAAAACGAAACGAAGAAAGAACGAGAAAAGCAAGGAAAAAGAAAGAGAGAAAGAGCAACAGCAAATGAAAGAATAACGAAAGAAAAAAGAACGACAAACCAGAAAAAGAATGAGATCAGAAACACAAGTAGAAATAGATTATGTAAGATGTTTAAATATGTAATACGATTCTATCTATCAATCAAACGTCGCAACTGAAATAAGAATTATTTTTTCTCCATTTAACAAGTTAGGCAAAAATAACGGGAATATATATATATATATATGTGTGTGTATGAGAGAAGGCTGCAAAAATCAAGAAGTTAAGAAACAAGAAGCCACCTGTCAAAATAAACTTCGTGCTGAATAGCCAAAATTTTGTCACTTCCTTCTTTCTTTATACCTTTTTTTCCACTAACTCTTCATGGCCCATTTATCTCAGTTCTCGTCTGACAAAATTCACGCGAGACTTACTATTCTTGGATTGTTTATATTTCAAAGACGAACTGATTGACCAATATAGGAAGAGGAAGAAGAAAAAAGATAAAGCTGAGGCGAATATATGCATTGTTATTAGATGCACACATACTTAGACACAGACATGTGCGTGCGCGCGCGCGTGTGTGTACAGGTATCCGCACACACTCATTCATACACACAAGCGCACAAAAGAGCACTTCTTATTTTGTTTATATGGAAATTTAAGAAGAGAACCTCTTGCTGCAATGACAATGAAGATTTTAATAAACATACGGGATATTTTTTTAAAAAATGGATTTGCATAATTATTATCAGAGTTCTGTGAATTGAATTATCATGACCAGAAAATCCGGCGAACACCTACGCACGACATACGGAAACACTGGATAGCTGTTTCGACCTTATTAGGTCTCATCATTTTCTGGTCATGGTAATTCAATTCAAATTATAATTCCTCAACTTAAGAAAGCAAAATATAGATCGGTATCCTTGCCCTTGGGGTCATAATAATTACGCGGACGCGTATTTCCAACCCTCTTAGGAAGACGTGGCCCTGGAGGTGACCATATCCTCTGTAAAGAGTACGGATCTAACTTGTCAGAAACATTTAGGTCAATTGGCTGCGCCTCTACGATGACAAGTTAATTTGGCATTATTTGTGAGCAAAATAAATTGGTGGCTCATTTGTAGAGTTTCGGAACGGCAATCAGTGGTCCCTGGTTCAATTTCCTAGTGTTGAAAATCATGGTATACACTGCTAATGAAACCTATTAAGGTCGAAACAGCAGTCTAGTGTTTCCGTGCGTAAGCGTTCGCCTGATTTTCTGCTCAAGGTAATTTAATTCACAATATACTTTCTCTACTTAAAAAAGGAAAATATAGATTTCAGAGTTCTGTAATACTCTTTGGAAATTAAAAAAATTGCAATAGGAAGCTATATTCATTTTTTTCTTCCATAATACTGATTGCATTATTATGCGGCGAACGTATTTATCTTGAAGTGGGGATTTGCAACCCTCTACCCGTCGGCCACATACAGCCCTCGAGGTCCTCTATCTGGCTCTTCATCCAAATTTCAAAATTTTCTCTTTGCCTTTTGATGCTAGCTGTAAATAAATAGAACTAACGGCATACTTATGCTAAACTGAATTGTTTGATTAAATTGAATAGCTTGAAATAGAAAGTTTTTGACAATTGAACAGTACTTACATTTAAACTGCGTGCTAATGCTAAACTGAATTATTTGAAATAGAATTGTTTTTGACATAGAAACTGTATTTACACTAAACTGAATTGTTTAACATTGAACTGTTTTGACATTTTCACTGTGTGTAAACAAAATCTGTACTTATACTAAACTGAATTATCTGAATTAGAACTGCTTGACTAAACTGAATAGCAAGAAATAGATTTGTTTTTCACAGTTAAACTGTACTTACAATTAGACTGCATGCTTATGCTAAATTGTTTGAAATTAAACTGTTTTGACATTGAAACTGTACTTACACTAAACTGAATTGTTATATAAAACTGTTTGAATAAACTGAATAGTTTGAAATAGAAACTCAAACTGTGTACACATGCTAACCTGAATTGTTTTAAATAGAACTAATTATTTACATAAAAATGGATTTGGCGTTAAATAACCTTCAAAGATTGATATGCCGAAAAATCCAACTAACCAACCAGGATAACCAATATTATAAAGATCTGAAATCAACAAACTCATTCATTAGTTACACAAACAAAAAGACTTTCAAAACTAATCAAATTGCAGGAACAAAATATAATTAATTTACTGGAATGTACCTACTGCCAAAAACAATACGTTGAAAAGGTAGAATGGCTGTTTTATTTTAGATTAAATAACTACAAGTATCATTAATAAGTTTCCAGACCTTTTTCGTATGGGCACTTTTATTGATAGTACACACATGAAATTCAAGTCGCCTGCGAAGTAATCTCCCCCGGCTGCAATGCACCACTTGTACCGTTCCACCAACTTCTGGAAGTCCTCTTGTGTGAGCGTGTCAATGACCTTCGTCACAGCCTCTTTCATCTCCTCAATTGTCTCATAACGACAACCTCTGAGATTAGGGAATAACCAAAAGTCACAGAGAGCAAGGCCTGGACTATAGGGAGGGTGAGGGACTGTCTTGATGCCCATCTTGGTCAAATAGTCTGTGACAACGATGGAGTTGTCGACTGGTGCATTGTCATGGTGGAAATGCCACTGACCCTATTTGAAGAGTGCTGGGCTCTTCCGACGGAATCTCTCTTTGAACTCCCTTAAAACCCTAACCCTAACCCTTTGGCCAATCAACTCTGGTGTAATGACTTCCTTACTCTTCCCACACCTCTCATCATCCCTGCCTTCCTTGAATCTCTTATGCCACTCAAAAACTGATGGTTGATTCATGCGAGATGGTCCAAAAGCAGTCTGAAGCATTCCATACATTTCTGTGGCATTTTTTCCAAGTTTAAAACAGAATTTTATTGTATATCGTTCTTCTAATGTGTCCTCACGTCCAGATTGCATTTTTGAAATTCACCAGCTGTGACAATCAGGCTTTAGTTGGATGTATTCCAATTCCTGCTGTAGCTATTCATTTAAACCTGAAATCATAAAAATTAGTCAGTCATCTCATAAGATGTATAGTAATAACATACTGAATTTTCAAGTGTCTACGACAATTTTAAATGGCTGTACAAATAAGTCTGGAAACTTATTAAAGGAACCACGTATATACGTAAGATCAAATTTATGGATCAAAAAAATGTAATATTAGTCGAACAACACTCCTGCATGACTTCAGCAGAAATATAAAATTCACAATCATTAGAAAGAATTTTAAAAAAAGATATTAAACATGAAATCAGTAAGTGAAAAAAAAGAAAAGAAAATAAATAAGAAAACAAATCGATAAAAAATCTGAAAACATATGTGCCATTTGGATTTGATATAAAACGTTATCACGTGACCCGGAAAGAATAAAAATTTGACAACCATAAAACACCTATGCAAATAAAAAAAAAACAACATATTAAGTCGGCGTGAATTTGAAAGACTACTCCGTGAAAATAACACTGTGAAAAAAAAATCAATATACTCAAATAAACAAGCAGGTTAAGTCAAGACTAATTTCAAACATACTTCCGGCAAACCTAATCAAAACGCATTATAGCAGGTACTCTCACAAGAGAAAGGTACACACACACACACACACACACACACACACACACTTATATATATATATATATATATATATATATAATGCAATAAGAAGAAAACTCAAACCTGGTTAAATTGTCATTATAGATTTATTTCGGCGAAATATAACATTACACTCTTCGTCTCATCAGAAAACTTCACACGCTTAATTTTAGGTTGAAAAACAGCAAATATGGATTACACTCTATATATATATATATAGAGAGAGAGAGAGAGAGGTATGAAAAAAAGTTTTGGAACCTTAGAAATTAATTCGCAATTATGATTTTTAAATTTCTAGAGTTATCGTTTCCTTTTGACCATTTTTGTGTTAATTAAAGGCACCCGATTGGTGCCGACATTTTGTTTTCTTAGGAGGATAATGGCCTCATTAATTGAAGGATTTAACACATGTAAAAGAGTAAACAGAAAAATATATCGCGATGATAGTTTAATTCACAAGTTTACATTATTCAAAAAATTCCATCTGCTACGAAAATTCTAACATATATTCAAATTAGGATGGATTAATTTACAGTAACAACCTTTTTCTGATTTCTAAATTTTTCTAATATTTTATTGTTTTAACACTCTTTACTTTACACTGTAACCCATATTTGCTATTCTTAACCTCAACGTGTGAAGTCATCTGATGAGACGAAGAGTATAGTAATATTATTGGCCGAAATAAATTTATAATGACAATTTAATCTGGTTTGAGTTTTCTTCTAATTATTCTGTATACGTTATGTTCATGAGTTTTATTATATAAACCTGGATAGGAAATACGTATATAACAATAGCCGTACGTCGAGCACTCCTATAGATTCATAAGAAATTTCTCATATATTCTATGCACGAATAATCCGCACCCATTGTCTTCGGAAGCTGACTGGATATATATATATATATATATATATATATATATATATATAGAAATATTTTCGTTGTTGGTCCAAAGAGAAAATTTCTTTTAAATGAATAGCTCCACAATAAGATTTGTATTTTAAAAAGAATTATTTCATTCTTACATACGTGTATGTTTCCAGCTTATTGCTTTCGTCAAGACTAACACGAGCGAGTTCAAGTCTAATTGAGGACCCCATTCACATGGCCTTGTGCCACATATGTTCTCTGACGAAAGCAACTAGTTGGAAACATACGCGTATGTAAGAATGAAATAAATAATTTTTTAAAAAATACAAATCTCTTCGTAGACCTAATTATTTTAATATATATATATATATATATATATATATATTTATGTATATGAAACTAACCAAAGACAGTTTGCCCCGTCAATATTTTTCAGACTGATTGATACATTACACCGACAGTACTTTTTAAACACACTCACACACACACACACACACACATATATATATATATATATATATACGTATATATTTGTACACATACATTTATATGAATACATGCATATTGATATACATGTGTGTGAGTGTGTGTAGAGGTACTCTGCCCTTGATTATGAGATGACTTTTCCTGACCTTCATTAAGTGGTGATTTTAAATCGTTGCCATATCAACGAGGAAAAAAGACTCAAATATAATTCTCTTTCTCTCAACATCCAATAAAAGTGAGATTATCGATTTTTTCCGTCTTTTGATGCTCCAGTTAGGGTCTGGCCTCTTTGAGCAAAATTGTACATGGGCAAATTCCGAACATAGGAGAAATATCTTGTCTGTATGATCATTTTCATTAATTACAGACATGTGTATAAATAACTTATAACGACCAAAATAACCAAAGAAACATGGGCCGTATTTCATTCGTTTCATACACAACTGCACACACGGATCTGTCTGTTTATCTTATTCGTTCCTGGTTGTTTTTTTAATTATTAATTATGTTCTTGTTTTTCGGAATTCTTACGGAATCGAACTTAATATTTTATGAATTAATCTTATTTGCACGTGCATTTAAAAAAAGCCAACGAAAAATTACCGTGACTTTAATTCAAGCAATATATTTAAATCGCTCGCGGGTAAATAAGGGGTCGTTCTGCTGAGGTTGGAGCTCTAGCCCAGCGCTTGAAAAATCAGCTACAGAACTCAAATCTAAAATGTAAAAAAAAATTGTCAACATTGTTTGTTTGGGTTTGGTTTTATGGCGTATCAACTATTGTAGGTTATTTAATGCCAAATCCTCTTTATACATATATATTAGCTATATATGATTTGGTTTAGTTTGGTTTTATGGCATAGTAATCGTCGTAGGTTATTTAATGTCAAATGCTCTTTATACACATATATTAAATATATAGGATTTTTTTTTGGTTGGGTTTTATGGCATATTAACCATTGAAGGTTACTTATTCATCTCTATTAAATATATATGATTTGGTTACGGAGACAAACCGAAACGGGGGGAGACGAGGACACACTGCTATACTGACTGATAATTTCTTCTTGGTTGCTTTGTGGGACGCTGCTCCCACGGAACGCCTAGCAACTCGCTGGCGTTCGGCGTGACTGACCAAATCTGTTCTAGCCGCAATTTGAGACTGACTCAAGACTGACCCATATATCACGTGGACATCTGCATATATCATTTCATAGTGTTCTCATACCTTTTCCGTAACTGCTTCCGCTTATTTACTCAAGTGCGTCCTGTGCAGAGAAATCACTGATTGACAGCTCGGTCATGGGTCAATATGCAATATTATTTTACCCATATATAATTGCAATATTATTTTTACCATAGATAGGGGCAATATGCAATATTATTTTACCCATAGATCGGACCCTATCAGGTGCTGCTACTCCAGACCAGAGTGGACCTGTGACCAATGAAAATGAAATACTCCACAGTCCTCAAATCTTGCCATCAGATTGTTTCGTGTCATAAATAGGACACTTATTATGGGGAGATCTTACCTCTCTGCAGAGATTCAGTCGTTGTATTCTACAGCCCCAGCCGACGGGGCTATATTGACAATATAGCAACATTTAACTTTAGGACTTTAAATACAGTAAGCCAGTTAAGACAGCAAACAGCGTTAACAGTCGAGCTAAAATATACATCGTATAAATCCATGAACATAGCGAATTAGAAATAAAATACGATAATACTGGTAATCCTATATACCAACCCCTCCGCTCGGGCAGGATATGACACAAAGTCAATTTTTAAGCGGAGTTTAACAGGTTTGAAATCAGAGTTTTCCTTCTCCTAGACTAGTTGCCTAACCAAGGCTGAAGAACCTAGTCTTCCCTACTATTTACCCAAAGCTGGAGGGAGAATAATTGGATTCATACCTTTCCCAAGGGTATTAGTGCTATGTGAAATGCAATCTTTCTGATTCAGGATTTGAACTCGTGTCGCCGTGTTCATTTCCTACGACGATAACAATTACACCACGGGCACCTCTATTACGATAATACTGGTAATAGAATGACATTTGTCTCTGCACCTGCATCGAAAAATTCTTTCAGAGATCTAATACCTGATAGGGTCCTATCTATGGATCAGATAGAAGTGGTTAACATTCAAATTGTGTGCAAGCAAATGATATGTTAAAAAGGATTGAATCATTTCAATGCGTATAAACAAATGCCCTTGGTGCAATGGTTATCGTCGTAGGAAATCGACACGGCGACACGAGTACAAACTCTGGACGAGACTGATTGCATTTCACATAGCACTAATACCCTTGGGAAAGGTATGAATCCAATTATTCTCCCTCCAGCTATGGGTAAATAGTAGGACAGACTAGGTTCTTCAGCCTGGGTGAGGTAACTAGTCTAGGAGAAGGAAAACTCTGAATTCAAACCCGTTAAACTCCGCTTAAAAATTGACCTTGTGTAATATCCTGCCCGTGTTGCCTCACCAAGGCTGAAAAAGATTGTCAGCCCTACTATTTACCCATAGCTGGAGGGAGATTAATTGGATTCATACCTTTCCCAAGGGTATTACTGCTATGTGCAATGCAATCTGTCTGGTCCAGGATTTGAACTCGTGTCGCCGTGTCCATTTCATAGGACGATAACCATTACACCACGGGCACCTCTACTCTTAGTAGCTGGCCTCTAAAATTAGTACACAAGTTCATATACCTCGGCAGCAATATCTCATCTACTGAGAGCGATGTCAACATACGCCTAGCGAATGTGAGGAATGATACCGACTGGTTATCGATCATATAGAAATCTGATCTCTCCGATTAAATAAAACGAAATTCCTTCCATGCTGTGGCTGTGTCATTACTACTGTATGGCTGCCCCATATAGCGGCTAGCAAAAATCTACGAGAAAAATTTAGATGAGAACGACACAAGTTTACTATACGCTGTTTTGAACAAATCCTGGAAGCAGTACCCTAAAAAACAGCAGTTGTACAGGTACTTACTTCTTATCGCACAAACGATCCAAATAAGACAAACAAAACATACTGGGCGTTGCTGGAGAAGTAAGGTCAAATATATAAGCGACGTTCTTCAATGGACTCCGACACATAGACACACCAGTACTGGTCGACCAGCCGAGATTTTCATTAGCTCTATATGGACTTTGGATGTACTTTGGGGGACCTGCTGGGAGCGATGGGTGGTAGGGTAGGATGGAGAGAGAAAGTCAGGGAAATCTGTGCTGTCAGCACGATTTGATATATTATACCTACAAAATCAATATCCTATAAAACAATATAAACATCAAACAGACCCGTAGTAACAATTAATTTTCTACTTGTGCTTGGTTTGTTTTGGTTTCTTTGTTTAATGGCATATCAGCCTTTGTAGGTTATTCAATGCCAAAGGGGGTGTCCACGTGGTGTAATGGTTAAAGCGATGGACTGCGGAATCGTAGTACGCGAGTTCGTACTCCAGTGGCGCTATTACGTTAACTTTCGGGCAAATACCCTAGGGAAAGGCATGAACCCCCTTATCCTCCCAGCTATTGGTTAAATAGTACCACTACTGTTCTTCTGGGAGAATTGCTTTGGCATTAAATAACCTACAAAGGTTGATATGCCATTAAACAAAGAAACCAAACCAAACCAATCAATGCCAAAGCCATTCTCCTAGAAAAACAGTCATGGTACAATTTAACCCATAGCTGGGAATTAATTTTCTAACCACGTTTCATTGAATCAATTAACTCTACTGATAATTGAAAAAACGCTAACCAGATTAATTCATCTTATTATAACCAGAGGTACCCAACCCGTAAAAAAATCACGAACGTAATCTTGTTTTCTTGAATTCCTTGTTTAATGGCATATCAACATTCATGGGTTACTTAAACCCAAAACCTTCCCGATAGAAGAAAATTACTGTTTCTATTAAACCCATAGTCGGGAAGATAAAGTAAGTCATGCCTTTCCCAATGGTATTTGTCTGAAAGTGAATGAAAAACGTGAAAGATCCTACGTATATGATAAGTCAGTTTTTGTCTCCCACTGATCCCCAAAAGTGCCGATGACATTGTTTACGATAAAAAAAAAAAATTCAGAAACTCAGACCTATTTTTAGAAATAATTCTTTCCCTTCAAAACCTTTTGTACTTTCCGTTTGCATGTTTAAAGGGAGATTGTATTTCGAATTGTAATAATAATAATTATTATCATTAACCACGACAGCTTAGCTCAGCAACTATTTACATGTCTCCGATAATTAAGACTACGCGAATAAATATACAAAAGGAAATACTAAGTATATACAGAAAAAATATAAAAGCAAATATCATAAGCAACTATGGACCAATAACGTGTTTGCCCACAGCAATGATAGGATTCAATTATATATTAAGAAAAGGCTGTAAAATTAAAAAGTTACAAGAAAAAGTAAACGTCTTCATGTATATGATTGATACTGACGTATTTGAAGCGAATGAAAAAGAACTAGAAACACTTATACAAAT
Organism: Sepioteuthis lessoniana; assembly: GCA_963585895.1. NCBI lineage: Eukaryota > Metazoa > Mollusca > Cephalopoda > Myopsida > Loliginidae > Sepioteuthis > Sepioteuthis lessoniana. Next base: position 17,507,055 of record OY757913.1, on the reverse strand, counting down.
GATTAGAATCTACAACCAAGATAATAGAATGGGATATGCAAGTGAAAAATTTGCCATGGTTATAATGTAAAAAGGGATAAGGATAAAAAGGGAAGGAATATAATTGCCAAGTCAGAGAGAATTAAAGACTTTGGGAGAAAAGTAAATGGCGAAAAGGAATATCTAGGAAAAGCAAGAAAATTTCTAAAAGGGTGAAACTCTTTTCGCAGAATTCGCTTCTTTTGGAAGAAGAAGCGAATACAGCGAACTAGATAGGAAAGGTAATCAACCGGGATCTGAAAAGAGATAAAAATTTGACCATACTTATATTGATTGACCAATGGACATAATGGTTAGGGTGTCAGCCATTGCTCCGGGAGACCTGTATTTAATCCTTGGTCGAGTCATATCAAAGACTTAAAAATGGTACTTGATGCCTCCTTACTTAACACTTAGTATTATAAAATAAATGGCGAAAAAGAATATCTCAGAAACGCAAGAAAATTTCTTAAAGGGTGAAAGTCTATTGATATTTATTTATCAACCCCCTCCTTTCGGGCAGGATATGACACAAGGTCAATTTCTAAGCGGAGTTTATCAGGTTTGAATTCAGAGTTTTCCTTCTCCTAGACTAGTTGCCTCAACTAGGTAGAAGAACCTAGTCTGCCCTACTATTTGCCCCTAGCTGGAGGGAGAAACTCTATTTATAGCAGCGCAAAATTATACCAGAAGAACGATTTATGTTTTAAAAAAGGATTTTACATGAAAGGATAGCATGTGTAGGTCGTGGAGTTAATTCCCAAAAGAAGCGAATACAGCGAACTAGATAGGAAAGGTAATATACCGGGAATTGTATCAGAGATAAAAATTTGACCATACGTGTACTGATTGGCCAATGGACATAATGGTTAAGGTGTCAGCCACTAGTCCGGAAGACCAGCGTTCAGTCCTTGGTCGAGTCATATCAAAGACTTAAAAATAGTACTTGATGCATCCGTGCTTAACACTCAGGATTATAAAGTACAGATCAAGGGTATGTAGAGAAAATCAAGAAAAGGAGTTGCTTTCTCCTTTAGACCTTCGTTTACTAGTTATTGAAAATGAAGCCTTCAGGTCATCCTCGACTATATTCGACCAACTTACTTATATTGATTGGTTAGTTAATTGGTAGGTTGTCAGTTTTCTGGTATATCAAGCCTTGTAGGTTATTTTATGCCAAATCCCGTTCGCACATACATACACACACACGCGCGCGCGCGCGCACACACACACACACACACACATATATATATATATATCATCATCATCATCATGTCGTGCCGCTAGCACGGATATTCCTGACCATCTCTCGCCACTTCTCCCAATCGTTCATCGCCTTCAGTGCTACATCCCGTATCCCCACATAGCTGCTGTTTGTATGTTCGAGCTGGTCGTCCTGATTTTGCTCGGCCATATGTGGGGGTCCATAGGAGTACATCACTTATGAGCACGTCCCTGCTTCTCCAGCAGTGTCCTGCATGCCTGGTTCGTCTAACTTGGATAGTTTTCGTGATGGGAGGCAGGTGACCGTATAGTTGGTGCCTTGTGGTGTGTTGCCGCTAGGACTTGTTCAATATCACTCGCAGCATTCTTGTGTAATTGCCGTCTAGCTTCTTCTCCAGCCGTTTAGTTAGCGTCCAAGTAGTACATCCATACAGCTGTATCGATACGACCGCTGCCTGGAAGAAACTTCGTTTCATTTTATCGGTCAGGTCTGATTTCCATATGATCGATAGCCTATCAATAGCTGTCCATGCCTTCGTAGCCGCATGTTGATGTCTTTTTTAAGGTAATATTATTTTAAAAGGGGTCTGTTGTGCTCATTCATTTGCACGCAGTTAAATGGTTTCAAGTATTGCTATATAACACTTATAATTCTATTTGATATTAATAATGTTTCAACATCTTCATGGATGAACTAGCAGCAATACTCAGTCATTGCCCAGTTGGATGGGGCTGCAGAATACACCGACTAAACATCTTCAGAAGAGTAAGACCCCCACGAGTCTCCTGGATATGACACTAAACAATCAGATGGTGAGGTTCCATTAATGCTTGATCTCTGGGGGAATGCAGAGTACCCCTTTATTTTCCTCGCTCCCAGGTCCACTCTGTCTCAGAATGGTAGCTCCTGATTGGTTCCCTTCTGTGGGTCAAATAGAACTAAACTGCGTACTTATACTAAACTGAATTGTTTGAAATGGAACGGTTTTTGACAGTGAAACTGTACTTACGCGAAAACTGAATTGTTTGAAATAGATCTGTTTTGACATTTAACTTTGTGTAAACAAAAAAAAAAAATATACTTACACTAAATTGAATTGTTTGAAATAGAACTGTTCGACTTAACTGAAAAGCTTTAAATAGAAATTTTTTTACAATTAAATTGTGTACTTATGCTGAACTGAATTGTTTAAAATATAACTGTTTATTATCTTTTCAGCAAACCATAGATCAAAAATTATCGAAGAAAACGAAAAGATTGACAAATATCTGAATGTTGCCTGGCTGCTAAAAAAACTTGTATATCATGAAAGTAAAGTGATACCAATTATAGCTGGTGTCTTTGGAAGGGTTTCCAAAAAAGAATCGAAGAGCTGGAAACCAGAAGTAGAATCGAAACCATCCAGACCACAGTACTGTCGAAATCTGCAAGAATACTCATAGGCATACTGAAGACCTGAAGAGACTTGATGTCACTCAGACTTTAGTGAAAAACTAGTTGTTTAGTTTAGTTGTTTAGTTGTTGGGTTTTATGGCACATCAACCTTTGTAGGTTATTTAACGCCAAATCCATTTTATGAAAATAGTTCTATTTCAAACAATTCAGTTTAGCATAAGTATCCAGTTTAAATGTAAGTACAGTTTAATTGGAAAAATCAATTTCTTTTTTAAGCTATTTAGTTTAGTCAAGCAGTTCTAATTCAGCTAATTCAGTTTAGTATGAGTACAGATTTTGTTTACTCACAGTTAAATTTCAGAACAGTTCTATATCAAACAAATCCGTTTAATTTTAAGTACAGTTTCAATGTAAAAAAAAACAATTCCCTTTGAAATAATTCAATTTAGCATAAGCACGCAGTTTAAATGTAAGTACAGTGTAATTGTCAAAAACATTTCTATTTCAAACTATTCAGTTTTGTCAAACAATTTGATTCAGCATAAGTATGCTGTTAATTCTATTTGACCCATAGATAGGGCCCTACAAGGTGCTACCACGCCGGGCCAGAGTGAACCTGGGAGCAATGGCAATGAAGGGGTACTCCGCATTCCCCAAAGCCCCAGCATCACTCGAAACTCACCCTCAGATTGTTTAGTGTCACTCATTGGTGGGGATCTTACCCCTCTGCAAAGTTGCAATCGGTGTATTCTACGGCCCCAGCCGACTGGACAAGAAAAACTAGTTCTGAAAATTGGTAAGAAAAACTCACAAGGAGTTGACTGATAAAACAACTTATATCACAATTTTCAACATGACTACATTTTCCACGCACCCCAGGCGCCACTTAACTGACCAAAGTTCCGTCAACTTAGTTGCTCTCGATGAAATATCAACCAAAACTCTCGTAGACAATACGAAAATCTTAAGTAGTTTCGCTTGAAAGACGAAAAATTCTTGAGGCATTCATCAAGGCCAAGTAAATCGCCATTAATAAGATCTGTTATGATGTGTAAGAGTTTATTTTGAAATGCCTGTGGCATCAGAGTAATTTATTTCGATTAAGCACTCAGACGTTGTATAAAATGATCTATTTATTATATAAGTAAAAAGTAAAGTTGGCGACCATAGTCGAGGGTAAGCCTAAGGCTCCCTTTTCGATAGCTACTACACCAAGGTGTAGGAGAGAGCGCTACTCCTACCCTGGATTGCTCTACTTTACTCTTGATCCGCACCTTATAATGCTGAGTGTTAAGCATGGAGGCATCAAGTACCATTTTTTGAGTCTTTGGTATGACTCGACCTGGGATTGAACGCAGGTCTCCCGGGTCATTGGCGAACACTCTAACCCCTAGGCCAATGTCCGGTATAATTTATTATATAATCTTGATTATAAGTATAGCTTCTTAAAAGTATTCGTTGTCTAAATTTCTGAGACGAAGCTTGATGATTTTCATCATTAAGGCTGTTCGGACTATTGTCTTCATTCTTATTTCCACGACGTTTCGGCCGATATGTCCTCTGGCTTTGTCGAACTCGGGAACCTAAACGGAACTTCGAACTACGTTCTTTATTGAATCCACAGGGATCGCCTGTTCTGATTCCATTAGCCATAACGGGGTACAAGCGTTAATCATAACTGTATTATTACTCGCCTGCAGTCAGGATTGAACCTGCAACCACCTGATGATTGTCTCCTTAAAAGCTTACGTAACCAACGTCTCTAACTGCTACGCTAAGAGTCCCGATTTACAGTTTAGAGTGAATTTTTGGGACTAATAAACTTAATGTTCTTACTTGACTAGGATTATTACTATTATGTACGATTTTTTACTTGTGCTCATATTCAGATTTTTTTTTCATCTAACCTTTTTTAATTATCGGTAAAAAGTATTCAACGGGAAATGAATGAACTCTTTATTCATCATAACATACTGGCAGACAATAAAAATCCCAACAAAAGTTCATCTCGCAGACCGAGTCCTTTATTTTTAATGAATTTTTGCCATACATACATACCAGCTCAATTGGCAATTGGGTAGAATGTTCACCAGTGGTCCGGGAGACCTTGGTTCAATCCGGGGTCGGGTCATACAAAAGACTTTAAAAATGGTACTTGATACCTCATTGCTTAACACTCGGTAATATAAGATACATATCAAGGGTAAAGTGGAGCAATCCAGTGAAAGGAGTAGCGCCTTCCCCTACATCTCGGTGTAGTAACTATTGAAAAGGGAGCCTTCGGATCCCACTCGACAACGGTCGCCAACTTTACTTTATTCATTTTACTCATTACATATTTTTTTTTTGATATTCCAAATTTCATTTCTCATGCCTTCGTCGAATATTCTTTTTGCACTGGTGTTTCCTCCCAGGTTTTACTTTGGACTAAACGTTTGAAATCACGCAAATAAAAGTAAGTAAAGTGGGTGACCTTAGTCGAGAGGGACCCGAAGGTTCCCTTTTCAATAGCTACAACATAAAGGTGTTGGGGAGGGCACTACTCCATTCCCTGCATTGTTCTACTTTACCCTTGATCCTTACGTTATTATGCTGAGTGTTAAGCAAGGTCGCTTCCAGTTCCATTTTTTTTGAGTCTTTGGTATGACTCGACCTGGGATTGAACCCTGGTCTCCCAGACTACTGACGAACATTCTATCCATTAGGCCAAATTGATTGTTTTCTAACGATTAAGTGAATGAAATCCCTCTTCGCATTTTCTGAGGATATAATTTAAAAGTAACGTTGCCATAGGTAATAATAGTGGTAACAATGTGTCTTCAGAGAAGACACCTCCATATATTTTGATTTATGTCAAACATTTTCCTACTGGTGTTATTTACGCTTATCCTTATTTCAATATACACGTGAGGAAGTTGTTCACGTCTAAAACAATTTTTCGCGTTCCATAATCGCAGGATCATGTCGTATGTATTTCTCCCGTCTATCCATGACATGGCTAAATTTTTCTTGTTTTTCTTCCTTTAATTATTTATCGATTTACTGTAGGTCATAAAGGCCCTTAGTTCCTTTGAGGCTGGCCTAGTCGGCTGCGGGGTGGGTTGGGGCCATAGAATACACTGATTGCATATTCAAGATTAACAATTCAAATCCTAAATTAACTTGATCTGGTCTGATTAAATTATTACTTGACGAAATTAAAGGTTTACTGTATTAAATCTTCTTTATTTATTCCATATCTTTTTCACCTCCTTGTTATCTATCCTTTCCCTCTCTTTACCCTCACTTCTCTTATATATAGATGGCTGAGCGGAAAGATACTTAGTCTAACGTAAAGTTGGGCGGGTTTCGATCCAAGCTTGAAGCGAACTGCGTGTCTAGTCACACTGAAAAGTAGTGATACAACGAAACAGTCTGTCTGTGGGTGACAATATATACGCTCCCCCCGGCCCCCCGGGGGGATGAGAACTCTGGTGAAGGAATTAACGGGTGCCACTCACATAATGCAAAGCTCTTCTAATGAATTGAGCCCTCTGGTATCCGGTAAAGCAAAATGTAAACAAACGAAAGCTACTACATAATGCCTTATAATTCACTCGCTGACGTATGTCATCTGAGGGCTGAGCTGAAAGATACTGTGTCTAACATAAAGTTGGGCGGGTTTGGATCACAGTTTGAAGTGACCTTCGTGTCTAGACACACTGAAGAGTTGTGATACAGTGAAACAGTTTGTGAATGACTATATATATATAGACTGAGAGAGAGAGAGAGAGAGAGAGAGAGAGAGAGAGAGAGAGAGAGAGAGCTACTGGTACTGTGTAATATAGTACTAATCGTTTCATTTTCGAGTCATCGCTATTAAACTGGTAACCTCACTAAGTTTTTTTTCTGGTAAACAGAGTGGTAAGATATTCTGCAAGATGAAAAAAACTGTCAAAGGGCGGAGAAAGTTTTCTTGCTCTACTGTCACCTAGTACATCTTTATTTCTGGGAGAGTTGGACCCCTTATTCTTTGTCAGGTTGTCCGACTAGGAGAAGGACAACTAGGGACTGATGGAGCTCCTAGAGTTGTAGTGAAAGCAAACCATCTAAGACAAGGAAAAGTCTGGTATAAAACCGCATCATGGTGTACACCTGTGTACTCCACTTGGAAGTAGATGTGGACTCGTTAGCCACAATGGCGGCAACCTTTTTAGAGAAGGAAAGCTATGAAGCAAAACCTAAGAGTCCGGGGAGGACTGATTGTCTCATTTTATGTGCCAGTGGTGATGATTCACCTTACTCATAAAATGGATTGTGTTCGATGTAAGATCAATTCCTTATAAATAAACTCACGTATTGTATTTTGACCTTCGACCCGGCCAAAAATGCCATTCAGAGTGATGCACCGGAAGGAAGTGACACATTCTAATGGCAGTTATGAGAGGAAATCGCGTGGGCGGAAATTGGCTGATAAAATGGGACGAGGTAAAAAAAATCCCCATGGTACACTCATAGACTGATGCACTGGAAGAGAGTGACCTGTGAACTGCATGACAGTTATTTCCGCTTGATGACGATCCAACATGCGATTCCAAAAATCGAGTTGGCGACTGAGTGGACTTTGAACTATTATATAACTCAGTCAAGACAAGAGTTGCAGTTCCGGTTCCAGTTGGAGTCCGGACGGAGTTATAGACGATATGTGGTAGGGAAAGCCACATAAGGCCGAAGGGGCCTTGGGACCCTGATGATTTGGGGTCCAGAGAAGTTGCTGATGAGATACAGTAAAGAAAACCATCACCCAGCAGAGCGAGCCCCTCCGGTTGAGCAGTGCAGGAGACGAGAAAGACAACGTTGACGGCCATAAGAGTTCAAAATATTGCAATTTCTGTTTCTCCAACTCCCTCTCACAGTGGAACCCCCCACAACCCTTTCGAACCTTGCAAATAAATTGAGAGGTATATATTTTGTTAAAGAAGTCTTCCTGTGTGCGTCTGTTATTTATTGTATCGTTATGATACGGCATATGAGAATATAACACACGCACAGGTGTGTAATATATATAGGTCCAAAAATACGACCAAGATATTCACATGCATAGGAATCCCGAAATACACGAAATTGGTTCAGGTACGAAACTTTTATTTACCTTTTTGAGTTTAAGGTTTTTCGACATGAGGAGAGAGAGACACAATTTCTTCAACAAACGCACGGCACATTTCGTCGACCCCAAAAATCGACTGCCTTCCTCAAGACTCGAATTTCAACTCTCTCTTTTTTTTTTTTTCAAATCCCAAAATCCTCAGCTCATCTCTTCCGGGCATGATGTCATTCACATCCCCGGTCTTATTTGCTATCTGGAGTTTTTATCGTGACATCTCTGATTGTTCCATCCACCCCGCGCGCGCGTGGACACTCGCACTCATGTGTGCACCTAACTAACCCATTCTCTAAGCCGAAAGGTTCTCAGCCTAACTAAACCGAAAGGCAAGATATATAAAACAAAAAATGATAATATAAAAAAAAAATCCCTCCGCAATTATATTACAGGTGTCTCTTGAAGGTTTGTGTATTCAGGATCCACAAAGCTCAATACGTGGACACATTCAAACCCGAGAGGACAGCTTACATATTTATATATATATATACGGAGAGAGAGAGAGAGAGAGAGAGAGAGAGAGAGAGAGAGAGAGAAATTGTTTTTTTTTGCGGGGGGGGGTTGCTTAAACGCATATCAACCACCGTGGTATATCTAGTGTCAAATCCATTCCTGCAGAAGAGCTGTAGTGATACTAAAGTTGTAAAGTTGGCGACCGTAGTCGAGGGCGACCAGAAAGCTCCCTTTTCAAAAGCTACTACACCGAGCTGTAGGGGAGGGCGCTACTCCTTTCCCTGGATTGCTTCACTTTACCCTTTATATGTACCTTATATTGCTGAGAGTTAAGCAAGGAGGTGTCAAGTACCATTTTTAAAGTCTTTGGTATGATACGACCTGGGATTGAACCCAGGTCTCTCAGAACCTTGGCGAACCCACTACTATTCGACCCATAACTGGGGTGACAAAGTGGTTCATACCTTACCCAACCGCATTAGTTCGGAAATAAACGAAATAACGTGATTGGAGTTCGAACTCATTCATAGTCTCATTGTTTTAACCGCTACGTTACGGGGACTCTTTCCACACTAAATGACCGGCGCTATGTAAGCTAGAATAGATGGAAACCACGAGATTAACAAAGGCGGAATGTGGAGACAGAGAGAGAGAGAGAGAGAGGGGGGGTGATGAAACAGTAAACCACATAAGAAGACAGTGCAGCAAAATGTCACAAATAGAATACAAGACCAAACCTGAGTAGATAATGAAGGTGTTCCATTAGCAACTAAAATTTGAACCACTCTAACCAATTGTATATACAAAAACTAGAATCTTTCCAAGAAAATAAAACTCGCTAAATACCAGGAATTTCGTAATCATCATCATCATGTGCCGCTTGCACGGATATCCCTGATTCTCTCTCGCCACTTCTCCCTATCGTTCATCGCCTCTGGCAGGTCTTCAGGGCTACATCCCGTATCCTCACATAGCTACTGAATGTATGTTCGAGATTTCGTAATAAACAACAATAAAAGAACGTTTCAGTCAAAGGAAAGGAGAAAACTCCCGAAATATATGGTCGGTTGGTCGTTTTGTTTAAGCCCCATCAACCCTTTTCGGGTTATTTAATGCCGAATGAAGTCATTTTGATAAAGGCTTAAAACAATCCAGTTTACTATAAGTATAGTATAGTCTTACACAGTTAAATGTCAAAACAGTTCTATTTCAAACACTTCAGTTAACCATAAGTATGCAGTTTAAACACAGTTAAATGTAAAACCAGTTAATTTCAAACAATTCAGTTTACTGTATTTACATCGTTTAGTTCTATTTATTCGATTCATACACAGGACACAATCAGGTGCTAGCATTTCGGATCCGAGTGAACCTAGGTGCGATAGCAATGAAAGGGTACTCTGCATTCCCCACAGCTCCAGCATTACTGGAGCCTCACTATCAGATTATTTAATTTCATATCTAGGACACTCGTCGTGGGAGTTTTACCTCTCTGCAGAGATGCAGTCAATATATTCTGCAGTCCCAGCTGACTGAGCCAAAAATATCTGGATAATAGTTTAACCGGGAGTTTAAAAGATATGTGAATTATGAAGGTGACATTAATACCACTGATACGAGAAGAACTCGAAACGACCCCCAAGAACCTCGAAAAGAGAATGTGATAACGAGAATTCGAAGGAAAGTTGAAACTGTCTAGACCACAATACTCTTTACATCTGCGAAAATACTTAGAAGAATCCTAGTGATCTAAGGAGACTTGCTGTCATTCGAATTTAAGGGAAAACCCCCAATTATTATTGATATGAAAAACTCGCAAAAGTAAAATGATAACGTTCAAGTTACTATAAGACAATAAATTCATTTGAGATATAAGTACTTTTCTAAAAAGCCTTAATACACAGATGGTATCTATTGAATCTGTGGAGATATTTTCCCTGCACTTGTTGAACGACGAAGATTACATCTTTCCATTATTAGGTTTAAGTTTTCACTTCCTTCCTTTCGTTACTTCCTTCCGTTCATTCGTTCGTTCGTTCCTTTCCTTCCCATCTAACCTTCCTTCTATCCTATCCTTACTTCCTTTTTTTTTTCCTTCCCTTACATTCATTTCTTCCTTTCATTCATTAGTTTGTTCCTTTTCTTTATTCTTTTCGTTCCTTCTTTTTATCCTTCTTTCTTTTCTTTTTTTCTTTCCCTTCTTTTCTTCCTTCCTTCAATTCTTCCTTCCATTCTTTTCTTCCATTCCTTCCTTCCTTCCTTCTTTTCATTCCTTCCTGCCTTCCTTCCTTTTTTCTCCTTTTCATTTTTTTCCTTACCTTTTTCTTTCTTTCTTACTTCCATATTTTCCTTCCTTCCTTCTTTTCCTTTCTTTCATACATTTCTTTCTTCATCTTTTTTCTTCCTACCTTTCTTATTTCCTTCCATCTTTTTTTTTTTTCTTTCTTTCTTTCTTTCTTTCTTTCTTCAATATTTTCCTTCCTTTATTTTTTTATTTTTCCTTCCTTCTATCTTTCATTTTTCCTTCCTCCCTTTCTTTATTTCACCTTTTCTATTCTTTTATTCCTTTCTTTCCTTCATTCCATCATTTTTTCTTTCTTCCTTTTTTTCTTTCTTTCCTCAATTTTTCCTTTCTTTCTTTCTTTCTTTCTTTCTTTCCGTTTTTTCCTTTTTTCATTCCTTTCTTTCTTCCTTCTTTTCCTTCCTTCCATTCTTTCCTTTCTTCCTTCTTTTCCTTTCTTTCTCTCTTTCCTTCCTTTCTTCCTTTCTTTGCCCAATCGGCTTGGACTCTAGAATACACTGACTACACCTCTGCCGAGGGGTAAGACCCCCACCAAAGTGTACTGGATAACAAACTAAACAATCTAATGGTGAGGTTTCAATGATGCTGGAGCTTTTAGGAATGCGGAGCACCATTTTATTGCCATCGCTCCCAGGTTGACTCTGGTCCGTAATGGTAGTATCTGATAGAACCCTATCTATGGGTTAAATAGAACTAAACTTTATACATATGGTAAAGTGAATTGTTTGAATTAGAACTGTTTGACTAAACTGTAAAGCTTAAAATAGAAATGATTTTGACAATTGAACTGTGTACCGACATTTAAACTGCGTACTTATGCTAAACTGAGTCTTTTGAAATAGAACTGATTATTTGAATAAAAATGGATTCGGCATTAAATAACCTACAAAGGTTGATATGCCATGAAATTCAACCAACCAACCAACCAACATTCTTTCTTTCTTCCATTCTTTCTTTCTTTTTTTCTTTCTTTCTTTCTTTCTTTCTTTTAATTCAGTTGTTATCATGTATTGTTGATTTCAGTCTTCTTTGTTCTTCTCCAGGAAGCTAATCGTTTTAAGCATCCTATTCTAGGAACTTAGAAAAAGCAGACGGCCTAAGCTGAAGAGCGGTAAGACCCCACCTCAAAAAAAAAAAGAAAAAAGAAAAAAGGAGTGTCCTCTAAGCATCACATTAAACTTCATCTGATGGTGAGAATCGACTTCTGAAGATCTAGGCTGTGTGGAGTACTTCCTTATTGCTATTACTTCAAGTTCCACCCCGATCTGAAACGGTAATACCTTTAAGGGTCTCCTCTTAAATTGATCTGTTAAAATTTATTTGTTTTCGATCGGAATACTTAATTATTGAAAACTGTAAATTATTTGCTCTAATAATTGTTAGTTGATGCTGTAATTGTTTATTAAGGATTATTATTAATATTATTATTAGTCACTTAAAACCATATGACTCTGTGCAAACAAATAACAATCATCATATAGATATAGTTGCCTGAGACCATAGAATTATTAGTATTAGATAGGAATACTTGAAAACACAACTGAGTGAACATTATTTGTACTGGATGTACTGGATGGGAATACTTGATATCATATAATTGTATGCAACCCCCCCCCCAAAAAAAACTCAGAAGAAACAACACAAAAATTTAAATATAACTGTATAATGAACCTAATTCTCTCCTATGCATAAAATAACCCAAAACAAGTTGACATGCTGTTAAAACCAATCACCAGTCAAGAGCCTAACGTCCGGTTTTTAGCTGATTCCTAACAGTTCAATTTTGTCTTCATACTTCCTTTAAAAAAAGAGCATGTGTTCCAAAAACTGACATATTACCTATCAAGCAATTTTGCAAGTAAAAAAATGCTATAGTTTTCACTTTTTGCTGCTGCCTGTAACTATGTAAGAATTCCTAATGCCATGCTGTTTTCAACCCTAGTTGAATTCCAGGAGCTTTGCAGGGTTCTACTAAAATAAAATTCATAGTGTTGTGCTGTGTATAAATATAGTCGAATTCTTAACCTTGCGCCGTCTTCGACTCAAGTCGAAGCCGTACTGTGGGCAAATATAATCAAATTTCATATTACCCTCAATTTGCTGGTTCTTATTTTTTATTGACAGGGGATTTTTACTGAGAAGTTTCTTATTAACTAGACACTAAATTAGATTTCTTTTCCATGGTTTTTATTCACACAGTTACCATGGAAACTTATCGGAATAAGTGATATCAAGTTATTATAACGTTTTTTGAAACAGTTGTTTTATATAATAGAAAAAATGTGGCACTCGCTGCTTCTAAAAACTGGAAAACGTTGTCGTAGATAGTTTACAAATAATATTATTAGGGAAACTTTGAATCACGCTTCTTCTCTTTAATTTGATCTCTTTCAATTTAAAAAAAAAATTAAAACATTTTCATAATTTCTTTTCAAATCAATCTGAAACACATGAACTACCTCTGTTGTACATTGAGATGGTTGGTTGGTTGGTTGGTTGTTTGGGTTTTATCGCATATCAACCTTTGTAAGTTATTTAATGCCAAATCCATTTTTATGAAAATAGTTCTATTTCAAACGATTCAGTTTAGCATGAGTACGCAGAATAAATGTAAGTACAGTTTAATTGTCAAAGACATTTCTATTTCAAGCTATTCAGTTTAGTCAAGCAGTTCTAATTCAGCTAATTCAGTTTAGTATAAACACAGATTTTGTTTACACATAGTTAAATATCAAAGCAGTTCTATATAAAACAAATCAGTTTAGTGTAATTACAGTTTAAATGTCAAAAAACAGTTTTATTTCAAACAATTCAGTTTAGCATAAGCACGCAGTTTAAATGTAAGTACAGTTTAATAGTGAAAAATATTTCTTTCAAGCTATTCCGTTTAGTCAAACAATTCAGTTTAGCATATGTATGCCGTTAGTTCTATTTAAACCATTGATAGGGCCCTATCTGGTGCTACCACACTGGGCCAGAGAGGACCTGGGAGCAATGGCAATGAAGGGGTACTCCACATTCCCCAAAGTTCCAGCATTACTGGAACCTCACCATCAGATTGTTTAGTGTCATATGCAGCCCCAGCCGACGTGGCAATGTACATTGAGACAATTATTTAACGACGGGATATACCGAATATACTCGTGTAATGAACGACTTTTTAAGATGAGATATATATTTAAAACGTCTGAGCTTATCTTGTTTCTCGGCCAAAATTTTCTTAACTTTAATCGGAAATGTCGTCGGATTGGTTATACCTAAACAAAGGTTATTAGCGAAGACAATAACGTTTTTACTTAACATTGTTCACACACAAATATATGCAGCCTTTGAGATTCCGCTTGCCCGACTGAATCTGTCGAGTAAAAGCTTATTTGAGTGATTAAAGTTATTCTTCTAGTCACCCGGCGGTCGATCAAAAATCGCACTGAATCGTGTCTCTTCAAATATAGAAAAAGGAAAACTGATTCTTTATACAACTCGAAAGTATGCAATTGAAGATTCACAAGTTACTTCGAATGACCTACAATGACAGCAAATTCTTTAGTCTTGTACGTGGCGTCTGACGACCGTCGAAATGTCTGGTTTTAAAAAAAGTGAGTCATATCCCCAAAATATACCACAATCACCAAAAAAAAATTTGACGAATTTAGAATGGCCAGCCCTTCTCTCTTGGACGTCTGATCATTGTAGACATTTGTATAATTAACACTTTCACAGTGAAACTAAATTGTCTCTGTTGTCTAGATTGAAAACGCTCACAGATTTTTAGAAATTCCTTGGGAAAAGATTTCCCTGACTCAACGTCTATATTCGCTCACCGCTTACGAAAAGTAAAAACGAACATTTGAAAGAAGAAAACGAATACATCTGTCAGCCAAGCACCGAAAAACAATGAAGTAAGTAATATCCATATTTTCTTCTCTTATTTCTTTCCTCCTCTCAACCCTGGTAGGCGGATATATGTGGTTTGAAAATTTTATCCTGACTGGTTCATCTTTCAGGGCAGCTCACCCTCAACCTCGGATATTTTTTGAAATTATTGACAATTATTGACTGAAAATAGAGTTGGTCAAGTAAAATAAATTTTGGGCGAGTAAATTTTCCCTCATTCATTGTGCTTATTTTTATAGAATATAAATAATAAGCACAGTTACCAAAAAGCGTCATTATCTCCATAAAATGCCTTTGTCGGCAACACCAAGGTCTATACTACATTCTTTATTAAAGGTATTTTGATTGTATTACAGTAGATTTGAAAATATTAATAAACTGAATTGTTTTCCGTTTATGACATTGGATGTTGAAGAAATATTTTTGGAGGCTTGCATTGCCAAAAGTTATAATTCATTCATTACACACAATATATGATTAAAAAACCTTTTTGTGGCTAAAAAATAAGGAGTCGTTCTTAACAGAAATTCATTCATGACTCGAGTATATATCCTTGTTAGGAAAAAAGAAAATTTTCCTTATCAACTCGTTAAAAAATGCTGACAAAAGCAGATGGAATATTTTTCTCCCGGAAAATATTTGTCGGAATGCTCTTTTGTCAGGCATTGTCAATTTGGAGCAAAACAGAAAAAATATTTTTTAGTTGACCGGATGTTAACCACTCAGGCTGTACGCATGTGCGACCATCGCGTCGTGACAATGAATGAGCAGGGATGACTTAGGGTTTTTTTTTTATTTTTCAGTTGACCACACAATACAATGTCTTTCATTTCCAGTTTGTGTAGGCGAACGTGGAATCTGCCAGTGTAGCCACTTGCTGAATATTATCCAAGCGAATCGACTTGTCGGTTTATCTTTAATTAACAGTACACACTCTTTCAATATGGCCGCTATGAGAGGAGAAAAAGTGGGAAGGAATTTCTGCAGTCTTTTTTATGTGTTTTTCAGTTTTTTATTGACTTTTTCTTTGGCACATTTTTGTAGGTTTTGAATATTTTTTCTTTACTATTTTTTTCTGTTCTTTTTATATGCATAAATTATTTTTTATTTCTTATTAATGTCTTCATATTATTACTTTATCGTCTGGTTTTCTATTTTTTCCTCTTCATTTTTAGACTTTCTTTTTCATTTTTCTTTTTTCTTTTTCTTTCTTTCATTTTCGTTTGGTTTCATTGTTTTTTTTTTCCCGTGCTCATTTTTCTTCAGTTTTTTTTTTTTCGTAATTTCTTTCTTTGCGTTTTTTCTTTCTTTCTTTGTTTCATTCTTTTTCGTTTCGTTATTCCTTCAGTTGTTTTTTTTTTTATCTTTTTCTTTTTTTTTTTACTTGCTTCTCTCCTTCTTTCTTTCGATTTTTTTTTTTTTTTGCTTTGTTACTACAACTTTTGTCTTCCCTTTTTTATTCATTCATTCCCTCATGGTTCAAAAAATGTCTATTTTATTTGCGCGTTTGTTTGTTAGCTTGTTTATTTGTTTGTTTGTTCGGTAGTTTGTTTGCTTCTTTCTTTCTTTCTTTCGTTTATTTGTTTCTTTCTTTTTTCTTTTTTCTTTTGTTTGCTAGTTTGTTTGTTTGTTTGTTTCTTTCGTTTATTTTTTCTTTCTTTGTTTCTTTTTTCTTTTGTTTATTTATTTGCTTCTTTCTTTCTTTCTTTCGTTTATTTGTTTCTTTCTTTTTTCTTTTGTTTGTTTGTTTGTTTGTTTCTTTCTTTTTTACTTTCTTTTATTTATTTTCTTCTTTCCCTTTTTTGTATCTCTTTTGCATTAATTTCTGTTTTCTTTTTATTTCCATCTTTCTTTCTTTCTTTCTTTCTTTCTTTCTTTAAGTTATTATTTACACCTTTTCCTTTTCTCTGGTTTTCTCCTTTCTTTTCTTTTTCTCGCTTTTACCTGTAATGTCTTTCTTTTTCTTTTTCTTTTCTTTTTTTACGTATTTTCATTTTATTCTTTAAACACTTTTCCCTTCTTCTCTTCTTTTTCTTTCATTTCTATTTTCTTTCTTTCTTTCTTTCTTTCTTTCTTTTATAACCACGCTTTCTTTTTACCGTTTTTTTTCCTTTCCTACACCTTTTTACTCGTCTTAATTTATTTATTTTCCTTAAGCACCGTACTTACTTTTCCGACCGATGTGTTTCCTGATAGTTCTTTTAATACGCTTGCCAGGTCGGTGAGGCTTAGAATACCCCCACACCATTCTCTGCAGACTGATTGCATTTCACATAGCACTAATACCCTTGGGAAAGGTATGAATCCAATTATTCTCCCTCCAGCTATGGGTAAATAGTAGGACAGACTAGGTTCTTCAGCCTTGGTGAGGCAACTAGTCTAGGCGAAGGAAAACTCTGAATTCAAACCTGTTAAACTCCGCTTAAAAATGACCTTGTGTCATATCCTGCCCGAGCAGAGGGGTTGGGTAAATAGTACCATTCTCTGCAGACAAATGACACCCCCTCCGCCAAAGACGTGAGACGTATGCTGGTTATAAATTCGATGGTAAGACTCTAATTCTGGAGAGCTAGAGAGTATCGAATCACCTATTCATTGTCATTACTCCCAGCTCAAATAGATATGTTTGAAAATTATACATGTAGGGTTGGAATTCTTGATACTATCATCATCATTAGGAGGTGCCCGTGGTGTAATGGTTTTCGTCACCGGATATGGACACGGCGATACGAGTTCAATTCCTGGACAAGACTGACTGCATTTCACATAGCACTAATACCCTTGGGAAAGGTATGAATCCAATTATTCTCCCTCCAGCTATGGGTAAATAGTAGACTAGGTTCTTCAGCCTTGGTGAGGCAACTAGTCTAGGAGAAGGAAAACTCTGAATTCAAACCTGCTAAACTCCGCTTTAAAAATTGACCTTGTGTCATATCCTGCCCGAGCGGAGGGGTTGGGTAAATAGGATCATCATCATTATCATCCTGTCGTGCCGCTAGCACGGATATCCCTGACCATCTCTCGGCACTTCTCCCTATCATTCATCGCCTGAAGGGCTGCATCCCGTATCCTCCCATAGCTGCTGTATGTATGTTCGACCTGGTCGTCCTGCTTTTGGTTGGCCATATGTGGGGATCCATAGGAGTACATCACTTATGAGCTCGTCTCTGCCTCTCCAGCAGTGTCCTGCTTGTCTGGTTCGTCTAGCTTGGATAGTTTTCGTGGTGGGAAGCAGGTGGCCGTATGTGTTGCCGGCAGGATCTATTCAATATTGCTCTCAACATTTTCGTGTAATTGCCGTCTAGCTTCTTCTCCAGGCGTTTTGTTAGCGTCCAAGTGGTGCATCTATACAGCAGTATCGTCACGACTGCTGCCTGGAAGAAACTGCGTTTCATTTTATCGGTTAGGTCTGACTTCCATATGATCGATAGCTTACCGATAGCCGTCCATGCCTTCGTTAGCCACGTGTCGATGTCCTTTTTGGTTGATGAGACACTGCTTCCAAGATAAATTAATTGAACGAAGAGTTACTTGAAGTTAAAATTGTATACTAAAAACTATTATTATTCGCTACTTGTAACCATACATGTGGAAAGGAAGGATTTTTAATAAATAGGAAGATTTACGTTAAAACCTGTAAGTAAAGTAAAGTTGGTGACCGTAGTCGAGGGCGACTCGTCGGCTCCGTTCCAATAGCTTCTACACCGAGCTGTTGGAGAGGGCGCTCTTTTCCTGGATTGCTCTACTTACCCTTGATCCGTACCTTATAATGTTAAGTTTTCAGCAAAATGGTATCAAGTACTATTTTTGAGTCTTTGGTATGACTCGATCTGGGATTGAATCCCCGGTTTCCTGGACCATAGGTAAACACTTTAATGGTCAAATAAAACGTCACTTATATTGGGGGTAAGCTTTGGAACGAAATCTAAAGAAATGTAAAAAGTAAGACAGAATCAGACAGATATCTTTCACTCTAGAAATAGCGTCAACTTTCCGGTGTGTGTGTGTGTGTGTGTGTAAGAGAGAGAGAGAGAGAGAGAGAGAGAGAGAGAGAGGATCGCAATTTTAAAATCCTATGCAAATTTGATGCCCTCTGATTTCGACAAAGTCACGATGGCAAAAAATAGACAAAAAGTAAGGGCTCGGTTCATCATTATAAAGTAAAAGTAAAGTTGTCTCCCTTAGTCGAGGGTAACCCGAAGGCTCCCTTTTCAATAGCTACTACACTGAGGTGTAATTGGGGCACTACTCCATCCCCTTGATTGCTCCACTTCCCTCTTGATCCCTACCTTATAATGCTGAGTGTCAAGCAAAGTGGTATCAAGTACCATTTTTTGGGCCTTTAGTATGACTCGACCTAAGATTTAACCCCAGTCTCCTGCACCATTGGTGAACACTCTACTCATAAGACCAATGGACCGGACAACATTATCAACATTTTAATGGCTTAATAAATTTTAATTAAGAAAGATACTATTTTAGAAAAAAAAAGCATTTCTGAATTGCCCGAAGAAAAATGGTTCCGAAGACAAACCAGACATGGAGGACACTGCTGGAGAAGCTGGGACGAAATCATAAGAGATGTACTCTCATGGACCCCTACACATGGCCGTGCAAAAGCAGGGCGACCAGCACGAACATACATTCAGCAGTTATGTGAGGATACGGGATGTTGTCCTGAAGACCTACCTAGGGCGATGAACGATATGGAGGAGTGGCGAGAGAGGGTCAGGGATATCCGTGCTACCAGCGCGATATGATGATGATGATGATTAGGAATGCAACGGGTGCCCTTTTTACCCCCTTTCTTTCTTTCTTTCTTTCTTTCTTTCTTTCTTTCTTTCTTTCTTGCCGCACCAAACGGGCATATTATTTATTTATTTCTAGATGAATCCTTATCATTGATATTATTAAAAGATTTTTTTTTTTAGATCACAACTCACAAGGGTGTTATCTTTATGACAACGAAGGAACACAGCAATATGGAAAGCAAAAATGTTAAAAGCAGTTGGTACAAGTAAAAAAAGGAGATGTTAGTTCGAGTCTCGCCAAGAGATTATTGTTTTAAAAAACAATAATTTGTTCTTGTTGATACGCACAGTTCCTGGCGGCCACAGAGATAACGATCCAGGTAACTTAAACAAATAAATAAAAATTAAGATGTAGAAAAATTCCAGCCAAGAATTAATAAAGATATCTCTGTATTTGACGTTTAGAGTTGATACAAGCCGATATCCTACAGATATCAAAGTCAAAATTAATGTTTTTGGTTACTTTGTTTCATAGCATATCAACCCTTGTAGATTATCTCATAACAAATCTTGTATTCTTGTAAATATATACACGTCTATATATATATATATATATATATGATTGGAAGCAAATCATTTAGATATTGTGGTTTTTAAATGAACTAGTAAAGAAAGAGATGGAAGTTACTGGGCAACTTTGTTTTACAAGGATAGTCTTGTTTTGTAGACGTATCTATCTATCTATCTATCAACTCATTTCTCTCTTTGTCGAGTTGGTTAGGGATGAAGAATACACCGGCTACTTCTCGGCAGAGGGGTAAGACTCCCCAAAAGAGTGCCCTGGATATGACACTGAACAATCTGATGGTGAACTTCATGTAATGTAGGAGCTTTGGGGAATTCGGAGTACCCCTTCATTGCCATCGCTCCCATATATATATATATATATATATATATATTCAAATATGTATCTGATTTCTAATTTTTGTTATAGTTTTATTTCTATTAAGAAGGATAAAATTCTATCGATGTATACATTTTCAAATATATCTTTCATATCATTTGCGATGAAAAGTCTTTTCTGATAAGAACGAAAACTCTACATTCTATAAGAAAATGTTTAATGGTTATCATTGCGTTTGACATATTACGTACCGTGATTCTTCCTTTTGTTCTATACTCACATAATAAATATGCTTATATACTCATATACATGTTCATGCAGGATACATACTGACGCAATAAATTAAACAGACGCAGGAAGACTTCTTTAATTATATATATACCACTCACTTTATTGCAAGGGTTTGAAAAGGTTATTCAAGGTTTGCGTGTGAGAGGGAGCTGGAGACCGAACAGAAACTTCAATATTTTGACCTCCACGCTCATGGCCGTCAACGTTGTCGTTCTCTTTTCTTGATGCTCAACCGGAGGCCTTGGGGTCCACTCTGCTGGGTGCTGGCTTTCTTTACTGCATCTTATCAGCATCTTCTCTGGACCCCAATTCATCAGGGCCCAAAGGCCCCTTCCACCTGATGTGGTTTTCCCTACCACATCTCGTCTACTCCGTCTCCAACTCAACTGCCACTTCCCGTCGAACTCCAACTGCCACCTGACTTTCGTCTTGACTGCGTTATATAATAATTCAACGATCGCCCACACGATCGCCCACTCGATCTTTGAAATCGAATGTTTAATCGTCATCAAGCGGAAATAACTGTCATACAGTTCACAGGTCATTCTCTTCCGGTGCATCACTCTGTAGTGGCACAGTGGGACCTTCATCTTGTCCCATATTATCAACCTTAATCCGCCCAAGCATTCTCTTTCAATTACTGGCCATTGGAATGAGTCACTTCCTTCCGGTGCATCACCTTGGAATGGCATTTTTGGGCCGGGTCGAAGGTCAAAATATCACACTTTCGGTTGAGTAGAATAGAGTAAGTGAGTGTTGCTTAACCTGGTCCAGTTGGCTTGGGCTGTAGAATACATCAACTGCACCTCTGCAGAAGGGTAAGACTCCTCAAACGAGTGTCCTGGATATGACACTAAATAATCTGACAGTGATAATCCAGTTATGCTGGAGCTTTGGAGAATGCGTAGTATCCTTTCATTTCCATCACTCCCATGTCCACTCTGACCCTTAGTAATAGCAAATGATAGTTTCTTTTTCTATGGGTCAAATAGAACTAAATAGAACTAAACTGTGTATTTATGCTAAACTGAATTGCTTGAAATAGAAGTGCGTTGACATCTTACAGTGTGTAAACAAATAAAAAAACAGTGTACTTATGCTAAATTGAATGGTTTGAAATAGAACTGTTAAGATTTGGCATTAAATAACTTTCAATGGTTGATATGACATGATAATAAACCAAACATTGCATGACCAATGCATGAGTAGGTTAGTATTACTTCCTTCGGGGCTTTATATATCCCGGCTCCAATTCTAGTTTTAGCTTTATAGATAATAATTTGTTTTGTTTATTACTCTTCCTTGTATTCCAACGGTGTTGCTATTTTTGTTTGATGATTCCCTTTTATTTGGTTGCCCAGTCGGCTGAGGCTGCAGGATACACCAACTGCAGAGGAGTAAAATTCCCCTTATGAGTGTCCTGGTATAACGTTAAACAATCAGATGGTGAGGTTCCAGTGATGCCAGGGCTTTGGGGAATGCGGATCACCCCTTCATTGCCATTGCTCCCAGGTCCACTCTGGCCCGGAATGGTAGCACCTGATAGGGCCCTATCTATGGGTTAAATAGAATATAAACAGCATACTTATGCTAAAATGAATTGTTTGAATTAGAACAGTTTGACTAAACTGAATAGCTTGAAATAGATATGTTTTTATTCAATTAAACTGTGCTCTTACATTTAAACTGCATACTTATGCTAAACTAAATTGTTTGAAATTGAACTGTTTTTGACATTGAAACTGTACTTATACTAAACTGAATTGTTATATATAGAACTGTTTTGTCATTTAACTGTGTGTAAACAAAATTAGTTGAATTAGAACTGTTTGAATAAAATGAATATTTTGAAATAGAAATATTTTTGATAATAAAACTGTACTCATGCTAAAGTGAATTGTTTGAAATAGAACTGACTATTTGCATAAAAATGGATTTGGCGTTAAATAACCAACAAAGGTTGATATGCCATAAAACGCAACTAACAACAACATTTTTTTTGTTCTTTAGATCTGTATTTGAAACCTTGAATGTTCGGTCGATTTCTTTATTTATGACATATTTTGCAGCTGAATCAACTCTGACATTCACCATTATTTAAGCATGACTTGGAATCCGACACATCACAACCGTTTTGTGATTCGGATATTGAATTCGGATACCGAATTCAATTTACATAGTCCCTTGCCTTTTAACTGATAGTCGATTGTTCTGATTTTTTTTACCAACCCCCTTCGCACAAGCAGGACGCGACACAAGGTCAGTTTTTAAGCAGAGTTTTGTACGTTTTAATTCAGACTTTTCTTTCTCCTTGCCATACCAAAGTTAAAGAGGTGATCAACTCTAATTTTTAATCAATATTGGCGGGATAATAGTTGAATTCAAACCTTTCCAAAGGGTATTAGTGTTTTGTGAAAAGCAAACAGCCTCATCTGGGATTTGAACTCGGTCAGCGGTGTCCATTTACAGCGACATTGACTATTACACCATGGCCGCGAGTGTTCGCCAATGCCCCAGGAGACCGAGGTTCAGTCCCCGGTCGAGTCATACCAAAGACTCAAAAATGGTACTTGATGCCGCCTTGCTTAACACAGCATTACAAAGTAAGGATCAAGGGTAAAGTGGGGCAATCCAGGGAATTGAGTAGCGCCCTCTCCAACACCTCGGTGTAGTAGCTATTAAAGAGGGAGCCTTCATGTCTCCCTCGACTAAAGTCGTCAACTTTACTTTAACTTATTAAACAGAAAATATCAATTTTCTGTCAGTAGTCCATGCCTCCCGCCAGGCATGATTTGACACGAATTCTTTTTTGTAGTATTAATTTAGGGGAGTGGGGAGTCATGCGCTGCTGGTCAGTGCTGGTCATTGGATAACAAGGAGCAATGTGAACTATGCAAGCCTTTGTTAAAGTCCCCCGGCATAAAGCCAGATGACCTGGCTGATCATAGATTCATTAGACCCACGGGTCCAGTGTAAAGTTAATCGTTACTTGTTATTGTTTGCCACTTGGCACGAATGCCAGGAAGCTGAGCCGCGGCTTCGGCCCTATGGCGCGTGTATGAC
Organism: Sepioteuthis lessoniana; assembly: GCA_963585895.1. NCBI lineage: Eukaryota > Metazoa > Mollusca > Cephalopoda > Myopsida > Loliginidae > Sepioteuthis > Sepioteuthis lessoniana. The sequence continues at coordinate 17,483,619 of OY757913.1, read as the reverse complement.
ACTAGCTTCAGAACTAAAGATAGAGGTTTCAATTTGGTGGCTGAAAGTGACCGTATCGCCTCGGGTGAACGGATCAAAATTTAGTTCCGATTTGGCGCGAATCAAATAACAATTAGGAAATTAGCGATTTGTCACACATCTTAAATAGTGAAGAATTTACTTATTAAATTTATTTAATACTTTATTGGTTTAGTCACCATGCTTTCCATATCACTAAGTCACAAGGTATTTCCATTTCCATTTTAATCTCGCTCTTCTTCAAAGTGGCCCGAACCATATGATCATGGCAAAGTAGTGGCAAAGAATGTGTAATATAATGGCCGAGGGATTTCGTTTTATATATCTTGCCTTTGGGTTTAGTTAGGTTGAGAACCTTTCGGCTCTGCACATGGATTAGTTAGATGCAAACTTGAGCGCAGGTGTTAACGCGCACGCGGGGAGGATGTGTCGTTCACAGATGTCAAAATAAAAATCCCAGGATCAGGGGATGTGAATGACGTCAATCACCGGAAGCGTGAGCTGAGGATTTTGGGGGATTTGAAAAAAGTCAATTTAGTTGAGAACTAGACTCCGAACGGGAAGGGTCGACTTTCGGGGCTTGCCGAAGCCAGGACAGTGGCCTTGTGTCGGGGGCGCACGTGGTTTGGGGCAGACGGAAAAGTCATCATAGTAGGATTGTGCATCTCTTTCCCTTATGTCGAAACCTTTAACTCAAAGGTAATAAAAGGTTTCGTACCTGAACTAAGAAGTCGTTACGTGCTTTCGTGTTTCGGGATTCCGATGTTCTATATATATATATATATATATGAACATTCTATGTACGTTTCCCATATTCATGTATGGATATGTTACAAATGTTCGGTAGCGTACGCCCAGGCAGTTCCAACCAAGCTACAAAGGTGTCCGACGTGGGGACTGATTCGCAAACACAAGTACGTGGTGTTAGAGATTGAATCTTGCTAAACTGGAAGGGTAACAGAAACCTACTCATCAAGCCAGCCTGCTGGCATCAGAAACAGAGAAAACACAACATAGAAAAAGAAGAAGTGGGCATCATAGCCCAACTGGACAGGCGAACCTCTCTCCGTTGGCAAAGGGAAGTCCAAACGTTCAGAGGTTGCCGAAAATGTCTGGGGCCGCCAAGGAGGCAAAAACCTACTAAATAATGGAAGGTATATATATTGTGAAATTCGGGAAAATAATAACATAACTATGTCGATCAGTAACAATGTCGTATCTGTGAATTAAAAGCTGTTCTAACTGGAAATTTAAAAGGCACGAACATTTTGTTACAATTTTGAAGAAAATATTAATATTCAATATCTTGATCTAAAAATATTTACATGAAAGCGGAAATTGTCTGATAGCTGATTCTATAAACGGGTGCTTCTCTATCAAATACAGATTAAACTTTTCTGATAAGAAAAGAGAAATCATTAATGAATATTCGTTAAATGGAAAAATTTGCAAATTAATCTCAGGTTTTGGATTGAATTATTAGTTCTACTCGAAAGTAATTACCCAGTAAAATAGTGGAAGCTATTCATACATCAAATAATAACTATGTCACAAACCTTGTTATTCTTGAACGATTCTTCTATGTTGATGATACTATTAACTCACGAACGTAGCACACAGTGTCGTGCTTCCATTAAACTAGAGTGTTAAAGACGTGAAAAAAAAAAGAGAGAAATTTACAAAGTGAATTCGGTAGAAGGTGAAAAGAAGCCCGAAGAACGTATCTGTCTAAACGATAAATATCAAAATAAATGAATATTATCATCCGAAAGGGAATCGCTCGGTCGGCTGGGGCTGTAGAATACGCCGACTGCACCACGGCAGAAGGGTAAGGCTCCCCCAATGAGTATCCTGGATATGACGCTAAACAATCCTATGGTGAGGTTCCAGTAATGCTGGAGCTTTGGGGAATGCGGATCATCCCTTCATTGCCATTGCTCCCAGTTCCACTCTGGCCCGGAATGGTAGCACCAGATAAGGGTCCTATCTATGGGTGTAATAGAATTAACTATATACTTATACTAAAATGAATTGTTTGAATTAGAACTGTTTGACTAAACTGAATAGCTTGAAATGGACATGTTTTTGACAATTAAATTATGTACTTACATTTAAACTGCGTGCTTATGCGAAACTGAATTGTCTAATATGGAACTATTTTGACATTTAACTGTGTGTAAAGAAAATCTATACTGATACTAAACTGAATTAGCTGAATTTGAACTGATTGAATAAACTGAATAGCTTGAAATAGAAATGTTTTTACAATTAAACTAAGTAATCATGCTAAAGTGAAGTGTTTGAAATAGAACTGACTATTTGCATAAAAATGGATCTGGTGTTAAATAACCTACAAAAGTTGATATGCCCAAAAATACCAACCAACCTAAACTGAAGTGATTTCTTTATCCGTTTTGTCTAACGTCGTAGCCAAAATCAACACTCTGTCCAGAAAAGAATACGATTTATGTTTTTGCTGAATCACCAGCAGCAGTATTAGCATCATTAAAATGGGTTGACTGCACAGATTTCTTTTAACCCTCTCTCACCATCTGTCCAAATCAGCCATTGTTCTTAGCAAAGCCTTTTGCCGGCATCCAATATCTGCACAGAGATGATAAATGTAGGTCTTTGCTAGTTGGCTAATACTGGTGTGTCCATGAATAGGAGTCCATGTGAGAGCGTTGCTTGTGAGTTCGCCCTTATTGGTTGGTTGATTGGTTTTTATGCCATATCAACCTTTGTAGGTTATTTAATGCCAAATCCATTTTTATTCTAATAATTAGTTCTATTTCAAACAATTCAGTTTAGCATAAGCAACAGTTTAAATGCAAATACAGTTTAACTGTCAAAAACATTTCTATTTCAAGCTATTCAGTTTAGTCAAGCAGTTTTAATTCAGCTAATTCAGTTTAGTATAAGTACAGATTTTGTTTACACACAGTTAAATTTCAAAACAGTTCTATATTAAACTAATCAGTTTAGTGTAAGTACAGTTTCAATGTCAAAATACAGTTCTATTTCAAATAATTCAGTTTAGCATAAGTACACTGTTTAAATGTAAGTACAGTTTAATTGTCAAGAACATTTGCATTTCAAGCTATTCAGGTTAGACAGACAATTCAGTTTAGCATAAGTATGCCGTTAGTTATATTTAACCCATAGATAGGGCCCTTATCAGGTGTTACCACTCTGGGCCAGAGTGGACCTGGGAGCAATGGCAATAAAGGGGTACTCCGCATTCCCCAAAGCCCCCAGCATCACTGAAGCCTCACCATCAGATTGATTAGTGTCATATCTAGGACATTCATTATGTGGGGGGTCTTACCCCTCTGCAGAGGTGCAGCCCCAGCCGACCGGGCAAAGTTCGTCCTTAGTATGGCTCGTCTTATTTGAATTTTTTTTAAGATGAGAGGTAAGATGCTGCACAAATGCTGTTTTATAGGGTGTGGCGTTCAGGATTTGTTCTAAGCAGAATGTAACAACCTAGTGTAGTTCCTGTTTAGATTCTTCGGCAGGCATTTCATTAAAGTCCAAGAGGTGCAGCCATACAATAATACAGAGACGGTTATTGCTGGGAAAGATTCTCGTTTTATTTTATCAGAGACCGGCTTTTCCATGTGGTCGAAAACCTGTCAATTGCAGTCCATGTTTTTTTCCTTAGTGTATGTATACATCGACTTCAGTAGATGAGATATTGCTACCTTGGTATATGAACCGGTTTACTTATTTCAGAGGTTTTCCATTCTATGATTTACGCCACAGGAACACTGTTTTCTTTGAGCTCACGTATGTAATATAATGGCCGAGGGATTTCGTTTTATGCCTTTCGGTTTAGTTAGGCCGAGAACCTTTCGACTCAGTGCATGGGTTACTTAGGTGCAACATTAACGCAGGTGTTCACGCGCGCGGGCGGAGCGGACGTGTCACTCAGAGATGTCACAATAGCCCAGATGGGAAACGGGGCTAGAGAATGCGGGTGACGTCACGCACCGGAAGCGCGCGGAAGATTTTGGAGATTTTGAAAAAGTCAGTTATTTGAGTTGAGAACTAGACTCCGAACGAGAAAGGTCGACTTTCAGGGCTCGCAGAGGCCAGACGAATTTGTGCGCTACGGGTGCCGCACGAGATGGGGGGCAGATGGAAAAGTCATCATAGAAAGATTGTGCATCTCTCTTCCTTATGTCGAAACCTTTAACTCAAAGGTAATAAAAGGTTTCGTACCTGAACTAAGAAGTCGTTACATGTTTTTCGTGTTTCGGGATTCCTATGTTCTATGTATATATGTTATGAACATTCTACGTACGTTTCACATATCCGTATCATGGGTAATGTACACGTAGAGACCAACACTTTTTGTTGTCTGCTCAAGGCTATTCAGCAAAAATTCAGTTTAAGCTGATAAATTTGCAACAAACGCTAGATCCCCTGCGTAGTGTCTCATCAGAAATACTTTTGGTGAGATATCCTTTGCTTTTTGCCTTTTTAGTATAAAATCATTTTCTTTCTTTTGATCTATTTGTGTTCGTAAAAATAGTGCCAATGTATCTCCGAGCAAAAATCCAGCGACAATGTCAAAGAAGTCAATATTAACATCAGGTGTGTGAACTATAATGTAAATATACTTCCACATAGGGCCGGCTGTATTCGTGTTTGTACTGCTGTTTGGTTACGAAACTCAGACTTTTACGAAACGCCAAGAGAAAAAGCTAGATGGGAGACTATATCAGAATGCCATGATGTTTTCAAAGCAGTACTCAACAAAACAGCAGTTGTATGGCCACTCACGTCCCATCACACAAACCTTACATGTAAGGCGAGCAAGATACGCAGAACACAGCTGATGAATTAAGGACGGAATCATAAGTGACGTTCATTGATGGACTCCTACACATGAACACACCAATGTTGGCCAACTGACAAAAACTTACATTCATCATCTCTGTGCTGACACTGAATGTCGTCTAGAGGACTTGTGAAGAGAGATATCCGATGAGGATCGACGGTGAGAGAGAGAAAGAGACAGACAGACCGACAGACAGACAGATAGATAATGGAATCCGTGCTGTCTTTAAGCCATGATGATAAGATATAATGGATTGTGGAGGTGCCCGTAGTGTGATGGTTATTGTCGTAAGAAATGGACACGGTGACACGATTTCAAATCCTGGACGAGGCTAATTGCATTTCATATAGCACTAATACCCTTGGGAAAGGTATGAATACAATTATTCTCTTTCCAGCTATGGGTAAATAGTAGGACAGACTGGGTTCTTCAGCCTTGGTGAGGCAACTAGTCTAGGAGAAGGAAAACTCTGAATTCAAACCTGTTCAACTCCACTAAAATTGACCTTGTGTCATATCTTGCTCGAGCAGAGGGGTTGGTAAATATGATAAGATATAATGGATCCTGTTGATCTAGTTACGATAACAATTGGAACAGTCTTTTCATCACTGAAAAAAAAACAACCTTGCACATCAAAACATACTTTCTTTCTTTCTTTCTTTCTTTAAGTCTGACACTCGGCAAGAATTCTATACAGCACTTGGCATTTGCTAATTTGGCGATCAGTTTTTATCAAGCTTAGCTTAATCTGACATTAGACTATACTAGCCCCGTCGGTCGGGGCTGTAGAATACGCTGACTGCATCTTTGCTGAGGGATAAGATACTCACCAATGAGCGTCCTGATATGACATTAAAATCTGATGGTGAGGCTCCAGCCTTGAAATTTTGGGGAATTTGGAGTACCCCTTCATTGCTATCGCTCTCAGATCAACTCTGGCCCAGAATGGTTGCACTTGATAGGGTCCTATCATGGGTTGAATAGAATCTTTTGATATTTAGAATGAATGCAAACTAATAACTTATGCTAAATTGAATTGTTTAAAATAGGACGATTTAATCATTTAACTCTGTGTACACAAAGGACTGATATCTAATTGAATTGTTAGTGATGCATAGCAAAACTTGGAAACAAATGAGTCATGTTAAATAAAACTATTAGTCTGAGAACTAATTTTTAAAATTTTTTATTTATTGCGGACATTTTGTCCTCATCTTGGTAGTTTTTGTGTTGTTTCTTCTTTCACTACGTTTCGACCAAATTTCACCTCTGGTCTTCGTCAGGTGATTAACCGTGACCTCAGATAGGAATGCTGAGTCTTGTAACCGTATCCCCAATAATTACTGCCTTCCATAATTGTTGTCTATCGCACCACGTAAACTCCTGTTGTCTATCGCACCAAGTAAACTCCTGGCCGGCTTGGGTAGGAATTGAAACCGCTATCTTCTGACAATGCTCACCTGGAATCATAGAGACTCAACGCTTCTATCCGCTGCGCCACAGGCCCCGAAAGGGCGATCAAGGTTGGATTTTTTGTTCTTTTAAATCCAATTATTTGTTCTCCTTATCTGGTCTTCCATAGTCGGTTTGGTTTGGTTTCTTTGTTTAATGGCATACCAACTCTTTTTAGGTTATTTAATGCCAAAGCCATTCTCCAAGAAGAACAGTAGTGGTACTATTTAACCCATAGCTGGGAGGATAAGGGTATTTGCACGAAAGTGAACGTAATAGCGCCACTGGAGTACGAACTCGCGTACTACGATTCCGCAGTCCATCGCTTTAACCATTACACCACGAGGACACCCCCTCCATCGTCGGGTCCTTACCGAATTTGTAATTGTCTTTAATTGGAATCATTTTGAAATGAGGCTTCTTAATCTGAGAATTAATTTTTTTTTATTTATTGCGGACTTTTTGTCCTAATCTTGGTAGTTTTTGTGTTGTTTCTTCTTTCACTACGTCCGCAATAAAAAAAATTCTCAGATTAAGAATCCTCATCTCAAAATGATTCCAATTAAAAACAAAAACTATTAGTGTTAAATAGCAAAATTTGTCTCTTTTCAATGGGAGTAAACATACGAATAATATACAATAGACATATCAGTTTTAGATAGCTATAAACGAAACTATTTGACTGTGTAGAAACAATAACAGTACTATGTGCAAACAAATTACTGATGTTAAATTGTTGATATTATCTAGCAATATTTGTAACCATTTAACATTGGGCAAATAAACTAGGTCCGGCTCGTTTAAAAATGTTATTAACAAAATGTGTTTACAAATCATATATATCTAACATATATCTGTTAACAGAATTTGGCATAAGGTAACCTACAGGATTGATAAGCCATAAAACCCAACCAAACCAAACCAAACTAGACTATACGAGAGGATACTGTAAGTTCTCGGCCCGACCAAAATGAGAATAAGTCATGAAACGTACAAGCTGTTCTTTTAGTTGTCCTGTTCATTTCATGTATCTTTTCTCAAGTTTTTTCTATTCTTGGTTTGGCTGAGAACTTTTTAGTGCCTCCGTTTTCTATCATGATCCTTCTGATTCATTCCTCTTCCCATTTTTATTTTTCCATTTTTCATCTTTACCTCTAACCCGATGAATTTCTTTCTTTCTTTCTTTCTTTCTTTTCCTGACAGATATCGTTCTTGTTTCTTTTCTTTCTTAACTATTTGTCTATCATTCATTCATTCATTCATTCATTCTTTCTTTTTTTCTTTCTTTCTTTCTTTCTAAACTATTTATCTTTTTCTTTCTTAACCATTTGTCGTTCTTTCTTTCTTTCTTTCTTTCTTTCTTTCTTTTCCTGACAGATATCGTTCTTGTTTCTTTTCTTTCTTAACTATTTGTCTATCATTCATTCATTCATTCATTCATTCTTTCTTTTTTTCTTTCTTTCTTTCTTTCTAAACTATTTATCTTTTTCTTTCTTAACCATTTGTCGTTCTTTCTTTCTTTCTTTCTTTCTTTTAAGTCTTTTCCCCCCCCCGTCCTATACTCTTTTTTTTCTTTATTTTCTTCCATTATTTTATCGTTCGCCCACTTTTGATATTCACCGTATTTCCGACCGATATTTCTTAAGGAGAAAAGGAACAGGATAATATATATATATATATATATATATATATATATATATATATATATCAGTGACCAAACATTCACGTGTCATGTAACCCCAAATCTGTTGACCTACTTTCAATCAGACTAAATGTTGGCGCCAAAGTTTTCTTCTTTCTTGCTCAATGAGCATTTTTTTGTAAATTTGACTTCACTTCCCCACACCCTTCGAATTGTTTAACTATTTTGGTTTTCCTCTTCAGATTCGATCTCATTGACTGCAGTATATTGATTCATTACCAATCAATCAATTTAGACACTCCCCCTCATTTACATATTTTTAATTTCCTTTTTTTTCTGACAATTTCCGCTTCCTGTTCTCTTTTTATTCATTCTTTGCTTCTTTTTCTTTTCTTTTTGTTTTTTTCTTTTCTTTTTTTTTTTTTCTTTTCTTTACAGTTTTATGATTTTCATATTAACGGATTCTTTATCTCATTCTATCACGTTTTCTTTCTTTTCTGTTATTCTTTTTCTTTTTCTTAAATTTTTCTTCTTTTTTCCTTTTTTTTTCTTTTTTTTTTTCTTTTTGGCTTTTTGTTTTATGAGTTTCTTTCCACTCTTTATCATTTTCTTTTTTTCTTCTTCCTCTTTTTTTCCTTCTTTCCTTCTCTTTCTTTTCTTTTGCGTCACATGAATTTCATTCAAACGTATTATTTATCTCATTCCTTTTTCGTATTTTTTTTCCTTTTTTCTCCTCTTTCTTCTCTGTTTTATAAATTTTATTCAAACTGATTCTTAATCGTTTTCTTTTTTTCTGTAATTCTTTTTCTCTTTCTCTATCGTTTTTATCTTCCTTTCTTTTTCTTCTTTCCTTCTTCCTCTTTCTTTTATTTTGTGTTTCATCACTGTTTCTCTTTTATTTCAATACTTCCAACATATCAAATAGTTTTCCCCTTTTATTATTATTATTATTATTATTATTATTATATTATTTCTAGCGAGTTTTTCACTCCTGCTTACACTGGTGTCCTTTTACTGAACTCTGAGTGACTGCAAGTGTTACATAGCCAGATATGAATACGTGAAATAGAAATATTCATTCCAGTACGCAAAACGTTCCTAATGTCCATAACGCACATACAGATAACATAGGAATCCCGAAACACAAAAACACTTACGACTTCTTAGTTCAGGTACGAAACTTTTTATTCCCTTTTTGAGTTTAAAGGTTTTTCGACATGAGGAGGGAGAGACACAATCTTTCTATGCTGACTTTTCCATCTGTCCCCACCACCGCTACCACCACCACCACCACCACCACCACGTGCGATACCCGCCGCAAGGCCTCGGCGAACTCCGAAAGTCAACCTTCTTCTTCGGAGGTAAAAACTCAACTCATTTACTTTTTCTCAAGTCTCAGCCCATGCTTCCGGTGCATGACGTCATTCACACCTTCTGTTCTCATTTCCTATCAGGAGTTTTATTTTGACATCTGTGAATGAAGCATCCTCCCCGCGCGCGCGTGAACACCTGCGCTCATGTTGCACCTAACTAATCCATGTGCTAAGCGAAAGGTTCTCAGCCTAACTAAACCGAAAGGCGAGATATATAAAACGAAATCCCTCGGCCATTATATTACACAAGTCTCATAAGGTTTCCGGGACTTTTCTCATTATTCTAACTGATCCTAGCAATTGTTATATAATTAAGGAATGATTTTTTTTTATATCAATCATTTTTCGTTAATTATATTCTATCATTCAATTTGGTGAGGCTTTGAACTATTCGGGTTAAGAGTTCAGGTGCCTAGACGTTGGGTACAGTTTTACGTTCGTGCGCAAAGGATATGACAATCACCATTGTCATAATAAACCTCGGATTGGAAATGAGGCTGGAGTGTGGATGAAGTCATGCCCAGAAGAGATGGGTTGAGAATTTGAGGATTTTGAAAAAGAGTCAGTTGAGGGTCGAGATTGGACCATGTAAGTAGAGAGTTGAGTTCCTGCCATTGAGTTGGAAGCTGAGAGTTGGATTTTGACCATTGAAGATGTAGTAGGGTTTTTCTGATCTCAACCGACAGAGATCTTAAACACCACGAGATGTGCCGAACGTTGGGGGTGGGGTCAGCATCGTATGGTCAGCATAGTAAAAATTTTGTCTCTCTCCTCGTGTCGAAGAACAGAAGTCAGAAGTTAATAAACCGTTCGTACGTGAATGACAGAGTCCGTCTGTATTTGCATACGCCTGTATGTTACATTGCCAGATATAAGTATGTGAAATAGACATACTCATACAGATACGGAAAACGTTCAAAAATGTTTATAACGCATGTAGGAATCTGAAAAACACGAAATTGGTTCAGGTACGAAACTTTTATTTACCTTTTTGAGTTTAAGGTTTTTCGACATGAGGAGAGAGAGACACAGTTTCTTTCTATGCTGTTTTTTCCATCCGACCACCACCACGTGCGGCCCTCGCCGCAAACTATTGGTCTGGCCTCGGCGAGCTCTGAAAATCGACTTTCTTGTTCGGAGTTTAAAACTCAACTAACTGTTGTTTTTTTTCAAATTCCCAAATCCTCAGCACTTCCGGGCATGACGTCATTCACGTCCCCTGTCTTATTTCCTATCTGGAGTTTTTATCATGACATCTCTGATTGTTACATCCGCCTCGAGCGCGCGTGAACACCTGCACTCAATGTGTGCACCTAACTAACCCATGCACTAAGCGAAAGGTTCTCAGCCTAACTAAACCGAAAGGCAAGATATATAAAACGAAATCCCTCTGCAATTATATTACAGTATCGTATTTGCGCCTGTGTTTTTGCATTTGTATATGTACCGTTCGATTGATATAATTATGATATGATTATAGTATACAACACAGTGCTGTAGTATTTATGGTCTCACTTCGTCCATTAATTTCTCACGCTTCCATTTCCGTTTCAAGCCTTTGAGGATCGTTCCACAGCTTTCTTACTTTTTTGGAAAGGTCCAAGTCTTTGTCTCTCTTTTCACTTTCTTTTATTTTCGCTCTGTGCTCGACCGGGACGCAAAGTTTACTGTTTGGAAGGTTTTTTTTTTTCTAATTATATGTAGTTCTGGTCTTCTGGCAAGGATTAGGGGATTAGTTTGTATCTCAAAATCTCCAAGAATTTTATTCGTCTCATTCTCTTGGACGAATTCTGGTTGATATATATATCATATAGTTGTATGATCAGATTTCAATTTCTTGCACAGTTCCTAGTGGATCAGCTTTCTCACCGAGTCGTGTCTTGTGATAATAACGCTTATTATGTGATTAATGGTTTTATCTGTGTCACCACAAAATCTACCCTTGCTATTCTGTGATGTATAATCGATTTTCGCTTTAGCATAATTGATCCTTATGATATTGTTTTTTGACTGCTATTAGAAGAGGTTCAGTTTCACTTTTAAGGTTTCCCTTTCGTAGCCATGTCAAGATCTTCTCGTGTGAGATTTCGTCATTTTGTCGCATGAAATATCCATACAGTTCTTCCCCAATCAACATGTCTAACTCTTGTTTTCTCTTTCTTATTTTTCTTTGTGTTTTATTCTTTCACTTTCTTAACTTTCCATTTTATAACTTGATTCATTTTCACAATTTTTTTTCTTGTAACCTGACGTTTTTCCCTCTCTTTTTTAATATATTTCCTAATAGTTCATATCCTTTTCTTCTATTTTTCTTTTTGATATTTTGTTTCAGATCATTTTAACACGTACATTTCTTCTTCTTCTTCTTCTTCTTCTTCTTCTTCTTCTTCTTCTTCTTCTTCTTCTTCTTCTTCTTTATGTTTTTTTTATCTTTCTTTCTTTCTTGCTCATACTTGTGTCATCTTTCATCCGATTTGTCCATTATGAAAAAAATAAAAGTAAAGTTGGCGACTGTAGTCGAGGGCGATTCGAAGGCTCCCTTTTCAATAGCTACTACACTGAGGTGTAGGAGAGGGTGCTACTCCTTTCCCTGGATTGCTTCACTTTACCCTCGATACGTACCTTATATTGCTTAGTGTTAAGCAAGGAGGTATCAAGTACCATTTTTAAAGTCTTTTGTATGACGCAACCTGGGATTGAACCCAGGTCATCTGGACCATTAGCGAACACTCTACCCGGTAAAGTGAGAGTGAATGTTAAAATTTCTATTCATTTTGGGATTTTGTTTTTGTTTTTGATTTTTTTAATTTGAAATTTTTTTTCTCCTGTCCGAAAAACAAGAGCTAATATTGAGTAAATTTCCTGAGGCTGGGGGCCAATCAGAAGAGAAAATTATCATTCAAAATTATGTTTGAACTGGAACAGCAAAATCTTTCAGAATCCAGAACTTATTAGATGGGTGACTGTATCACTCTGCTTGCTACCCACGAGCCAAATAAGCAAATGCCTCGGGCGCATTGAATTTTAGAAAGAAACAACTATTGCGGTAAACACAGCTGTTTAGCCTTAGTTGGACAACCAATCTAAGAGAAAGAAAAGTCTGAATTCAAAGCAAGCCAACCTACAATCAAAAATTGATCTTGTGTCACACCCGGCTAGTGGTTTGGTAAATATATGTATTAGATGTGTGCTAAACCTTCCAGCACCTCTTGATGAAAACAAAAAATATTTTTTACTGGGTGCTATGCACACGCACACCTTATATTTTAATCACGGAGCAGTCTAAATGGTTTTAGTTAATAAGCTACTCCAAAATAGATCTTCAACCAAAACAACTGGCCACAGAATTTTAAGAATTCTGTCAGAGATTCACTAATGCCGCAATAACAACTACATCTATTTATCATGAGGCACTCATCTCCATGAATTATAATTGTTACTATATAAAATTGTACAGTGATGACTAGTGTAATTTTGAGAGTGTGCAAGTGCAGTGATCGTACGAGTGCAGTGAATGTGAAAGTGCAAAGGAAGTGAGGGTGAAAGTGCTGCAAATGTGCGAGTTCTTTTGTAATATTACGGACGGGCACCGTCATTGAATTGCAGCGGTCTCAAGGTTGGAGAACGTTCGAGCACATCAGCTGTCATCAGTCATTGGGTACATAGGTCTGACGATAAAAAATGTCACGAACCTCGCTCGTGCAGACAGAGTGACCTGTAGAGTTCAAGCGTGATTTTAAAATAATCACACGTGAACTTTCATGGGTTGCACTACTGTTTTACTGGTGATCATCGAACCTTCGGGCACCCTCGGGAACCTTCGAATTGATCCATCAAATCGCTAAATAAGAAAATCAAGTAGCGATATTTTGACAGTTCAAGACAGGTTTCTAAACAGGTTACAACAGAGGTGCACGACGCCCCGACCCATGTCATACCCAGCCTGTCATAGCAAGCAGACTGAGGTGATAAGTATCAATAGGCCAACGATAACAACGCCGCCGTCATCGCCAAGTAGCGGCAGTGAACATTTTCCACGAATGCTAGCTAAAGTGCACAGAGGGAAAGAGTGATACAGAAAGAAGACGTTTGATAGCGACAAAAAAAAAAAAAGAGAAGGCGAGAAAGAACGCTATTGGACGAACTTTTTAACTACAGTCCGCTGTAATCCCCAAGAATAAAAGCGACTACTATTTTCTTCATTGAGATTCAAGTTTTGAATGTTTCTTTTCTGCGAATTCATTTCTTTTAGACACAATGTTTTTTGGTCCTATGCTACACTTTACCAATGATTGATTGAGTGTTGTAATTATGAGAGTGACATGAGTGTACAATTGTGTCCAGCCCAATCGGCTGGGGCTATAGAATACATCGAATGTATCTCTGCAGAAGGGTAAGACTTCTCCAACGAGTGTCCTGTATATGACATTAAACAATATGAGGATAATGCTTAAGTAATGCTGGAGCTTTTCGAAGTCGGCTTGAAAGTCAAAACCAAAGTGTACCTGGATGTGCTGAAGACTGTGGTGATCTCCTGGTACAATCAGGTGGCCGGTGGCAGATCCTGGATGTAGCAGCAGGAATCGGCGCCGGCCCACATGTCCAAAGAGACCCAGGCTTGGCTTGAGAAGGAGTGGTACGACTTTGTACCCTTCTCTCACTGGCCCCCTCCTTCCCCAACCTGAACCCGCTGGACTACTTCGTTTGGTCATACGTCGAGAACATCACCAACATGACCTCCCACAACACCAAAGCCGGCCTGATCGCCGCCATCCGCCGAGTATTCGCCGAGCTCCCGCCGGCGCTTGTGGAAAAGGCATGCTCCCTGGTCCGGATCCGTATCGAGGCAGTGATTGAGGCTGAAGGCGGTTACATTGAATAGATGTCAGCTCTACTACATAATTAAGTTACCTGAATTGATTTTTTCAATAAAAGTTTTAAAATAAAGCTGTCGTGTTGTTTTCTTTAGGACGACTATTTTATCGTTCCATCCTGTACATATACAAATGCTAATACAGTGGAAAACAAAACACAATAGACAGACTTAAATACACAGGCGACTCCGTTGTTCAGATACTTCTGAGTTCGGTTCTTCGACCCGAGGAGAGAGACACAATTCTTAAAAGTCTTTCGTATCATACTATGCTAACAACATCTTTCAATGGCCGAAATCCAATTCTATGCCCCAATGGCAGGAACTTAACTATCGTCTTCCATGGTCCAACCTAAAAATCCCAACTGCGTAGTCGGACCCCAACTTTTCAACACCATGGTCGGACCCCAACTTCAACAGTCTGCCATTGAGGCACACATCCCAACTGTCTGTCTACATGGCCCAAAGTCAACTCCCAACTGCCTCTTTTTCAAAATCTTCAAATTCTCAGGACCATCGCTTCCGGGCATGACGTCATTTACACTCCAGCCCTATTTCCTCCCCAGGATTTATTATGACAATTGTGATTGTCATATCCTTTGCACGCGAGCGTAAACTGTACCTAATGTCTGTGTACCTGAAATAAGAGCCGAATAGTTCAAAGCCCAACCAAACTGAATGATAAAATATAATGAACGAAAAATGATTAATATAAAAAAAATCATTCCTTAATTATATAACATATAATGTAAAATTGTGTAAGGGTTTTTTTAGTACTCTTAGATTAATGCACTCGGAAAAGTTGTAAATAAACCAATCCTCCGCGACTATGAGTTTAATAGAATAACTATTGTTCTTCTAGAGGGATGGCTTCGTCATTAAATAACCCACAAAAATTGATATGCCATTAAAAAAAGAAACCAAACCAAATCAATAAATAGGGTAATAAAAACAGCATTCGTTTATCCTGAGGGAATTGTATCCTTAAAAAAGATCAATGACAATTTCTGATTTTTTAGGGACTTAAGATTCTATTGAAAATACCTAATTATTAGCCACATTGAATAGCTTGTTCCCCCAAGATGCCTATTCGTGTCCTGGGTACGATATTAGACTACATCTGAGGCTGAGGCTGAGGCTTCAGTATTGAAGTTTAGGGAATGTTGAATACTCCTTCATTATCATCACCCTCAGGTCAACCCTGACACGGAGTGGTCTCATCTTTCGGTCAAATCGAACTGTTCAATCATTTACTAAGGATTATTATTATTATTATTATTATTATTATTATTTTGATGATTTCAAATCGTAAAGATGTTTGGTTGATTGGTTTTTATGGCATATCAACCTTTGTAGGTTATTTAACGCCAAATCAATTTTTATGAAGATAGTTCTATTTCAAACAATTCAGTTTAGCATAAGTACGCAGTTTAAATGTGAAAAACACTTCTATTTCAGGCTTTTCAGTTTAGTCAAGCAGTTCTACAGTTAAATGTCAAAACAGCTCTATATTAAACAATTCAGTTTAGTGTTAGTACAGTTTCAATGTCAAAAACAATTCTATTTCAAATAATTCAGTTTAGCATAAACACCCAGTTTAAATTTAAGTACACAATTAATTTTTAAGTCAAACAGTTCTAATTCAGATAATTCAGTTTTGCATAAGTACAGATTTTGTTTTCACCCAGTTAAATGTAAAAAAAAATTCTATATTAAACTAATCAGTTTAGTGTAAACACAGTTTCCATGTCAAAAAACAGTTCCATTTCAAATAATTCAGTTGAACATAATCACACAGTTTTAATGTAAGTACGGTTTAAATGTCAAAAACATTTCTATTTCAAACTATTCTGTTTAGTCGAACAATTCAGTTTAGCATAAGTATGGCGTTAGTTTTATTTAACCCATAGATACTATTTACCAACCCCTCCGCTCGGGCAGGATATGACACAAGGTCAATTTTTAAGCGGAGTTTAACAGGTTTTGAATTCAGAGTTTTCCTTCTCCAAGACTAATCCCCTCACCAAGGCTGAAGAACCTAGTCCGTCCTACTATTTACCCATAGCTGGAGGGAGAATAAAGGGGTTCATACCTTTCCCAAGGGTATTTGCCCGAAAGTGAACGTAATAGCGCGACTGGAGTACGAACTCGCGTACTACGATTCCGCAGTTCATCGCTTTAACCATTACACCACGAGGACACCCTCTATTTAACCCATAGATAGGGCTCTATCAGGTGCTACCACGCCGGGCCAGAGTGGACCTGGGAGCGATGGCAATAAAGTGGTGCTCTGCATTCTCCAAAGCCCTAACATTACTGGAACCTTGCAATCATTGTTTAGTGTCATATCCAGGACACTCATTGGCGGGGTCATACCCCTCTGCAGAGGTGCAGACAGTGTATTCTACAGCCCCAGCCAAATGGGCAATCGTAAAGATGTGGTCAGATCATATACATAACGTAGGAAATATTTGATGAATAGAATAAATTAAAACCATTCAACAATGTAAAAGCAAAGGATTAATATTAAAACGAATTATTACAATTAAATGGCAATACTTAAAGCCATTTAACTATGTTCAAACAAATTATTACTATTTACAAGAATTATTAGTGTTAGATTGGAATACTTGAAACCATTGAACTATGTGCAAACAAATGTGTGCTAACACGTTTGAAAATAAAGTTATCTACAGACTATTCACTACCGAATCATATATATATTGTCATCCACAGACAGACTGTTTCGTTCAATCAGAACTCTTCAGTGTGGCTAAGTTCCCGAAGCTGAGATCGAAACCTTGTTGACTGAAACGCCAATCCAAGCAAGCAAGGGAAATTATATATGAATAGCACCAGGCAGCGCTGATATGTCATATAATACCAATCAATTGGCAGACGTTTTTTATTCATGGCAAGAATCAATTGGAAGTAATTTTTTGACACAGGACTAAACGTACCTTACTTTGGTAATTTTTTGACACAGGACTAAACGTACCTTACTTTGGTAATTTTTTGACACAGGACTAAACGTACCTTATTTTGGTACAAGCAAAATTTACAAAAGAAGCAAATCTTAAAGACAAAACTTTTTTAAAATGTCCAGGCAGCAGCAATGACCAAGTGAGCAAAGAAAAAAAAACTGAAGACGTAATTTTTAGGATGAGAAAGGCGAACAGCTTCCGGAAAAAGTGTAAAGAAGACAGGAAGTTACCAACGGATATAAACAACGGAAGTGATTTACAAGAGAGGGTTCCATGAAAAAAAAAACGGATAAAAAGATTTATTCGTAAGTATTTCGTAAGCTCAAATTAGTCTGCATCAAGGCTACGTATGTAGGGCGCCAATTGATTGGTTGTTCAATTTTAACGATATGTCAACCCGTCTTGAAGTTAAGGAATTCCAACCTGTTTACGTTCATATTTTTATTTTTGCATAGTTTCAAAAAATTTCTTTGTTTAATGTCATATCAACCTTCATGGATTATTCAATACCAACGCCATCCTTGCAAAAGTAGAGTGCTGGCAATATTTAAACCGTCGTTGTGAGGATAACGGGGTTCATGCCTATCCAAAGGGTGTGAGTCCAAAAGTGAATACAGCACACCGACTGGATTTTGAACTCGTCAGCTTTCATGTTATAGTCCAGCACATTAGCCACTACGCCACAGGAATTCCGCCCCCCCTGCTTCTGAAGAGATTTTTTGGATATACGGTTTGTTTCTTTATTTAATGGCATATCAACCTTTGCAGGTTATTTAATGCCAAAGCCATTCTCCAAGAAAAACTGTAGTGGTACTATTTAACCCATAGCTGGGAGGATAAGGGGGTTCGTACCTTTCCCAAGGGTATTTGCCTGAAAGTGAACGTAATAGCGCGACTGGAGTTCGAACTCGCGTACAACGATTCTGCAGTCCATTTAGGCATACGGTTCTATCGAATACGATTTTTTTTTTTAAATAGACCTATTTGACCCAGAACAGGTACTCACAGTCTCTCCCTGGGAGTAATGGCGATGAAGGAATTCTCCACATCCCACAGATCTTTTGAACATTTTTGTGTCATATCCAGAACACCCTTTTTGGGAGGACTAACTCCTCTGCAAGGGGTACAATCATTATATTCAAAGCCTGGTCGGCTGGGCTACCTCGAGAGGATTGTACTTCTTACAGTGTTAATGGTTTGCGAAACCTAGTTTATAAACCACTGTCCCACACTAAAGTGCCCATTTGTTTTGTAAAGTATCAATTATCACTCGACACACAAAGTGAAAATATATGGAGAAAAGCATAAACTTTATATTTCACTTTTTGCCGAATAAAGACCGTAAAAAAAAGGAAAGAAAAAAAAGAGAGAATTCGACCTTGGGTCAGTTAAGTGTGTTAAATAAAATAATACGTAACGATGATTTTGTTACTTAGTTGCAGTCATCAGCATCATCATCAACCTGTCATACACACACTCACATACACACATACACACATACTCTCTTTCTTTCTCTCTCTTTCTCTCTGTCTCTCTCTGTTTCTCTGTCTCTCTGTCTTTCTCTCTCTCTGTCTTTCTCTCTCTTCTTCTTTTTTTCTTCTTTAAACATCCGTTTCTATCGCCCACCGGTTTTCCTAAGTCCTCTAGACAACACTCAGTGTCCATACAGAGCTGATGAATGTAAGTTTTTGCTTATCGGCCATCTATGGTGTGCTAGTTGGTAGGAATTCTAAGGAGATGGTCGCTTATGAGTTCGTCTTTATATCACTCACACTGCCTAACATGACTTCCTAGAATAGTTTGCGAGATAGGTGGAAAGTGTCCGTACAGTTGCTGTTCTTTTAGGTTGCAGGGTTTTTCAAAACAACATGCAGCATCTTTGTGTAGTTCCCATCTAGCAAGTGTTTCGTGAGAGTTCAGGTGGTGCAACTGTACTGTAGTTCTGACACGGTTACATGGCTACGTTTTATCTAAAGTCGCTATTTACTTATTACAATATTACCTTAGTGCTACATATTGCCCTTGACAGGCCGGTTAGTTTATGGATTTCAAAACAGGATGTTCTGCCATGTCCTAAGACAGAGGAAAAGCCACGTGAATTGCATAGGAAGCGTGCGTAGGCGTCCGAAAAATATATAACGACGGAAGTTTTTAATCCCTGAAAGAGAGCAGTTAGGCAGCAGTCAGCAGAATCAGCGGCCCCGGGTTGGGAAGCGGGCCTGTATCAGCCTCCCGTGAAAGGAGCACAAAGAAGCAAGGCTCTTTGGAGATTTATCTCCACCCACCTGCTGTAAATCAGAGGATATCGTATCTTAGAGGTTCCGTCTCTCTGTCTCTCTCTCTCTCCCTCTTTCTCTCACGCAACCATTTCAACATTTCTTGAATAAAAAGAGAGTTTTTATTTTTGTACATAAGTGTTTTCACTTTATCCCCCCCCCCATATACAATATTCGTTCCCATATTTCATGACTTTTCCTCTCTTTTATGGCCTTCTGTCATCGGGGCATAGAATATGTGTATAACACTAAACTGCATCTGATAGGCTTCTTTTTAGATTTGGGGAGAGTACCTCTTCATTGTCATTACTTCGAGGTACATTCTAATCAGGTGTGATAGTATTTATTGGGTAAGCTATGGACTCTAGTTCAGTGAAAGAGACAAGAGATACCTCATGAAAGAATTAACTTGGAAGGATTAATTGATATGAGATAATCCACGAATCATGGAAAGTGGAATGAGAACAAGCTAAGTAAATGCTTCGGTTTGAAAATCCTAAAAGGTTACTGAGTACGACAGACACCCGAAAATGCGAGAATGAACAACCGCCGAATAGTTGTGATTAAAACTAGCAAGAAAAGGATATCAATTCAAATACTTCACTAATCTGTTTTCTTTTCTTTCTATATTTCTAAATTTAAAAAAAAAATGAATACATTTATCACTCGTTTTGACTCATTTTATGATTATGTAAATTGATTAAGTCTGAACTAAAAAGTTAAAAGTGCGAATTGGATTTCAAAGAAATTAGTAATTTTTAACATAATTCAGCAGACTGCCGGAACAGTTCAGTACAAGCTTACATTAAAATCTTACAGAGGTGATCGTGGCGTTATGGTTATCGTAGTAGGAAATGGACACGACGACACGAGTTCAAAACCTGGATGAGACTGATTGCATTTCACATAGCACTAATACCTTTGGGAAAGGTATGAATCAATAATTCTCCTTCCAGCTGTGGGTAAATACTAGGGCAGACTGGGCTCTTTCGCCTTCGTTAAGCAACCAGTCTAGAAAGAAACATCTGAATTGAAACCTGTTAAACTCTGCTTAGAAACTGACCTTGTGTCACATCCTGCCCGTGGGTTGGTAAATTAATGCCGAACTATCTCATAATCAAATTTACGGCATTTCCTTTGTATGTTTTTTAATAACTATATGCTGAACAGTTTATTAGTTAATCAATTTATAATCGTGTGTTCTACGAGTGCTAACAGTAGCTCTGGGGCACCTCATGTTGTGTAATGGTTAGCGAGCTATACTAGCAAAATATTTTCCGTGAGTTTAATTCTCACAGATTTCGATGCGTTCGATTGTTACTGATTTCAAAGTCTTTGTTTTTCACTGGGTGCCATTTCACTGAGCTTGACTTTCACCGGGTGTCGTAGCTCGTTTTTGTGAATTCGATTCTCACTGGGTGCTAAAATTCGTTTTTTAGTCAATTCGATTCTTACTGGGTGCCATAACTCATTTTGAAAAGTTCGATTCTCACTGAGTGCCACGACTCATTTTGGCGAATTCGGTTTTCACTGGGTGCCAAAGATCATGTCGATGAGTTCAATTTTGACAAGATACCACAACTCATTCTGATGAGTTCAAATGTCGATTGGTGCCCTAACTCATTTTCGGAGCATCCGGTTCTCACTGGAGATTATACCTCGTTTCAGTGAGTTCGATTCTCACCGGGTGCCAAAGATCATTTCGATGAGTTCAATTTTGACAAGATACCACAACTCATTCTGATGAGTTCAAATGTCGATTGGTGCCCTAACTCATTTTCGGAGCATTTGATTCTCACTGGAGATTATATCTCGTTTCAGTGAGTTCGATTCTTACTGGGTGGCATAATTCATTCCGAGGTGTCCGATTCCACCAGGCCATGTGCCAAGTTGCATTCATCTGAGTAAAAGAATGTTGACCTCGCGTTATTTTGTGATTAGCAAGCTAGAACTATCTGACAAATTTGAGTGAGTTCGATTCTCACAGGGTGCATCATAGTTCTGTTTTTGAACTAAAGTAGCTTAGTTTAGTAAATAACATGTAACAATATTGGCAAAGTAGGTTAATATCCTTTTTTCTATTACTGCTTGTAAATATAGTTTTCTCAAGTACTGTTTTTCACCGCGAACGCTAGGGTATGGATTTATACCTCCCCCCTCCTGTACATAATTGGAACGAGAACATAAACAGCTTGATTTGAAATTCGAACCTTGTTCGCCGTTTCCGTTTTCTGTTCCTATAAACGTCATATCAGTTTGTTTATTTGGTAGATATAAATATAGCGTTAAAGTGATTATTATTCAATTAGTTTTAACTTTGTTACCAAGCCAATGATCATGTATGCTATACGAGTAGCTCACTGGCGCTTCGTAGGGCGTAATGATTAACGATCTATCATAAGAAATCATTTTTTAGTGAATTAGAGTTTCATTGGGTGTCTCATATTTCTGGCCTTGTGCCAAATAAAGCAAAGGTTATTTTATGACTGGGTAGCTCGTGTGGTGTAATGGTTACCGAGCTATAACCGCAAATAATTTTTATTGAGTTTGATTCTCACTAGGTGCAGCAACTCATTTCGATGAGATCGATTGTCACTGAGTGCCACATCGGAACGTGTTCTAAGTTATGCTAGTATTAGTAAGAGACTTTGATATTCGAACCCTGTTCGCTGGTTCCATTTTCAGTACAAATGATTGTCACTGTAGTTATATTATTAAGTAGATAGATGGTTTGGTTTGTTTTCTTTGTTTAATGGCATATCAATTTAATGCCAAATCTATTACTCCGAGAAGAACAGAAATGGTACTATTTAACCCATAGCTGGGAGGATAAGGGGGTTCATACCTTTCCCAAGGGTATTTGTTTGAAAGTGAACGTAATAGCGCGACTGGAGTTCGAACTCGCTTACTACGATTCAGCAGTCCATCGCTTTAACCATTACACCACGAGGACACCCCCAAGTAGATAGAGATAACATTAAACGTATTATTATTCAGTTAATTATAACTATCTTATTAAATCAATTAACTATTTAATTAAATTAATTTACTGTCTTAATTAATTATTGATGTCCAAATTAACAAGAGGTATACGATATTTTTTAAAAACTTATTACCAGGGTGGAAAATGTAATGTCAAAAGTGGTTGGTCCAAGGAGTAACCAATTCTCCAACTTTTTTGTCAATGCACCTGCTAATGGGTGAAAGGAAGAGGATAAAGGATAAAGGACGAGACTGATTGCATTTCACATAGAACTCATGACCTTGGGATAGGTATGAATCCAATTATTCTCCTTCCAGCTATGGGTAAATAGTAGGGCAGACTAGGTTCTTCAGTCTTGGTGAGGCAACTAGTCTAGGAGAAGGAAAACTCTGAATTCAAACCTGTTAAACTCCGCTTAAAAAATTGACCTTGTGTCATATCCTGTCCAAGCGGAGGGGTTGGGTAAATAAGGAAAGGAAGAGGATAAAGAAAGTGGATTTATTTCATTTTTAGATGTGTATTGCGTAATGGCTTAATTGATTTAGCCCAGTAATGCTCAACGTGGGGTGCATGACCCCCCTCACACACACACAGTGGGGCTTGTTTTGTTAATGGCTTTTTAAGTTTGCTTTATATGAATTGCAGCAAAATTTTGAATATGTAAGAATTAAATATTCTAATTTAATAAAAATAATCCCTTTTATAAAAATAAGTAAGAGAAGTGTATTATATTATCTTTAAAATTGTTTTTGCATGGTTCTAACTGAAGTACAAATCGACTAGGATTCATAGTTTCTGAACGTGAATTCTCGTCCCGCTTAAAAAAAAGTTCTGTCCGACTTAATTTCGTCTCCCATTAATGAGACGCAACAACGAGAAAACAATATTACCTTTTATTTATTGCTTTATCTTCAAATAGAAATGAAAACACGCTGATTCAAACTTTCATCAGTAATTTGGCTTTTTTAATTCGTAGCCGCAACGCGCATTAACACGAAAGTAAAGTTGGCGAACATTGTCAAGGGTGACCAGAAGGCTCCCTTTTCGATAGCTACTACACCAAGGTGTAGGGGAGGACACTACTCCTTTCCCTGGATTTCTCCACTTTACCCTTGATCCATACATTATAATGCTGAGTTTTAAGCAAGGGGGCATCAAGTACCATTTTATGAGTCTTTGGTATGACTCAACCTTGATATTGAACCCAGCTCTCCCGGGCCATTAGCGAACACTCTAACCATTATGCCAATGTCCGGTATTAACACGTACCTTATTTAAAATTCCATTATGGTGAAACACTTTCTAAATATTCAACTCGTATACAAATATTAAACTCATATACAAAAAGATTTCTTGGTTTTCTTTATTTAAAGGCATATCAGGTTTTGTGGGTTATTTAATGCCAAAGCCATCCTGGTAGAATGACAGTAGTGGTACTGTAGTTGGGGTCGTATGGAGGTAGTCAGTGGGTATGCTTATCGAGTACCAATTGGAAAGTAGCGAACGAAATTTTTAAGTGAAAGGAAATGCCAATAAAAAACAAAGAGTAATATTAAGTTTGAGTTGCAAAAAATTGTCTTATATATATTGTCATCCAGAGACAGACAGTTTCGTTGTATCACAACTCTTCAGACAACTCTTTTGGCTAGACACGTAGGACGCTTGAAGCTGGGATCGAAACCTGACCAACTTTACGTTAGACTTAGTATCAGACTGCTCGGCCAACAAGCGTGCCACATCAGCTAGGGAATTATAAGGTATTAAGTAGTTGCGTTCGTTTACATATTATACCTTACCGGATACCAAAGTGCTCAATTCGTTCGAAGAGCTTTGCAATATACGAGTGGCAGCTGTAAATTCCTATATATATATATATATATATATAATAACTTATTGAATAATAGAACTTATGGTAAGGGAATAAAAAAACGCAAGTAATTCGAAGATAAAAATATACAACGAATTACTGTTTAGGGGAAATATATATATATATATTGGAAAAAAAAGAAAAGGCCAACCTTGTCATGCCAATTGAAAAAAATCAACAGATACGCAATTGATTGGTCAAAAGAAAAAACATCGTAATTGCTGCTAAGTTACAAGTGCAAAAAAGTGCTCAATACTAAGTAGAGCAAAATAGTGACAAAATTATTTCGTGAGTCAGGAACTAATCTACTACAGTTTCGCCAAAGCGGCTCATATATTGTTCAATTTACGACAGGTTAAAAAGACGTGGTATTAGAACTGAGCCCTTTCGTCTGTGTTTTTAACGCTCTCACCTCTGCTACTAAACGCTGTTGTCTGCCGTGACCAAACGCTGTCACCTGCAAGATCTTTTCCTTAAACTTCTTTTCCCGATCCTCTTTAGCTCTTTTCTTCTTTCTCCTCTAATTCTTTCTCATTTCTCAACTTATTTGTTAATGAAAAAGGGTTTTAAATTAGGAATTAGCATCGGTCAAATCCATCCTTGATATATATATATATATATATATATATATATATATATATATATACTCCCTATGAACCATTACAGTACAATATTACCTAATGCTGAGGAGATAGGTGGTTCATACGTTTTTCCAAAGAATTAGTGTGTAGCGATTAGAAAAAAGCTAACAGAATTAATAGAATAAAATAAGTTCAAAAAGTTCAGAAATTCCCAGAATTACCTGACGGGAAGTATGGGCGACGAATACACACACGCATACAGAAAAAAGGAACTGTCCCTGCGAAAAGTAGAAATTTGCTATCACTTAAGTAGTATACATCTGTCTGAAAAGACGTTTATTCCACCCTTTTGCGAGCAAGGTAGCACATGCCTGTTTGCCAAGTACCCGGGGCTTCGCAAACGGGTTGTGTCCCCTGCCAGCGAGAAGACACGCTGAAACAAGCATCATAAAAAGTACCAATTTAGACTTATCAACCAGTGAAAGCGACTAGTATATTTTAAAACCTTGTCGGGGAGATGCAACCTTTTCCAATTGGATTAGGAAAGAATTTTCCTCACCAGAAGAAATAAAGTTTAAATTTAAAATGTTTCTTGGTCTATTTTCTTCATTCCTTTAGGGATTCCTTTGCAGCCTTTCACAGACACAGAATATTTGTTTATTTGTTTCTTTGTTAGTTTGTTTCTTTGTTTGAGTTTTATGGCATATCAACCTTTGTAGGTTATTCAATGCCAAATCCATTTTTATAGAAATAAACAGTTATAATTCAAACATATCAGTTTAGCGTATATCCTCATCATCATTATGTCGTGCCGCTAGCACGGATATCCCTGACCCGCTCTCACCACTTTTCCCTATCGTTCATTGCCTCTGGCAGGTCTTCTGGGCTACATCCCGTATCCTCACATAGCTGCTGTATGTATGTTCATGCTGGTCGTCCTGCTTTAGTTCGTCCATATGTGGGGGTCCATAGGAGTACATCACTTATGAGCTCGTCCCTGCTCCTCTGGTAGTGTCCTGCGTGCCTGGCTCGTCTAACTTGGTAAATTAGCATATGTACACAGTCTAATTTTGATAATTAAAAAAAATAAATGACCGTTGATGATGCAGTTAATTTTAACTTAATAAATTACATTACATTTTATAAAAGAGTAGATTGATAGCTGTTCAGACAGAAGATTACTATTTGATTGTGGATTTCTTGGCGTAGGGTAATAATTCATAATTTGATGGAATGTAAGGTAGATTATGTCTCAAAATAGATGCAACCCATTGATTGGATGATTCATATTGCATCAAATCATGTTTCATCTGAGTTTTAAAAAGCAATCATATATCACTTCAGAAATGTCAAACCAGATGACAAGGGCAGAAATTGATTTATCAGCACATAATATCCGATCATTGTACCGAATTTAAGTTCTGGCCAAGTCTACTTATATATATTTAGCATAAATTCAACACCTTTTATTTATTTCGCATAAATTCCATTCGTATACTTAATTCGCACGAAATCAATCCTTATATTTATTTCACAAAAATTCAATTCTTGCAGCATTAGAAAACTGATAAGTTTTTTTTAAACATTTTAACTCTGTATGACGGCACATTTAAGGGATTACTATGAAAGAAAAAATACAATAATTTGGTTGAAATAGGGAGGGCTAGACATAAGTTCAACAATCAGGCTCCGTAAACTGCCTTGTCTTCGCATATCAGAATACACTGACAGTATCCCCCTACAGAGAATGAAGTACTTCCCTGAAAAAAGATTTGCTGGGGTTGGCACTAATCTGCATCTGTTTGTGAAGTTCCAGTTCTGGAAATCTAGGAAATGTCAATACATTCTTCATTGCCATTACTACCAGGTCGACTGTCCCGAATTGGAAGTCGATGCTAGACTCCTATCTATGAGTCAAATAAATCTGTTCGAAAATTATTCCTATTCAATAGGTATAATTTGTTTTCTTTGTTTAATGAATTATTAGTCTTTTTGTGTTGTTTGATGCCAAAGTCATGCTTGTAGACGAACATCAGTTACATTATCTAACCCATAGGTTAGGAGATAAAGGGTTCATGCCTTTCATAAGCGTACTAGTGCGGATATACATATAATAGCACGACTCGAGTTTGAAATCGCTTACTACGAAATCGCTCTCCAGCACATTAGTTCCTTCATGCTCTACTTTATTGTTATATAGTGGCTCGTACCAAGTGACTTCCGGTATTGCAGAGGTATAAAGAGACATCGTGTTTATTAAGCACGGCAGGCGGGGTATACAAGATCTCGGTCAGTAGTTAGACCATCATCGGACGTAACACCTACAGCGCGAGACTTATAATATTTCTTGGACTGGACCGCTTAAGTTAATAAAGAATTAACTCTTTACTTCACCGTGTATCTCTTCCTTACCACGATACAACGCTTATTTTAGCAAAAAACTGTTAAAAGTCATAACTAGATGTACTGCTAAATCTACTTCTTAGGCAGAGATATTCACCGAAAAAATATTTTCAGCGAGTATACTTGCCTTTTTTAAACATTAATACTTTTAACCATGTATTCTTTTTTTACGTGCAAAAAACCTACAGGCAACAATATTATTTGTCGACTTTACCAAGGCCTTTGACTCCATTCACAGAGGAGAGATGGAGCAAATTTTACTCGTCTTTGGCCTACCAAAGGACACCGTCGCAGCTATAATGATGCAATATAGAAATACTTAAGTAAAAGTCCGTTCCCCGGATGGAGACACGTACTACTTCAACATTGCAGCAGGTGTTCTGCAAAGAGACACACTAGCCCCATTGCTCCTTATCATCTGTCTAGACTACGAGCTTAGAACATCGATAGATAAAATTAAAGAAAACGGTTCCAAGCTAAAAAAAAAAAAAAAAAAAAAAGGATAGAAGCAGAAGGTACCCCGCAAAAACAATTACCAACGCAGATTACGCCGATGACATAACGCTTCTGGCAAATGCACCCGCCCAACCCGAAACCCTGCTACATAGTCTGGAACGAGCTGCTGTATGCATAGGCCTCCACGTCAATGCACACAAGACGGAATATATGTGCTTTAATCAAACAGGAAACATCACCACACTAAACGGTAGCTCTCTGAAACTAATAGACAAGTTCACCTACCGTGGAAGCAGTGTCTCATCAAAGGAGACAGACATTAACACACGACTAGCAAAGGCATGGACAGCTATCGGTCATATGGAATTCAGACCTGACCGATAAAATGAAACGCGGTTTTTTCCAAACAGTGGTCATGTCGATACTGCTATGTAGATGCACTACATGGACGTTAACTAAACTGATAGAGAAAAAGCTTGACGCAACTACACAAGAACGCTGCGTGTAACATTGAACGAGACAGGGAGTAATACCCCACAAAGCAGCAGCTGTACCACCCATTACGAAAACTATCCAAGTTAGACGAACTAGACATGCCGGACACTGCTGGAGAAGTAGGGAAGAGCTCATCAGTGATGTACTCCTGTGGACCCCTTCATATGGTCGAGCAAAAGCAGGACGACTAGCTAGAACCTACATAAAGCGGCTCTGTACCGATACGGGATGTAACCCCGAAGACCTGCCGGAAGCAATGGACCATAGGGATGAATAGCGTGAGAGGGTCTGGTATATCCGTGCTGATGGTGCGACTAGATAATGATGATGATGACTATACTCATTGTGAGTTTTTCACTCCAGCATCAGCTGATAGTCTGTAACTGGAGTCTGAAAGTTTCCTCAAGTTTCCGGGACTCTTAGTATACTAACTGATCTTAACAATGTTGTAGTGGTCTCGTTGAGTGATAGGGGGCTACAGAATACACTGCAGAGGGGCAAGACTCCCCCAAC
The DNA here is from genome assembly GCA_963585895.1 of Sepioteuthis lessoniana. Classification (NCBI taxonomy): domain Eukaryota; kingdom Metazoa; phylum Mollusca; class Cephalopoda; order Myopsida; family Loliginidae; genus Sepioteuthis; species Sepioteuthis lessoniana. Next base: position 17,454,857 of record OY757913.1, on the reverse strand, counting down.
AAGTGCCCTGCGTATGACATCAAACAATCTGAAAGTGAGGATTCAGAAATTATGGAGCTTTGGGAAATGCAGATTACCCCTTCATTTCCATTGCTCCCAGGTTCACTCAGACCTGTAGTGGTAGCTCCGGATAGGTTCCTACCTATGGGTCACATAGAACTAAACTATGTACTTATACTAAACTGAACTCTTTGAAATTAACTTTTGACATTTAACTTAGTGTAAACAAAAAAGAACTATACTTATACTAAACTGTATTGTTTAAAACTTTTATCAAAATTACTTAATTCGGCGTTAAATGAGCTGAAAGGGTTGATACGCCGTAAAACCAACAAATGAACGACGAACCAACCAACCAACCAATGTTCTAGTTTGGATGGTCTTGCACTCGTCCATAGATTATCGATTCTTCCATTCTCCTTACCATTCCTTTGGAGACGGTTCCAAGTGCACCAATTATTATTAGCATTGCTCTCATGTTCCACTGTTTTTTAAAGTTCTTTAGCGATGTCCCTAGACTTGTCTTTCTTTTCGTTTTCTTTGATTCGCCTGGACAGCAAAATCCACAATTCGGCAGATTCTCATTTTTTTTTCCTTTTTTTTTTTTTTTTTTTTGGAAATTATCTCTAAGTCTGGTCTTCTGGCCGTTTGTATCTCAAAATCCCAGAGATTTTTTGTGTGTCATTTTCCAGGATGGATTCTAGTTTGTGTATTTACCATTTGGTAATATGGTCTAATGTCAATTTCTTGCACCATTCCCAGTGGATCTCCTTTCTCACCTTATACTCTTTTTGTGCTAATTTATTACATATGCTTATTATGTGATTAATGGTTTCATCTCTTTAAACATATAACTTTCACTTACCGTTCTCTTGCGTCTTATCTAGATTTTGCTTTAACATAATTGGCCCATATTGGGTTATTTCGTGCTGCTATTGGAAGAGGTTTCTCTCTCTCTTAGCCATGTCCAAGTGTAATATAATTGCCGAGGGATTTCGTTTTATATTTATTTGCCTTTCGGTTTAGTTAGGCTGAGAACCTTTCGCTTAGTGCATGGATTAGTTAGGTGCAACATTAACGCAGGTGTTCACGCGCGCGCGGAGAGGATGTGTAATCCAGAGATGTCAAAATAAAAATCCCAGATAGGAATTGAGACCAGGGTATCTGGGTGACGTCACGCAGAGAAAAAGCAGTTAATTGAGTTCCCGCCTCGGAAAAAGAAGGTTGACTTTCAGAGATGGGCAAGGCCAGTCAACTTTGTGCGCTACGGGCGCCGCAGGTTTGTTGGGTTGAGAGCTGACGATGTAAAAGCAGTCTGCGTAGAAAGATTGTCTCTCTTTCCTCATGTCGAAAAACCTTTAAACTCAAAAAGGTGAATAAAAGTTTCGTACCTGAATCAATTTCGTAAAGTTTTGTGTTTTTAGATTCCCTATGTCTATTTCACACATCCGTATATCTGGTTATGCAACACAAGTCTTTTCGTATGAGATTCCTCCTGTTTGTCGCCTGAAATATCCATACAGTTGTTTTTCATACCATGACAGTTTCCTTGTTGCTCTGAATATCTTTATGTTGTCGGTGTTTTTTTTTTTCTGGTCGCAGAAGTTCTTTTTAATATAGTCTTCGAATAGTCGTATTGGTGCCTCCACGCTATTTACAATGCTGGCCAGTCACTTTTCTCATTTTCTTCTCGACTCATATAGTCTGCCAATGTCATCTCTTGGATGTAAGGTCTTGTGCATCGTCATTTGCTTTCTTACCGTCTCGTCCTTTTGTCTCAGTATTTCCCTGGTCCATTTCAAGAATAGTCACGAGTATCTTACAAGGTGGACTGCCTAGGTGTTTATTCCTTTGATGAGATACCTGATGGAGAGCTTGGTTTTAAGAATTTTTTCTCGTTCTTCTTAGCTACTGTTTTTTTATTTCATATTTCATCTCTGCTTGTTTAATGGTGTCTGCTTGGGGATTTCCAAACACTTTTAATGTTTCCTTTTTCCAAACGTTCTGATTATTTCTTGATTTGGCAGTTCTATTCCTTCAGTTATGTTTTATGTTCCACTTTTCATTATAAGCATGGCACATTTTTACATGCCAAATTCCATTCCTATATCCTGGCTGTATATTCTTATTGTTTGTATCAAATTCTTCAGTTCTTTTTCATTTTTTGCAAACAGCTTGGTATTATTATTATTATTAATATTATAATTATTATTATTATTTTACTTCTTGTGGGGTTTTCGAAACAGCATTAGCTGAAGGTCTTTTACTGGAAGTACACACAGTCTCCACAGGTTTCCGGGACTCTTTTCAGTATTCTAGCTGATCTTTAACAATGCTATAGTTTGGTTAATCTCGATTCGTTCTCCGATTTCCAACTATTCAAGCTTTTATTTATTATATCTTATTTGCATCATAATTTGCTCATCATTTTGGTTGATTTTTGTAATTTTGATTTCTCGACTGTTTAAAATTCAACACGGGTTTCTAGTTTCTCCAGCCTATTATTACTATTTTCTAGTCAGTCACCGTAGAGAATTTTCTAAAATCGCATACAATTTCCTTATATATATATATATATATATATATATATATATATATATATATATATATATTAAATGTGAAGTCCCCATTGTCCAAGTAATATTAAAAAAATATCCGTTCATTACATAAACGCATCATCATTCTCATATCACGCTGCTAGTACGGATTTCCCTGACTCTCTCTCTCACCATTAATCTCTATCATCCATCGCTTCCTGCAGGTCTTTTAGACGACATACCAAGTTCTTGCTGGTCGGCCAACACTTGCACGTCGCTTAAGATTTTGTCCTTACTTCTCTAGCAGTGTCCCACATGTCTTGTCCTTATTTGAATTGGTTTTAAGGATGGGAGGATGATGGCCTTACGGCTGTCGTTTTGAGGGATGTTGCTTCCAGGATTTGTACAATTTAGTTCGTCATACACAAACATATATTATAACGTGATTACCAATTTACATACTAACGTTGGCTTCTATTTGGAAATACGTAGCTTTCTCAATCATTTAGAAGGCCGCCATTTTGAAATTTTTACCGATGTATATGAAGCCCAAACTTCAAGTACTCAACACTTTATTTTGTTTCTAAGAAAGTAAAATCAAAGTAACAGAAAAAGAGCAACACAGCTTTGAAATGATTTACAATTTTCATCAAAATAAACTGAAATGTTATCAAAATAAATTCAGAGTAAATAAATAAATAATTCAATAAAGCCAACTTAGCAAAATAATTTTAAAGAAACCAGAAAAGCAAATAAACCCATCATTCATGTACATACATAACATTATTTTAAGTACTCTCTCTCTCTCTCTTTCGTTCTCTCTCTCTCTCTCTGTCTGACTATCTGTCTGTCTCTCTCTATATATCTATATATATGTGTTTGTGTGTGTGAGCATACGCACTTATTTAAGGCGGTCGTTTTCATACCGTAAATCAAGAAAGGAACGCCCATTATTAGAATGTTTTTATTTGTTTAAGAAATTGCATTCTTAGCAAACTAATTTCACGAAAAATATAAAGAATATTATCATATACAATTTTTTTCAGTGCTGTCAAGTTGATTATTATATCACTTCTTGCGTTTTTTTTTTGTTGTTTTTGTTTTTGTTTTGTACAACAGCGTTAGTTGGTGGTTTTTAATGGCGTCTGAGTGACAGCAAGTCTCTTCCGGTCTTCAAATGTCTACAGGGTATCCTTGCCGGTCTTGAAAGTGTTGTGGTCTGGATGATCTCAATTCTTCTTCAGATTTCCAATTCCTCCACTACCATCAAAGTTTAGTCTCTTGAGCAGTTCCCATGAGATCAACTTACCCCAGTCAGTCATGCCTAATATTGTACTCATTTTCTGCTAGTTTGCTGCAATCCTTTTTTTATGTGATTAACTGTTTCATCTCTCTCTCTCTCTCTCTCTCTCTCTCTCTCTCTCTCTCTCTCTCTCTCTCTCTCTCTCTCTCTCTCCTCATGAACTATACTTGCTATTCTATGGCGTCTTATCAATTTCCGCTTTTTTATAATTGTTCCTTATGGTATTATTTTGTGCTGTTATTAAAAGAGATTCGGTTTCTCTCTTGAGATTTCCGTTTCTGAGCCATGTCCAAGTCTTTTCGTGTTCAATCGGCTTAGTTTGTCGCTAGAGATATTTACAGGTTTATTTTTCTTTTCATATTTGTTTTCTAGTTTGTTTGTTTTTTTTTGTTTTACTTTTCTTGTGTTACCATTGCTATGACTGGATGCTGTAACTCGACTTACTATAAACTTTTTTACGTATTTTTCTAATCCTTGTAAAGACACATCTACGCAATCCTCTTTCCTGGAGAGTCCTCTGTTCCCTTTGCTTGACATACAATCTGTCTATGTCATCCCTTTGGTGTGAGACCTTGTAAATCGATTTCCCTGTCCTTTGTCGGTTTGTCTTAGTTTCTCCCTTGTCCAAAATGTTCCCGATGATCTCATAAGGAAACTGTCCAGCTGTTCCTACCTTTGATGAAATTTCTACTGTAAAGTTTGGTTTCCAGAAGTTTTTTTTTTCTTCTTCTTCTTCTTCTTCTTCTTCTTCTTCTTCTTCTTCTTCTGTAATTTTTATATATTTTTTTCCATTTCTGTTTGTTTCATGGTGACTGCGTCCAATATTTTCAAATATTTGTAACTTGCTTTTTCTCAAAATATTCTGATATTTTCTAGATTTAGTAGTTCTATTTTTTCCGTTGTGACGCTTTTCCCAATTTTTATTATCAGCATGGCTCATTTTTCATGGCAAATTCCATTTCTGTTTTCTGTATATTATTAGAGTTTCTCTCATGATTTCTTTTTTTCATTTTTGGCAAATGTATTAATATCATCCATGTACATAAGGTAGTCTATGTTTTTCTGTGTCTTTGTGAATTTGTAACCCTCGAACATACTACTAAATTGTAGATTCATAAACAAGAATCTCTCCTGGAGAATGAGACGCATAAAAGTCTCTGGGATTTTCAGATAAAAACAGTTCACCTAATCCCGTCCAGAAGACCAGATGTAGAGATAATTAACAACAACAAAAAAAAAAGATAACTTGCTGTATAGTAGACTTTGCTGTCCCAGCGTACCAGAGAGTTAAAATCAAGGAAAGCAAAAGAGAGACAAGTACTTAGACCTTACCAGAAAATTAAGAAATATGTAAATTATGTGGGTGATGGTGATACCAGTTGTATATGGGGCGCTTGGTTAGAGAGATACAAGAGTAGGAAATTGGTTTGGTTTAGTTTCTTTGTTTAATGGCATATCGACCTTTGCAGGTTATTTAACGCCAAAGCCATACTCCAAGAAGAACAGTAGTGGTATTATTTAACCTATAGCTGGGAGTATAAAGGGGTTCATACCTTTCCCAGGGATATTTGCCCGAAAGTGAACGTAATAGCGGGACTGGAGTACGAACTCGCTTACTACGATTCCGAAGTCCATCGCTTTAACCATTATACCACGAGGACACCCCTAGGAAATAAGAGGACGAATCGAAGCCATTTAAACTCCGGCATTTTTAAGATCAGCCAGAAAACTGAGAAGAGTCTTGGAGATCTTAGGATACGTTCAGTCACTAAGAGTATAGTGTTACGTGGTATGCCACTGAGAGGGGAGAAGTAAGATTTAATCTCCCTTCCCCTTCTGTGTTTGAACTAACTGTCCTGCGACTGACCGCTGAGGCAGTTGGAAATAAAGGTCAAGCTACCTGCACTCCATAACCGGGTGGACGGAGAAGGAATGTAGGTCATTGAGTGGCATGACCGAATGAGATGAAGGAGGAGAAAGGAGCCAAATGATTGCCCGAGCCTTAGCGCCGGTAGTAGTACCCTTTTCGTCAGAGGAAATATGGATAAGGTTTGTCAGTTTTTAGGACGGAGGTCGCCATGAGAGGACATGCTGACCTGATGCCAAAAAAACTGCCGGGTACCTCGCCCATGAAAAGAATTGATTTCTGGGACAGCAGTCGGCGTGACAAGATGTGTTAAAACTGTCGCCGAAACTCCGGCGAAAGCGGAAAGAATCCTTGGACAGAAGACAACTGGTGCCTTCCCGCCAAATTCTACAGAACACCGTTCGCCCGTAAAAGATAAGAATGTGCGAAGTAAACCCGTTAAAAGCTAAGTACATCTTAAACTGTTTTTCCTCCTAACCCTCCCAAACATTGGAATTTATATGTGTGCAGAAAAGGAAAGAAATAGACTGAAGAAATTCGTTTCATAAACAATAAACGAACGAGTGGACTCAACAACCTTTTCAAGTTTTAAGAGTATAGAAAAAAAGAAGAAAGAAAGAAAAGAAAAGAGATAGAGAAATTTGTGCTTAAGACTGTCTGCTGGTGATTTAGCCGGTGATTTGTTTGGTCCTCACGTATTAAAATTTTGTTATATTTTAAATGTCCCCTCGTGTCGAAATTTATTCGTTGTGTTGTTTACCTATCGAGTTGCCTTCTTTTGCACACATATGTCTTTTTCAGCTTCATTCGCTTCAATTTATTCTCGCTAAATGTCTTATTCGCCTTTAAAAACATTACACGGGAAATTGGAATTGTCGACTACAGTGAATAATATTTTATCTAAACCTAGAAGTCCATGTTTTCCGTTATCCGAGGTGGGTAGGAAGACGAAAGGATTTGGTGATGTAAAGTTAATCTGGAAACCCCTTGCCAGCGGTGGTCAGTCTAGCCCCAAATTAACCCCCACATTATTTTGCCAGTTCCCACATGCCCGAAAAAGGAATCTTAACTAGGACTTATTTTGCGAGGAATCAAGTGCCAGACTGCCCAGACGTCACACCTGCGTTAAATAAACTCTCGTCCAGGGATAAATATTTATGCACCGTTACAATAGTGAAAGTCTATCATCTCACGCCAGTGAGAAAAACTTTTTTACTTCTTCTGAAAAGCATTAATGAATTGTCTAGAAAAATTATCAAAGAGTAGATCTGAAGAAATAACTAAACAGTTATTAATCACAATTTGTGCAACGTCACCAGAAAATCGGAGATTTTAATAATAATAATAATAACAATGATGATAATAATAATTATCATCATCATCATCATCATGTCGTGTCGCTAGCACGGATATCCCTGACCCTCTCTCGACACTTCTACCTATCGTTCATCGCCTCTGGTAGGTCTTCAGGGCTACATTCCGTATCCTCACATAGCTGCTGTATGTATGTTCGAGCTGGTCGTCCTGCTTTTGCTCGGCCATATGTAGGGGTCCATAGGAGTACACCACTTATGAGCTCGTCCCTGCTTCTCCAGCATTGTCCTGCATGTCTGGTTCGTCTTACTTGGATAGTTTTCGTGATGGGAGGCAGGTGGCCGTATAATTGGTGACTTGTGGGGTGTTGCCGCCAGGACTTGTTCAATATTTCTCGCAACATTCTGGTGTAATTGCAGTCTAGCTAATTCTTCAGCCGTTTTGATAGCGTCCAAGTAGTGCATCTACACAGCAGTATCGATGCGACCGCTGCCTGGAAGAAACTGCGTTTCATTTTATCGGTCAGGTCTGATTTCCATATGATTGATAGCTTATTGATAGCTGTCCATGCTTTCGTTAACCGCGTGTCGATGTCTTTTTCGGTAAATGAGACACTGCTTCCTAGGTAGGTGAATTTGTCTACCAGTTTCAGAGGGGTTCCGTCTAGTGGGGAAATGTCGCCTGTTTCATTAAAGCTCATATATTCAGTTTTGTGTACATTGACATGGAGGCCAATGCATGCGGCGGCTCGTTCCAAACTATGCAATAGTGTTTCGGCTTGGTTGGGTGTATTTGCCAGAATCGCTACGTCCTCGACGTAGTCGGCGTCAGTAATTGTTTTTGCGGGGTACCTACGGCTTCTTTACTTTGTCAGCTCGGAGCCATTTTCTCTGATTTTATCAATCGATGTTCTAAGCACGTAGTCTAGACAGATGATGAAGAGGTAGGGAGCTAGCGTGTCTCCTTGTAGTACTCCTGCTACAATGTCAAAGTATTCTGTATCTCCATCCGGTGAACGTACTTTCACTTTTGTGTTTCTATAGATAATAATAATTATAATACGGATAAACACCTGTGATGTCACTATTGCAATACATTCGGGGCCATTCTTGAAATGGACAAGTGAAGAACTTCAAGAAATGGACCAGAAGACAAGAAGGATGATAATGATGCTCAAGGCCTTAAATCCAAGAGATGACATAGACTACATATGTCAAGAAATAGAAGGAGGAAGAGAACACGCTAGATTTGAAGATAGCGTGGATGCATCAATACATGGACTCGGAGACTACATTAAAAATAGCAAAGAAAGACAAATTTCAGCGACCAGAAAAAGCATAGACAGCAAAATTATCAACAGAACAAGAAAACAAAACAACTGAAAGGATACATCAAACTGATGAAATCTCACTCGAGAAGACCAGGATATGGCTAAGCAAAAGAAATTTCAAAAGAGAAACAGAATGTCTTATAATACCAGTATTAAAAAACGTCATAAGGAACAAAACGAAACTTGATAAAATACAGCAGAAAAGCAAGTGTAGGTTATATGGTAATAAAGACGAAACGATTGATCACATAATAAGCGAATGCAACAAATTGGCGCAAAGAGAGTAAAAGACTAGACACGACTGAGTCGGAAAGGTGATCCACTGAGAGTTGTGCAAGAAATTGAAATTTGATCATATTACCTAATGGTAAATGTACAAACCAGAATCTTTCTTCGACAATAAGACGTACAAACTTCTCTGTGATTTTGAGATAAAAACGGATCACCTAATCTCGGGCAGACGATCAGACCTAGCGATAGTTTACAAAAAAAACCCTGTTGAATAATGGACTTTGCCGTCTTGGTAGATCACAGAGTGAAAGTGAAATAAAACGAAGAGACGGGTACTTAGACCTTACTAGAGAACTGGAAAAAACATGGAACATGATGGTAACAGTGATATCAATTGTACGTGGTGCACTTGGAACGATCCCCAAAGGCTTGATAAGTGGGTTGGAAGAGTTTGAAATCGAAGGACGAGCCAAGACCATCGAAATGATACCGTTGTTGAGGTTGGCCAAAACGCAGGAGTCTTGAGACTTGCTGTCACTCATACTCCAGTGAAAGACCATCAGCTATCGTTGGGGTGAAAAAATTGCAAGCAACTTTTTTTTTATTATCATATGACATGATAATAAAAAAAAGTTGTTGACCATAGTTGAGGGTGATCCAAAGGCTACATTTTCAATAGCTAGTACACCGTGGTGTAGGGAATGGCGCAACTCTATTCCCAGGATTGCTCCACCTTACCCTTGATCCTTACCTTATAATGCTAAGAGCTAAGCAAGGCGGCATCAAGTCCCTTTATTTGAGTCTTTGGTATAACTCGAACTGGGATTGAACCCCGGTCTCCCGGCCCACTGAAGATCACTCGACTCATCTGACCAATGGCCCGGTGAATATAATAATAAGAATAATGATAATGATAACAACATCGTTATTACAATTGTTATTATAATTATTCATACGTAACGAATCATACTTTTTTTAAGTCAGGAAAACGTAATTTGTTCATACAAAAATCTAAGAATACAGATTTATTTACGTTATGAGTAAACACGAAGAAATTCAAAAGTCAATTTGAATGATCAGTGAAAACTTACTCTCAGCACACCTGCAAGTTGTCAAAACAATCAAAGAAAGCAGGCGGCAAGAATGTTATTTAGGGTCGGTTAGTGCATTGACTCATTTAAACTCACAAACTCAGCTTATAGACCAAATCAACTTTTATCCACCTGTTGAGATTGAAAGGTCAAATCTGGGCTTCAGATAGATTAATCAGATCTTTGAATTCGTTTTATTATTTTTATTATCATTATTGGTTAATGTGAAAAAAGATATTTCCTACACAAGGACTCTTAATTAGTGAAGTTTCTATATTGTAGCTTGATTGGATAACCAATAAAAATCTGATACATAAAAGGGATACTCTTCCCACAGACGTTGATCAGATCTTTTGATTGGTTGACCAATCATAAAGTAGTTGACAAAGACGAAATGATCTGTTATTGGTTAGCCAATCTGAAATGTTTGTTTCCAGAAGAATTCTTACAAAATTCCTTTTGGATGGTTCTAAAAGAGATGAAATCTAAGACAATACTGAAGACAGAAGAATTTAAAAAATCAGTCTCTCCAAGCACTTGATCCTCTCCTCCGAAACCACATTCTGAAAAATTACTAGACTGATAAACGTAGGAAGACAGCACCAGCCAAATTCCTTAGATTGTCTTTCTCTCAAAACAAGAAAGATATCTCCTTATATGTTATGTATATTATTGTTACACAATTTTGTTTCAATAAATATTTGTGATCTGTTAACGGAGAATTTTTCTTGTCTTTGAGTTGCCAACACCCGAGCAAACTTGTTCCGCTTGACCGCCCTGACCATCATAAGAAGTTTTAGATAGATTGTGCCATCTCTTTTCTTCTTTGGATATTTTAAACACAGCGTTGGTGCAGGTGTTAATAAAGTAACAAGCCAGAAACGCATGCAGTTGTTACGGAACTAAGGCCACATCAATTGATTTGACGTAGCACAGTGTGCATAAACACAAAACTGTAAAAAAAGGTAGGGAAAACTATGGACATACACCCATCTAAATAGCTATAAAGTGCAGCTAGATTGTATATCTATATACAAGATATGGATAAACAGCACTTTGAACTATGAGCCATATTCTTCTTTTCAACGAGTACCTTCAGTTCAAAGAATTGTCTCGACCAAAATTCGTCTGAGTGTTGTATAGCCGTGATACAACTATACACATATATATGCGGAAGCAAAATCAACAATAATGACGAGCGAACACAGTTCTTTAGAAAAACGTACCTCTCACACTTTATTCGAAATGGTTGCGAAAGGATTACGAAAGGGTTATGTGTGAGAGGTGAGTTGAAGACTGAACAAACTGCAATATATTGACCCCCAGTTCCTTTGTCTTCAGCAGCACTTCTTTCTCGTTCTGCAGGGCTGCTCAATCAGGGGTCCTGAGGGCCCATAGCCCTCTGCTGGGTGCTGGTTCTCACTATAGCATCTTATCTCAAACTGACTCCAAACTAATTGAACTTCCTGTCGCACCGAGTTATATCATTGTTTGACGCCTGCTTCCTGTGAGCGTCACATCTGCACCCAATTCAACCCATCCTCAGTCAAGGTTATACCCTGATATCTTCGACCGGATGAACCTGTTCCTTGATTGACGGCTGGGTCGAAGGTCAATATGTTACATGAGCTTACGCAGAAATAAGAATCAAACAGACAAAGCCACACAATATGACTGGTTCTTTCTTACCAATAGGGATATTAATAGCAATCAATATACAGCAACTGTAAGAAAAAAAAATGATATTCTCACGGAGACATCTGAAAGATATACCTCGAATATCGAATATGAAAACTTTGTTACTGCCTAAATAGAAGCAGCAGCCGAGTCCCTACCAACCAAACCAAGTGTAAAATAGCAGTTAGGGAAACGCGAGATAACACGAAAAAGTATCTTTACTTAATAAAGGAAAACGAACAAATGCCAATGCACAGAAATTTAAAAAAGCCCAAAGAAATAAACGGCAAAAATTATGATAGATTCACATGATGAAATATAACGGGATTTCTCTCAAGCTGTGGATGTATCAGTACTACTGTATGGATCCACCACCTGTACTCAAGCGAAATGCATAGGGAAAAAGCTAGAATGCAACATGCTGTCAGGAACATATTCTGAAAGGAAGGCATCACAAAATGGTAGCTGTGCGGCCACTTACCGTTTATCTCAAAAAACATCTAAGTCAGACGAACTACAGATGCTGGCAACTGCCGGAGAAATAGAGATGGTCTCATAATTGAAGTTCTATTATGGATTCTCACGCATAGATGCACGAAAGTTGGCTGTCCAGCAAGGACTTCAGGACATTTACGGGATACAGTCTAAAAGTCGAAGGCGACCCGAAGGGTCATTTTTCAATATCTACTAAAACGAGGTTTTAGGGAAAGGCGCAACTCCTTTACCTGGATTGCTCCACTTTACCCTTGATCCGTACTTTATAATGCTGAGTGTTAGCAAGGAGGGATCAAGTATCATTTTTTAATTCTGTGGTATGACTCGACGTGGGATTGAACCCCGGTCTCCCAGGCCATTAGCGAACATGTATATTTACATACCAAAGATATTTAGGCAACTAAAGTAAATGAAAGAAAAATACTGTTTAAAAACATTCCAGAGTGGTGTTATGGTCACATAAACGAGAAAATGACAGTCATCAAGCGCAGCTGATTTTGTGTCTAACCTATCCTAACTTACATACGTATATATTCAACCACATATATTGAGCGCTATGTACTTATAAGTAAAGGAAAAAGCATTATATATATATATATATATATATATATATACACAAAGGAATATATGCGTCTATATGAGAACATTAGAGGACAAATTAGCTACGTAGTTTTATATTCAGCTGATTGTAAATAAGACTTCTTTAAATTTGCTTTAAGTCACTATATATTCGCTCTTATCAACTAATTAAATTCTTGTCGCCATTAGATACATTTATTTTCCCTCGGGCCAACAACTTTTTAAAAACTGCGATAGTTTTCTTCTTATATCGATAAAACCACATTTAAGATCTTTTAATGCAAAAAAACAAACAAACAAACATACAAACAAAAAACAACTGATTTAAATGCATTCCCCCCACCCCAAAAAAATCAACCAATGAGAAAGAGTTCTGTCACATTTTCGTTGATCTCAACGCTCCGATTGCAAAATACTTTGGTCTTACTTTTTATTTCACCCCAAACAAACATGTTTACTGACTATTTTTTACCCTATCACAAATGTTACGCTCAACAGTTTGATTCAATAAAAGTATAATCTAATGGCCTGGAATTGGCCTAATGAGTAGAGTGTTCCCAGTGGTCCGGGAGACCGGAGTTCAATCCCAGGTCGAGTCATACCAAAGATTAAAAAAATTGTACTTGATGCCGCCTTGCTTTACATTCAGCATTCTAGGGTACGTATCGAGGGTAAAGTGGAGCAATCCAGGGAAATAGAGTAGCGGCTTCCGCCAAATTTCGGTGTAGTAGCTATTGAAAAGGGAGCCTTCGGATCACCTTCGACTAAGGTCGCCAACTTTACTGATTATCTAATAATGTCAGTATCTTTCGTTTTCAGCAGTCAGAGAGCAACGTAAGGTTTGATTTGCTTTCTTTGTTTAACGGCATATCAACCTTTGTGGGTTATTAGATGCCAAATCCATCCTTGTAGAAGGAAAGAAGTGCTACTACTTTACCCACAGAAGGAGGGGAAAAGGGCATTAGTCTGAAAGTGAACATAACAGTGTGGCTGGATTTCGAACTCCCTTTTCCAGATGTCATGGTCCTATATGATAGACACTATGCCACGGGGACACATTTATCACGTGCCTAGATATCGGCTACGTTCTTCCCTTGTAAATCTTCTGGGGATGTTGTACCGGCCCATGGGTAAAATGGTTATAGTGTTCGTCAATGTCCCGGGACACCGGGGTTTTATCCCAAGTCAAGTCATTCCAAAGACTCGTAAAAATGTACTTGAGCTTTCGTCGCTTAATACTCAATATTATAAGGTATGGATTTTTGTCTAAGTAAAATGCTTTTGGGGGACAATGCCTGTATCTATTATTTCATGAAAAGAATTTTAAAGAAAATTTTTATTCATCTATTTCTTTGACGATTCAATCTGGATTTTTTGTCGATTGTTAATCACTCTACGTGAAATGGAAGTTAAAAATATTAGTTGGTTGGTTGTTTGGTTGGATAGTTGGGTTTTATGGCATATCAACCTTTGCAGGTTATTCAACGCCAAATCCATTTTTATGTAAATAATCAGTCCTATTTCAAACAATTCATTTTAGCATGAGTACGCAATTTAATTGTCAAAAACATTTCTATTTCAAGCTATTTAGTTTAGTCAAGCAGTTCCAGTTTGCTTTACCCCTCTTTAATATTTGGTATGTTTTTGTCTTTGTGTGTGTGTCTGCGTTGGAGTGGTTTTGGGTTTCACTAACAGTAATTTTGGTTGGTTGTTTGGGATTTATGGCATATCAACCTTTGTAGGTTATTTAACGCCAAATCCGTTTTTATGAAAATCGTTCTATTTCAAACAATTCAGTTTAGCATAAGTACGCAGTTTAAATGTAAGTAGAGTTTAATTGTTAAAAACATTTCTATTTCAAGCTATTTACTTTATTCAAACAGTTCTAATTCAGCTAATTCAGTTTAGTATAAGTACAGATTTTGTTTCCACACACTTAATTGTCAAAACAGTTCTATGCTAAACAATTCAGTTTAGTGTAAATACAGTTTCAATATAAAAAAACTGTGCTATTTCAAATCATTCAGTCCAGCAAAAGCACGCAATTTAAATGTAAGTACGGTTTAATTGTCAAAAACATTTCTATTTTAAGCTATTCGGCTTAGTCAAACAGTTCAGTTTAGCAAAGGTATGCCGTTAGTTCTATCTAATCCATAGATAGGGCCCTATCAGGTGCTACCACGCCGGGCTAGAGTAGACGAGGGAGCGATGGCGATGAAGGGGTACTCCGCATTCCCCAAAGCTGGAACCTCACTGGAACCTCACCATCAGATTGTTTAGTGTCATATCCAGGACACTTGTTGGAGGAGGGGTGTTACCCCTCTGCAGAGGTGCACTCGGTGTATTCTACACAGCCCCAACCGACTGGGCAAAAAAAGAAAATATTATTTCGGCGTTAGTTTTTATTCAAACCTTAATTACACTGGTTTACAAAAAAATTGAGGCACGCACAAAAATACCCGTATATACCTAATTTGAGGGTGCTGAATTCGAATTTGAAATCCGTTTTTACTCATCACCTCTAGGGTTTTAGATATGCATAGTGTGCATTTTGTGCATATACGGTACATAAAGGCGTATATGAATTCAAGGTTAATTCTAATATTGTGAGACTTATGGCTTTTTTTAAAGTTATTATGCACTAAATGTAAGTGATAGCATTACATTATATATATATATATATATATAGTTTTATATCAAGATGGATTTTGACAGTTAAGGCAGCAGGTCTCAATCCACACTCTGGTAGTCATTGGAAGAGGTTGTCTCGCAGGCGGCGCAGGAGGTTGGTGTCCCTCAACTATCGTGTTACACATCTTTTGGGCTACTAAATATTAGTATTACATAGTATTACAAATGCGCATTTAGTTTTACTTTGTTATATTTTCAGATTCTCCAATGGTTTCAAACACGTCAAAATGTCGAGGATGCCTCAACAAGGCCAATTCTTTCTGCTACGTGTGTGGTGACTTCACAACAGTTGCACAGCGTCGAACCATCACTTCCCTCCTCAGAACCGCCCACTTTCACTATTTTGACTGTAAAATTGGTGATCAGGACAAGTCTTGGGCTCCACACATCTGTTGTAAACCCTGCTACAATGGACTAACTACATGGTTAAATGGCAAGAAAGCGGCTTTCAACTTTGCAGTCCCGATGGTTTGGAGAGAGCCGCGAAACCACGCAGATGATTGTTATTTTTGTTTAACTAATATAACTAGTTTCAATGCATCTTCTATGAAAAAGATCAAATATCCCAACCTTTGATCTGCTATGAGACCCGTTCCCCATTCAGATGATCTTCCTGTACCCACACTTCAAGTGAATAAGGATCTTCTTTCCTCATCAGATGAAGAAATGTCTTCAAGGGAGGGTTCTGCTGAGTCAATATTTTTGGAAGATATTGAGTCAACATATTCAGGAACAAGTGGCAATGATCCACACTAGATCACACAAGAAGACCTGAATGATCTTGCTCGTGATTTGTATCTGTCAAAATAGCAGTCAGAGCTTTTGGTTTCTCGGCTTAAATAGTGGAACCTAGTCCAGGAAGGTGTAAAGATCACCAGTTTCAGAAATCGGAACAAATAAGGCCATTGGTCTTCTTATGGGTATGCAAGCGGGCTACTGTTGTTTTTTTCTGTCTCTGGGATAGTCGAGCTGTATCCCAGCATTACAAGCATAAAGTCTGGGGGTCTAGAAGCACTTTTGTTCCTGGCGAACACAGCCTCAAGGAGAATCCTCTGATGGACATGAATAAGGTGCTTCTTCCTCCTCTTCACATCAAGCTTGGTTTGATAAAGAATTTCGTGAAGGCTTTGCACAAAAATGGTGCTGCCTTCCAACACTTGTCTACTGTGTTCTCAGGTCTTAGTGCTGCTAAGCTCAAAGAGGGCATCTTTGTCGGACCACAGATCCGAGAAGTGCTGAAGGATACTGATTTTGAGGAACTTCTTAACTTAAAGGAACTGAGAGCATGGGAAGCATTTAAGTCAGTCTGTAGTGGCTTCCTTGGTAACACATGCGTACCAGATTACCAAGCCTGTATTGAGAAGTTGCTAAAGTCTTACGAGGATATGGAGTGCCGAATGTCACTCAAATGTTAAGTATTCCTGTATTGTTACTCGCCTGCAGTCAGGATTGAACCTGCAACCTGGCATTAAATAACCAACAGTGGTTGATATGCCATAAAACCTAGCAAACCAAAAATTTTGCCTAAACTCAAGTTAAATTTTCGCCGGCTATTTGTTGTTGTTTAAGATCAAAAACAAGACAAATGATAAAACTCCTCTATTTTTTGTTTCAAACACTTAGACAGTCACTATTCCCCATCAGATTTTTTTTTTGGTGGGGAGGAGGCTGAGGAATACACCGACTGTTTTCAGCAGAGGGGTAAGATCCTAACCAAATGAGTGTCCTGTATGACGCTAAACAATTTCAAACCAGTCAACTGGGGCTGCAGAGTACACTCATTCCATCTCTGAAGAAGAGTAAGAATGTTCTGCATATAACACTGAAAAATCTGATGGTAAGGTTCCAGTAATGCTGGAGCTTTAGGGAATGTGGAGTACCGCTTCATTGCCATCGCTCCCTGGTCCACTCTGGTCCAGAGTGGTAGAACCTGATAGGGTCTTATCTATGGGTCAAATAAAACTAGACTGTGTTGGTTGAGATAGGACTCTTTTGAAATTTAAACTGCGTACTTGTGCTAAATTTTTAAAAAAAATAGAACTGTTTTAACATTCAAACTTATGCTATACTGGATTGCTCGAAATAGAACTGTTTTGATACTTAAACTGTGTGCTTATGCTAAACTGAATTGTTTGAAATAGAACTGTTTTTTGAAATTGTAAATGTACTTACGCTAAACTGAATTGTTTGAAATAGAACAGTTTTAGACATTGAAACTGTACTTGCGCTAAACTGGATTGTTTGAAATAGAACACTTAGACTAAACTGAATAGCTTTAAATAGAAATGTTTTCGACAATTAAACCGTGTACTTATGCTTAACTGAATTATTCAAAATAGAATCGTTTATTAGTATAAAAATGAATTTGGCATTTAATAACCGACAATGGTTGATATGCCATAAAACCCAAACAAACCAAACCAAATCACCCTTTGATTGAATCCAAGAATTCCTTGGCTAAGCGAAGAAATCCTGTTACTTTTGGGTGCATACGATCATTGTGTTCTAGTACATGATAGCTCAACAGTTTGCCGTACGTAGGATTTTACGGCATCACTGAAAACATCTGTTTGTTATAGACTTATATTTTACTTATCCTTATCTAAATGTAATTGCCCAATCCCTCTGCTACGAACAGGATGTTATAATTTTTTTGCGTAGTAACGCGGGTTTGAATTCAGAGTTAAACTTCCTGACGGATTGCCTGACCAAGGCGAAAGAACATTATATTCGAGTCTGTCTTTATATTTACTCGTAGCTGAGGGGTAAAAAATATGGGTTCATGCTTTTCTCAAAGGAATTAGTACGAAATAAAACGCTGACAACTTCGTCCAGGATTTGAACTCGAATCACAGATTCTATTTTGTGCGACGATAATCGTTTTGTTATGCAAGCTTCTTTATTTCAATCTGCAGATTTAACTTGTACGACTGGGCTTTCTATGACCGTTCACGTTCCATAAGCTAGTGAATTAAAGAAGGAAAAAAACCACAGAAAATGCCGTTTGACTGCAGAAGCTTTCACATTAGAATCAGTTTTGCTTGAGTTACCAATAATTGAATTAAAACCTTAGGATCAACGTTGGTGTGGCAAGTTTAATGGCGGGAGTATTAAAAGAAAGAAGTTGACGTCTTTTTTTGTTCGTAGCGGAGAAATGATATTGAATATTCCAATGTTAGTCTGCCAAAAAGCTACAAGCGTAAAGTACTTTGTGAGTTTCAAATGAATATTGTCTCTCCCCACTCTCCCTCTCTCTCTATTTTTCATATCTATCTATCTATCTATCTATCTATCTCATTGACCTAGTGGGTAGAGTGTTTACCAATGGTCCGGTAGAGCTGGGTTATATCCCAGGTTGCGTCATACCAAGGACTTTAAAAATGGTACTTGATACCTACTTGCTTTACACTCAGCAATATAAGGCACGTATCAAGGGTAAAGTGGAGCAATCCAGGGCAAAGAGTAGCACCCTTCCCTACACATCGGTGTTGTAGCTATATATATATATATATATATAGAGAGAGAGAGAGAGAGAGAAAAAAAGAAGGGGTGGCATCGTGGTGTAATGGTTAAAGCGATAGGCTGCGGAATCGTAGTAAGCGAGTTCGTACTCCAGTTGCGCTATTACGTTCACTTTCGGGAAAATACCCTTGGGAAAGGTATGAACCCCCTTATCCTCCCAGTTATGGGGTAAATAGTTCTTCTAGGAGAGTGTATTTGGCCTTAAATAACCTAGAAAGTTTGATATGCCATTAAACAAAGAAAAAAAAACAGGGAGAGAGAGAGGGGGGGAATTGAAAAACAAAGTAATCTAGAGAGAAGAATTTAATGTAAAAGAAAGTCAACGCTATAACTTTTCGGTTTTAATGGACCATGGTAAGGACTTGGACGTATAATATCGAATGAAGTTAAATAACCGATGGATTTTTGAATAAAATTCAAAAGAAGGTGGAAATATTAGATATACAGAGAAAAGGGTAACCGTATAGTCAATAAATCAGCGTTTGTATTCAAAAATGTCACCTGGCTGTTTAAGACAATGATGTAGAACAACTAGAATCAAGTGAAATGATAAATTAAGAATGGAAGGAGGAAAAGGTAAAAACTGAACTAAAGAATATCGGCGAAATGATCGGTTGGGAATCGTGCAAGAGATAAATATTTCACTGATACACAAACTAGTATCTGTCCTTAAAAAGACACATAAAATTCTCTTGAACTTTGAGATACAAACGGATCGCCTAATCTCGGCCAGACAACTTGTATTAATTTACATGAAGGAAAGAATTTGTCATCATATGTTTTTTTTTCTGGCAATGTGACAAATGCATTTTTTTTGTTAGTGGATAAAGTTGGCATTTGTTTTGTTAGTGGATAAAGATGGCACAGACTAGCGGAAATAGGAAATGAGTGAAAAATTGACAGGTCAATTAACTAGGTGGTTGTGACACATTGAAATGAGATGACCAAGATATAAGACTAAGGAAATAGTAAACAAAAGCCAGGAAGCAAAAAGTACAGGTGTCGCCAGACGGAAGGAAAGTACTTTGGTGGCCTGACCGGATGTGAGTTGTCAACCTTCAGTAGATGTGTTTATAAAAGCAACCATGTTCAGATGCCTGGGCAGATCCCAGCTAACGGTCGAAGAGAAGAGATCTCTTGTCAATTCCCGGTATGTGCTCATTATCTCTTCGACTCTCTCTCTCTCTCTCTCTTAGACTCCACATTGGTAGCAAGCCAGAGAAATAAAGAAAATGTTATATTTTTCATGTACAAGTGTTCGTCATTTTTTTTTCGCGAGGATAGATCAAGTACAGCTGAAGTGTGCAACACGTAGGAAGAACTCCTAAAGCAGTGTACAACGGCAATACTCAATGCTTACGATTCCTATTCCTTCTTTTCTTTTCATACAGAGTGCACCTATGTCGTCTCTCAAGTGTAAGGTCTTGGGCATCGTCATCAGCTTTCTTGTACTTTGGTTCATTTAGGAAGGATTCAGAGTATCTTAAAAACGAGACTGCCCAGGTATTTATTCCTTTTATGAGATTTCTGCCACTGAGGTTTTTTCCAAAAGATTTCTTGTTCTTCTGAGATAGTCTTCTTATTTTCTCTTTCAGCTCGCTTGATTGTAGCCGCTTCTTATATTCCCGAGTATTTTTTTAGTTTTCTTTTTCTTCAAGTGTTTTAATAATTTCCTAGTTTGGCAGTTCTATTTCTTTGTTAAGTCTCCTAAGGTCTCCAGAACTCTACTCAGTATTCCGGTTGTTTTTAATAATGCTATAGTCTGGAGGATCTCGATTCGTTCTATTTCTGTTGTTTTTCTCATTTTTTTTTATTAGCCTGTCATATTTTTTAAACCCAAATTCCATATCAGTATCTTGGCTGTAGATTCTTATTGTTTGTATCAGGTTTCCGGTTATTTTTCATTTTGGACAAATATCTTAATATCATTCATACTGATGAGGTGGTTTATTTTTTCTGCGTCTCAGTAACTTTTACGTAAAAATTTAATGGCTATATTTTTTTACAAATAGTAATGGCCTGTATGAGTCTCCTTGGAGGATATATCTTTGGATTTTTACCTCTGATTGGGTTTATCCATTTGGTGTTCGTTCCTCGATCCAATTCTATATAGCTCTCATGTTATCATTATACTCCTTATAAGTAATAGCTGAAGTCCAAGTGTCAGCAAGTCTATTCAAGTCTCCAGGACTCTTCTCAGTATTCAGGCCGATCTCAACTATTCTATACCCTGGATGGTCTCGGCTAGTTCTCCGATTTCCAACTCTTCCATTTCCCTTTTCCAAGCATTTGGGGACCGTTCCAGGCACTCCAATTACAATTGGTATCACCGTCACTCTCATGTTAATCACCATTTTTGGTTCTCTGGCAATGTATGTTATTATTATTATCATATTCACCCAACCCCTCCGCTCGAGCAGGATATGACACAAGGTCAATTTTTAAGCGGAGTTTAACAGGTTTGAATTCAGAGTTGTCCTTCTCCTAGACTAGTTGCCTCACCAAGGCTAAAGAACCTAGTCTGCCCTAATATTTACCCATAACTGGAGAGAGAATAATTGGATTCATACCTTTCCCATATTAGTGCTATGTGAAATGCAGTCAGCCTCGTCCAGGTTTTGAACTCGTGTCGCCGTGTCGATTTCCTACGGCGATAACCATTACACTATGGACACCTCCAAAAATTATTATTATTATTATTATTATTAGAGAGTTTTTAACATCAGAGTTAGCTGATGGTCTTTCGCTGAAGTTTGAGTGACACGAAGTCTCTTCAAGTTTCCAGAACTCTTCTCAGTATTCTGGCCGTTCTCAATAGTTCGAGTGACAGAAAAATCTCTTCAAGTCTCAAGGACTCTGCTAAGTATTCGGGCTGCTCTCAATAATGTAGTTTGGATGGTCTCCTCTCGTCCTGTTATTTCCAACTCCTCCTGTCCCTTTAATAATCCTTCGGTGACTGTATCAAGAGCACCAGTTACGATTATTATTATTATTATTATTAGAGAGTTTTTCACACCAGCGTTAGCTGATAGTTTCTCACTGGATTTTGAGTCACATCAAGTTTCCGCTGGTCTCCAGGACTCTTCTCAGTATTCTGGTCGATCTTAATAATGCTGTAGCCTGGATAGTCTCTACTTATCCTTTTATTTCCAAGTCTTCCAATCCCTTTATCAATCTTTGGTAATTTCCCAATTAAACTAACCTCTGTTTATGTCAACGTCACCTTTATTTTCCTTAGATATTTAAAGTTTTCTAGCAAGGTCTTGGTATTCATCTCTCTTTTCGCTTTCTTTATTTTCACTCTGTAGTCTGCAGGTGTGGCAAACTCCACTATTCAGCAGATTTTCTTTTTTTGTTGACAATTGCTAAGTCTGGTCGTCTGGCCGGGATTAGGTGATCCGTTTTTATCGCAAAATCCTAAAGAAGTTTGTGCATCTCTTTCTTCTGGACGGATTCTGGGTCATGTATATATCACTTATTCGTATGGTCATATTTAAACTTCTTGCAACAGGTCTCCATTGATAACCTTCTCCGCCCAGTCTGGTCTGGTCTTATACTTTTTTTGTGGTAATTTACTGTATTCGATTATTATATGATTGATCGTTTCGTCTCTGTTACCACATAGTCTACATCTACTGTTTTGTTGGGTCTTGTCTACTTTTGCTTTCATAGGGTTGTCCTTCAGATGTTGTTTTGTGCTGTTGTTAAAGGAAAATCAGTTTCTCTCCTAAGGTTTCCTTTTCTTAGCCATTTCCGAATGTTCTCGCTTGAGATTTCCTTTATTTGTCACTTGAAATGTCGTTAATATCGTTTTTCTTCCCATTTTTGTTTTCTAGTTAGTTATTCTGTTGATCTTTGTGTTATTTGTAATGTTTCTAGTCGCGGTAATCAGTCTTTCTTTACCCTTTATTATGTAGTCTTCGAATCGGCTTATCAATGTATCGACGATATATTCAATGCTGGTGTCCGTGATGTAATGGTTATTGTCGTCGGAAATGGACACGGCGACGCGAGTTCAAAACCTGGACGTGACTGATTGCATTTCACATAGTACTAATCGGATTCATACCTTTTTGGGAAAGGTATGAATCCGATTATTCTCCCTCCAGCTATGGGTAAATAGTAGGGCAGACTAGGTTCTTAAACCTTGATGAGACAGCTAGTCTGGGAGAAGGAAAACTCTGAATTCAAACTTGTTAAACTCCGCTTAAAAAATTGACCTTGTGTCATATCCTGACCGAACGGAGGGGTTGGTAAATAGGTATCCAATGCTGGCAAATCCTCTTCCTCTTTTTCTTCCCACAAATAGTCTGTGTATATCATCTTTGGGATGTAAGGCCTTTGGCATCGTCATCTGTTTTGTTCGCTGGTCCATTTGTAAAAACTTCTTTCTTCGTCTTCTTTAAGAATGGTCCCGAGTATCTTACGAAGAGGACAGCCAAGGTGTTTATCGCATTGCTGAGATTTCTTCAATATAGTTGGGTTTCGAGTAGTTTTCTCGTTCTAAAGAGGTATTTCTGATTTTTTTTCTTTTGTTTCCGTTTGTTTGATGGTGTCTGCATAAAAAATTCCCAAGTATTTGTTAGTTTCCTTTTCTCCGAGTTTTCTAATTTTTTCTTGAATTGGTTGATCTATTCCTTCCGTCATTTGCCGTTTTCCACTTTTCATTATTAGCTTAGCACATTTTTCTATTCCAAATCCCATCTCTATATTGTCATTGTATAGCATCATTGCCTGTATTAGGGTTTCCAGTTTTTTGTTGTTTTTTTTTTCTGATAAACAGATTGATGTCGTCCATGTATATTAGGCGGTTGACTTTTTCTTGCAATTCATAAAGTTTGTATCCGCCTGTGCATTTCCTATGTATATAATTCACTCCAGCGTTTTTCTTCTGTCTTATCCTGTTTGATCGCTGTCGTAGATTTCCAGTCGAATTTCCCATCTAGGTTTTGAGTTTATATTCGTGTTCTTTAGAGGAATATCGTATTTATCACAGAATGAGCTTTAATCAAAGAGGAGACATCTCCACACTAAAAGGTGAGGCTTTGAAACTAGTGGACAAGTTCACCTAACTATGACGCAGGGTCTAGTCAAACGAGAATAACATCAACACGCGACAAGCAAAGGCATGGACAGCTAGTGATAGACTCTCAGTCATATGGATGTTAGACCTGACCGATTAAATAAAACGCAGTTTTTTCCAAGCAGCCCTCATGTCTATACTACGATATGGATGCACCACATGGACGCTAACTAAACGTGTGGAGAAAAACCTTGACGGTAATTACACAGGAATGCTGCGAGCTGTATTGAACAAGTCCCGGAGGCAACACCTTACAAAAAAGCAGCTGTATCGCCACCTACTACCCATCACGAAAACCATCCACCTTAGATGAACCAGACATGCGGGACACAGTTGGAGAGGTAAGGACGAACTCATAAGAGATATACTCCTGCGGACCTCTTCATATGGACGAGCAATGGTAGGACGACCAGCTAGAACATATATACAACAGCTCTGTGCCGATACAGGATGTACACTTGAGGACCTCTCGGAAGCGATGGACGATAGAGACGGGTGGCGAGAGAGGGTCAGGGATGATGATGATGATGATGATGATGATGAATTTCACTTCAGCATAGATTAATTCATTTAATTCCATGACGGTGATTGTTGAGAGTGTGTTAATTATTTATTTATTTTTTTCAATTTCTGCTTTGACTGTTTTTCAGTCTTTGTTTCTTAGCGATGGTAATGTAGACTTCTTTTCAGAAATAATTCTCTTTATAAGTTCTGTATTCATTTTTTTTTTTTGCAAACAGCTGATGTGAATCAAATCTTTTTAATGTCGATGCTGTTGTTACTATTATTATTATTATTATTATTATTAATTTATTCTTTGACAGTTTTTCACACCAGCATCAGCTGATGGTCTTTCACTGGAGTTTGAGTAACGGCAAGTCTCCTCAAGTCTCCAGGACTCTTCTCAGTATTCTGGCTATTCTTAATTATGGTGTATAATCTTCATGACCTCCACTTGTCCTCTAATGTCTAAGACTTCCAGTCCCTTTACCAAGCAATTAGTGATTGTCCCGAGTACACCAATAACTACGAGGATCACTGTCACTTTCATATTCTGTAGTTCTTCTCCAATTATTATTATTATTATTATTATCAATAATATTATTTATTAAATACTAGATCCATATCTTTTTTTATGTCGATACCGCTGTCAGCTAAGCTTTGTATGGTATAAGGCTACTGGTGTTAGGGTCACCAAACGAGGATCAAATTACGAGTAATAGCCAGTGAAACTACCTTGTTAACCATTACACTATGGCAAGGCTTCCTTTGTATCTTTAGTGATATTTACAAAAATAAAGCACCCGGTGAGTGTCAGTCTCAACACAGCAAGGAATGGTCTGCTTGTGTAGTTTACTAACCGCTACCCCACGGTGAGCTGTCTCTGTCAAAGTTATCGCTTTCGTTGGCAAAACTTCCATTTATTATTTTTACCACTTACAACAAACCACACTTAGGTCAGTATCAGTTTCATTAAACAAAAGCAAAGAAAAACAAAAATTAAGTAATATACAAGGAAAACAAATATTTTGAACAACTCAAGTGACACAGTTGTGTTCCATTGAAGAAATCAAGGACGATTTTGACGTAAGCATCGCCTATTTTGAAAGCTTTTTGTTTTATTTTATTTTATTTTATTTTATTTATCATTTATACTTACTCACATTACATTCGACTAACAACGCGCTGTTTTCAAAATTTTAAAGGGTCTTATTACAAAAGACGTTTTTATCATCGTGCGACTAATATTCAAAGCTGATATCCAGTATTGAGGTTAATCTTGAATAAACAAGACTTATTCTCTTCAAATATGGTTTGTTTTTGTTTTTTACCATTCGTGATGTGTACGGCTTCGCGATATGGCATGCGATTACAAGCCGAAATTTACAAGCTTATGACCCACCATAATTCTGACTTTAGCCTTGAACAAGATTGTCTCTTTCTTCAAACGCAGTTATCAACATGTTCATGAAGTATCGTTCGTAAGACCTTTTGATCGATTGATTGATTTTAACGAGATATCATCTCGTCGAGAGTTATTTCATGCCTAAAGGTTAGAGAATCGTGTTCATTCTACTTTCCTATTTGCTTTTATGTCGTTATTTCTTAATAATTTTCTTTTGTACACGGTCTTAATGAATACGAAAAAATTTTAAATAGACCTATTTGACCCAAAGATGGGAGTCTAATAGGTATTACCAGGTTATAGTGGATCTAGGAGTAATGGCACTGAATGGGGTACTTTTCTAATCGCCAGACCTACGGAACACGACCCTTAACATCTGATACGGTATAGGATAATTCTCAGAACACCTCATTTGAGTGGTCCCATCTATGGGTCAAATATAGCTGTTCAATCTTCTATAAGAAATTATTATGAACATTAAATATTATTACTAATATTGTATTGTAATACTTGATAACATCTAACTATGTGCAAACTATGTAGCAATAATTGAAATCATTTAACTATTTGTCGCTGCCTCCTATCAGACCTGACTTGACATATGGTCAAAAGCCCGAAGGCCGATTAAAGTGGCGATAAAGGGGAGGCGAAGTTCGGGAACGAGCCGAGACTTATATTTAACTGTGTGCAAATAAATTAGTCCTAACTCGGTTTTAAAAGTTACATAAAAACTATTCACTTAAAAATTAGTCATCCACAGACAGATCTGTTTCGTTCTATCGGAACTCACCAGTGTGGCTAGACAGTAGCTTCCCGTAGCTGGGATCGAAACCCGGTTAACTCAAACGCCAAGCCAAAGCTTCTAACCATTCAGCCACGAGGAAACATTAGCAAAGTTTAAACGGTTATGAATTACAATTACTATTGTTTACATACATCCGTTCAAAACGGATATATATATATATATATATACATATATATATGGCATAAAATTCTATACCCCACCAACATGGTAAAGTTAAGAAATAGGTAATAAGATTAAGTTCAAATAATACTGTTTAGAAAAGTATTTCTTAATTAATCTCTTATTTATACATCCGTGTATGAAGAAAATATGATCATCCCATTCACCATAAATACTGGTTGCCCAGCCAGCTGAAGCGGAAGAATACACCGACTGCATCTCTGCAGAGGGGTACTTATGCTAAACTGAATCGTTTTAAATAGAATTGTTTGTATAAAAATTGATTTGGCATTAAATTACCAATGAGTTGATGTGCCAAAAAAAAAAAAAAAAAAACAAAGAAACAAAAAGTAAATACCAGGTGACATGACCCTCTAGGGGGAAGAAGAAAAAAAGAATGGAAAGGAAGAAATAAAAAAGAAAGAAAGACTGAACTTAGTTTAACCAGAGATCAAGACGTGGGACCTTGTTTTCCTCAATGAAACCATTAAAGCAAAAAAAAACAAAAAAAAAAAAACCCCGGACCCTAAGGGAGATTCACAATAAAAATAGTGTTTCACTCTATTCCCCTTTTCAATATATAAAGTTATATGAAAGTAGATATGGATTAAAATCCGACAGTATGAAGATAGCAGAAAAACATAATACAAATAGGTGAATTTATTATGATGTAAAGTCCACGTTAACGTTTTGGTTTCAGTAACCATCATCAGGACTATATATACGAAAACATACTTATCGTTGCGTATTTCTTAATAAACGGGAGGATTTGTCTCGTTTCTTTGGGAAATCCAACATTTACAAATATTGTTTCCACATGCCAGACACGTTCTTATGACTCTTGAATTATGAACGTTATGTGCACGTTTTTGTATCTTTTCGTTGTATATTTTTCATTTGCTCCAGTCATCTCAGCAAGCATCCATCGCGATGTGAACTATTTTGATATCCAAGTCCTAATGATGGTTACTGAAACCGAAACGTTAACGTCGACTTTACATCATAATAAATTCACCTATTTGGATTATGTTTTTTCTGCTACCTTCTTATTGTCAGATTTTAATCCATATTTACTTTCATTGTGTCCTTTCGGAAAAACAAATACCAAATACAATCTTACACGACATTTAACATGGACGACTTCAAAACGATCTACATATATAGGAAAATTTACTTGTCGTTGCGTATTTCTTGATAAACGGGAGGTTTTGTCTCGTTTCTTTGGGAAATCCAACATTTTCAAATATGTTTCCACGTGCCAGACACGTTCTTATGACTTGAATTATGAACGCTATGTGCACGTTTTTTTTATTTTTTCGTTGTATATTTCTCATTTACTCCTGTCAACTCAACAAGAATCCATCGCTATGTGAACTATTTTGATACCCAAGTCCTGATGATGGTGACTGAAACCGAAACGCTAACGTCGACTTTACATCATAATAAATTCACCTATTTGTATTATGCTTTTCTGCAAATTTTATTTGGTTATATGTTGCCGAAGGGAAAGGAAAATTGACACAGCTGAAACGAAGACAGTGTGACTGAGAAGAGTAAGTACTCATGAAGAGAAAGTTGGTACATAGACAGAGAGAGAGAGAGACAGAGAGTGAGAGTGAGAGAGAGAGAGCGGTTGATTCGGTGAAAGTAAGTGATATTGTAAGCGTGGCTCATATAGAACTACAAAGAAAAAACAACAACAACAGACTACGACTTTTTCATTCTTGTTTTACACAAAAACGTCTGTTTTTCTTCCAGTAATCGACGGTTCCTTTTTAATGTTTGCCAAAGGAAACTCCCCTACATTGATTTGCTAAGGCGAGGAAACTAGCGAAAATTGTCATCACACACAACAGAAGGTCGACGTTAACAGCGTACATTGAAACAAAAATTACATCAGATAAATTTAAAACAAATCGTCACCAACAGACATAGAATGATTTTTTTTTTCTTTTCTGTTTATTGAAAAAATCATTCGCCTTGATGAAGGTTTAAAAACCAAAACATTTAACATTGGCAAATTATTCAAACTATAAATAAAATCATCCTCTGGTGATATTGTTTTTTCATATTCCTATATATATATATATAAGTAAAGTTGGCAACCGTAGTCGAAGGCGACCTGAGGGCTACCTTTTCAATGGTTACTAGACCAAGGTGTAGCGTAGGGCGCTACTCCTTTCATCTGATTGCACTGCTTTACCCTTGATCTGTACCTTATAATGCGGAGCGTTAAGCAAGGAGGTATCAAGTACCACATTTATGTCGTTGGTATGACTCGGCCTGAGATAGAAACCCGGTCTTCCGAGATTTGGCGAACATTCTATTATACCAATATATAGATATATGCCGCCTGTAAACTATATGTAGGCTGTTCTTTGATATATATGATCTATCAGCGATACTGAGCACTCTTTATCGATAAATATAGGAAAGAACGTTATAAGTATAATATATATATATATATATATATATATGTGTGTGTGTGTGTGTGTTTGTGTGTGTGTGTGCAAGCTAATATTCTAAATAAGACTTCTTGCATTCTTACAAAACGAGGTGACTAAAAATATTTGTAGACGCTGCTCTGTCGTGAAATTAGTTTTTTCGACTTTTTTTCATTTTGTTTTTTTATCAAGTACCATTTTTTTTTTTTTGAGTGATCGGTATGACTCGACCCGTGATTGAACCCTGGTCTCCAGGGTTTTTTGCAAACAATATACCCTATAGGCCAATGGGCCGGTATATATCTGATAAATATATATCTGATAAATATATATTAATATATATCTTACTCGCTGTTGTTGTGTCAGTGCAATTATATAGATGCACCACCTAGACTCTATCGAAACATACGGAGAATAAGCTTGTCATGTACTATCCAAAAATGCTACCAGCTGTTTCGAACAAATCTTGGAAGCAGCACTCCTCAAAACAACAGCTGTACGGCCACTTGCCTCCTGTCTTACAAACCACCCAAGTTAGACTAACAAGACATGGTTTGGTTTGATTTGGTTTGGTTTTACGGCACATCAATCATTGTTGGTTTTTAAAGCCAAATCCAGTTTTAAACATATAAACAGTTCTATTTCACACAATTAAGCTTCGTACAAGTATAGTTTTTTGTTTCCACATTGTTTAATGTCAAAACAGTTCTATTTCAAACAATTCAGTTTAGCATAAGTACGCAGTTTAAATGTCAAAAACTTCTATTTCAAGTAATTCAGTTTAATATACGGACACAGTTTAGTTTTATTTGACCCATAAATAGAACCCTCTCAGGTGCTACCCTTGCGAGCCAGAGTGGACTTGGGAGCGATGGCAATGAAGGGGTATCCCACATTCTCCAAAGTTCCAGAATTACTGAAACCTTACCATCAGATTGTTTAGTGTTATATCCACGACAATCGCTGGAGGAGTCTTACTCCTCAGCAGAGATGCAGTCGTTGTATTCTGTAGTCCCAGCCGACTGGGCCATAACAAAACATGCAGAATGCCCGGGAAGGACTTTCTCTCATGGACACTTACACATAGATACACCAGTGTTGGCTGACCTACAAGGACACAGGATACTTACTAGAAGACCTAGCAAGTGGAATGGACGATAGGAAAGGACGGTATGGGAGAGAGCCAGTGAACTCCGTGCTGTTCGCATAATTTGATGATGATAATGATGATGATATTTACACAAGCCGTTCACCGCGGTAAAAGAAATTTTGAAGGATAAAATTTGCAATATAAAAGAAAATTTAAGAGAATAAGATTTGCAATGTAAAGAATTTTCGAGGGAATAATATTTGATATGAAGAGAGTGACACTAAAGCCAAGTTTAAAATATTTATCGGGGTAATGTTTTTAGGGAGCTTTAGTCTGTAGTTTTAAGCGGTAAGTTCAAACGGTAAGTTCCGCAGCTTTCTAGTTGAGATACTGGTTCGAAAAGATAACACAGACAATACAGTTTGTTTTTTTTTTTAAAGGAATGTTTAACAAAAGAAACAAGAAAGAAAGGGATAGAAAAGATAAAGTGTTGCAAATTTTAGCACAATTTGAGGGAACTTATCTGAGAGAGTGTCCGGGAAACAACGTTCTTTGAATTTGAGTGCTTTTTTTTTCTTTTTAGTTTTGTCGAAATGTTTCAGTTTTCATCTAATTTCGAGTCTTCTTTCTGTTAAATTTTCTTTCAGTTGTTTAACTTGGTAGAATTTTAGGAGTCGACTTCCGTTTAATTTTACTTTTATTTCTTAGGAAGCTTCTTGCCTTCACAGTTTGAAATATCTATCGGTTATCCAAGAAGAGAGTGACCAAAACCATATGCTGGCCATTTTCTCGTGCCTTTATAGTTGGTCCCCGAATTCGTACGAGGGCCTCAGTAGTAGTTCTCGACAAAAATAGGAGGTAGCTTTTTGGTGCTGCATTGTCTGGGATTACTTCTCCTTTTTCCACTCTGGCCAAATCAAGTGCAGCACGTGGTCGGCTTGATTTTTTTTTAGAAATAATTTTTTATAACGGGTTGGATGTGACACAAGGTCAATTTGTTTAAGTGATTTGCAATTGGTTTGAAATCAGACTTTTTTCCTAGACTATCAGTATAAACAAGGCTAAAAATTTAAACGAACTGGAATAAGAAAAAAAAATGGATTCACGTCTTTCCCAGGGGTATTAGCGCGAAGTAAAACGCGAACAGTCACTTCCATTATTTGAACCCGGGTCACCAATACCATTTTTTACGAAGGTAGCCATTATGCTACAAGCAAATCTATTTCACACACACACACACACACATATATATATATATACATACATATATGTAAAATACCAGCTCATTGACCTTGTGGGTAGAGTGCTCGCCAATGGTCCGAGGGACCTGGGTTCAATCCCAGGTTGTGTCTTACCAAAAACTTGAAAAAGGGTGCTTGATACCTCCTTGCTTAACACTCAGCAATTTAAGGTATGTATCAAGGGTAAAGTGGAGCAATCCAGGAAAAGGTGTAGCACCCTCCTCTACACCTCAGTGTAGTAGCTATAGAAAAGGGAGCCTTCTGGTCGCCCTCAACTAAGGGAGACAACTTTACTTTTACTTTTAATTGAATATAATTTAGGCAGGTTTACAATGTTTCCGACGAAAAGAGAATATTTTTAAAAATTTAAGTCATTTCAAATTTTTAATTAAAAAAAAATAACAGTGATTAAATAATTTTTTAATGATATATAATGATATTTCTACCGTTAAATCTTTTGATTGTAAAATTGTAAAGATTAAAATTTCTTTTTTTAAATTCTTTTCTCGCCGGAATTTAATAAAAACCTGCATAAATTATATTCAAATAGACAACTGTATTCCTTTCTCCATCTGAAGAGGGTCACCACAGACCCGAAATAAATTTATAATGAAATCACAAAATTGAATTTTTTCTTTCAATTTTCTAAAAAAATGTTTCCGCTTTCCACATAAGTTTCGATGTCTTTTTAATCTGAAAATAATCATACAGCTGATAGCCGTTGGGATTGACCACTAATCTGGATATCCCTACTATTTGGATTATTACTAAATAGTCTAATCCTTAAACTATTTTCCTCGGATTAAAGGGTGATTATAAAGTAACTATTATGCCTTCTTATATTCATTTTTGTAAGTCATAGTTAAAAAAACAAATGTTGAAACAAGGAGTTACTTTTCCATCACACAATTTATATATATATATATATATATATACGTGGATCATTAAATAAGTTTCAAGACTTTTTTCGTATGGGCACTTTTATTGATAGTAAACACATGAAACTCTAGTCCCCTTCGAAGTAATCTCCTCCGGCAGCAAGGCACTTGTTGTACCGTTCTAACAACTTCTGGAACGCCCCATGGATGTCCTTTTGTGTGAGCGTGTCAATGACCTTCGTCACAGTCTCTTTCATCTCCTCAATTGTCTCATAAAGGCAGTCTCTGAGCTTAGGGAATAACCAAAAGTCACAGGGAGCAAGGTCAGGACTATATGGAGGCTGAGGAACTGTCTTGATGCCCATCTTGGTCAAATAGTCTGTGACATGGATGGAGTTGTGGAGTGGTGCATTGTCCTGGTGGAAATGCCACTGACCCGATTTGAAGAGTGCTGGCCTCTTCCCAAGGAATCTCTTCTTGAACTCCCTTAAAACCTCAACATAGTAACCCTTTGGCCAATCAACTCTGGTGTATTGACTTCCCTCACAGACTCCTTGCCTTCCTTGAATCTCTTATGCCACTCAAAAACCGATGCTCGATTTATGCAAGATGCTCCAAAGCAGTCTGAATCATATCATACGGTTCTGTGGCATTTTTCCAAGTTTAAAACAGAATTTGATTGCATATCGTTCTTCTAATGTGTCCTCACGTCCAGATTGCATTTTTGAAATTCACCAGCTGGGTGTTTTCCAATTGCTGCTGTAGCTGTTCATTTGATTGTGAAATCATAAAAATTGGTCTGTCATCTCATAAGATGTATAGCAATAACATAGTGAATTTTCAAGAGTCTACGACAATTTTGAATGCCCATACAAAAATGTCTGGAAACTTATTGAATACACCACACACACACACATATGTATATATATATATACAATAATACATAGGTCTGCGAACAAAGATTGAAGATGGTGTTTCAGATCAATCGCAAATTTGCTGAAAGCCGGGTTGGACAGTCATGGGCCAAGCAAGAGGTCTGGTAGTTAGAGAGAGCCCTACTTTTACGCAGTTTCTTTTTTTTCTTTTTCTTATATAGGTTAACTGTTTTGATAAAATAATTACTTGGAACACGTTGTGCCGTCATATCTGTCTATAGAAGTCGATGCTAAATGACCCAGAGAATGATTACCTAATTTGATCCAAGTTAAGATTACCTTAGTCCTATCTACGCAGATAAAGTATTTACATGAAAAAGACTTTGAATACCGGTCTCTATCGCTCCATTCACTTCAATATCAAGCATTGTGACACACCAGTTATAAGATATTTTTTCTAGAGACGTTTTGATATAAATCAAAAACAAATTTAATAAAAAATATCACTCATGAATCTCGTAATTTAGTTTTAGTTGTGTGGCTGCTTCTCGTGTTTCGTGTCTTAGGCAAAAAAGAAGGTAAATTAAACCCATCCCTCTCCAGGTTAACAACTGGTTTGAGTTACTAGTTTTTCTTCTCTTTGGCTGGTTGCCACACCAAGGTAAAAGAGTCAAGTCTATCTTATTATTTACACATAGCTGGAGGTGAAATATTTTTATGCATATTTTCTCTAAGAGTGTTAAATCAATGTGAAATGAAAATATTCTCGTTCAGGATTTCAAAATATAGAACATAATAAATTTCAATGTATCATTGGCCAAGTGGATAATGTTCGCCAATGGCCCAGAAGACCAGGGTTCAATTCCGCTTAGCACTCAAGATTACAAGGTAAATATCAAAGGTAAAGTGGAGAAATCCAGGGAGGAGAGTAGTGCTCTCCTCCACACCTCCGTGTAGTAGCTAATAAAAAGGGAGCCCTCGGGTCGCCCTCGACTTGGTTTGGTTTGGTTTCTTTGTTTAATGGCATATCAACTCTTTTTAGGTTATTTAATGCCAAAGCTATTCTCCTAGAAGAACAGTAGTGGTACTATTTAACCCATAGCTGGGAGGATAAGGGGGTTCATACCTTTCCCAAGGGTATTTGCCCGAAAGTGAACGTAATAGCGCGACTGGAGTACGAACTCCCTTGACTTGGGTAGCCAGCTTTACTATTTTTATATATATAAAAAAAAAATTGACAATCAAGTTAATATATTTTCAATCAATCCTAATTGTTTTCTGTTCGCTCAATACATGCGTATCAATTTGCTTTTTTAAGATAAAATGTTACCCTGTTCATGGCCAGCGATATGAGTTTCATCTGCTCTTCAGCTCACGATCACATTGTCGACTGGGTCTGTAGAATACGTCAACTGTACCAGTGCAGAGAGGTACAATCCTTACAGCGAGTGTCCTGGATGTGACACTTAGCTATCTGATTGTTAGGCTCCAGGACTGGAGCTTTGAAGAATAAGGAATACCTCTTAATTGCCATTACTCCCAGGTCCACTCTGACCTGTTGTGGTTGTATTTGTTTGGGTCCTATCTATGGGTCAAATAGAACCGCTTAAACATTTTCTATATTTTAATCGTTTAATCCTTTTCTATATTTGAAACCATTTAACTGTGGGTAAACAAATGATTGATGTTAAATAGAATTATTGGCATAAAATCGCATTACTTGAAACTATTTAGAATTAATGGTGTTACAATACTTGAAACCATTTTATCGTGTAAAAACGAATGAGATCTGACGCGATTAAGAATGATTTAGCATACAAAGTATTCATTTACAAATTATATATATATATATATATATATATATATATATATATAATCGAAACGGCTTTTTGTCTGCATTTTGTCGCATTTTCGATTTTCAATTTCATTCCATAACTGCCTGATGAATGTTGTTATAAACTTCATGAAACCTTAGGTTGCAGAATAATATTTTCCATGGATTAAATATATATAAAATATATATTTATTTATTATCATTATTATAATAGCTCTATCATAGATATTAAGCACGCTCCATATTATATTGCACTTGGTTCGATACATAACCACATAGTGATTTACTGACGACCAACACTCTCATAATATATATATATATATATAAATAGGACTTGGCATGAAATAACCCACTGGGATTGATTGATATGTCATTTAACACAGCCAAACCAAATCAAACTAATCAAATTACGTTCGAGAAGCCTTTCTACCAATTTTTTTGTAGTAGTGTTGATAAGCACGGAATTTTTGACGGCACCTGATGTAAGGTAGAAAAAAGAAAATCACACATACACACATATATATATATATATATATGGACACGGCGACATGAGTTCATATCCTCGACGAGACCGATTTCACATAGCACTAATACCCTTAGGAAAGGTATGAATCCAATTATTCTCCCTCCAGCTATGGGTAGATAGTCGGGCAGACTGGTTTCCTCAGCCTTGGGGAGGTAACTAGTCTAGGTGAAGGAAAACTCTTAATTCAAACCTGTTAAACTCTACATAAAAACTGACCTTGTGTCATATCCTGTCCGAGTGGAGGGGTTGGTATATATATATATATATATTGTTTGAAAATAAACAACTAACTACATAAAAGTAAAATCGCTGGCATGATCAAGGAGAAAACTTTGAAATCGTTTGGTTACGTGTTATGTAGAAAAACAATGCCAGCTACGTCAAGAAATTGCGAAAGAATGGCTTCATCAGAAGAAGAATCAGAGGAAAACCATCAAAGAGGTTTCCCCGTGGGGCAGTGGCTAAAGTTCGGGATTGGAACAACGCAGAAAGCGAGTTCGAACTACTTTTAGACTAATACCCTTTGGAAAGGTATGAACCTCTTGCATACCGGGAATAACAAACACTAAATCTTATGTATAAAAATATAATCTGCTTCTTTTCTTTATCTTTTTTTTTTTTTTTTTTTTACTCGGGACATATAATCCTCTCTGCTTATTATTCGTTCTTCTTTCGCGAGACTTGTGCTTTGCCAACTTAAAACACCAAATCAATTCAGCTTCTATATGTTTTTCAAGGTACTCCATTTTCTTTCTTCAGGGATCAAACGCTCTTTCGACTTTAGTGAGCCCGTTTCTTCACATTTCTTCCACTTTCACGAGCCTGTTTTTTCACACTTCGCTTCTTTGTGCGTCCCAAGGCATTTAATCATCTTAGCTTCCTCCTTTTAGAGAGTCTTGTACAGTTCAGGCTTGTCTCTACCTCTCAAATCTGGACCATCTGGCACAGGATCAGAGCTCAGAGCGGTGTGATGTCTAGTGAGTCTTTTGCCGGCACCTTCATCCGCTTTCATTCTCACCCTGGGTCGAAAATCTTTTATAGCTATATATTTTTCCGGACGCCCATGCAATCCTGGTAGTCATACTTCCTTTCGGCATGCCATGCAATTCACGTGGCGTAAATATGTATAAATTAAACCGCAATCACAGAATGCCCCCCAAACGAGATCACCCTTCACGTCACGCTGAACAAAACAGTATATAAAGGTATATACGCCACGTGGAAACCAACTGGTATAATGATTGCATTGGCGAGAAATTAACTGTCCCCGAACGCCATTACCACTATCCTAACACATACACACACACACACACACACACATACGCGCACGCGAACGCACAAACACAATTATATATATATATATATATATATATATATATATATACGAGTTGGTTGGTTGTTTAGTTTTTATGGCATATCAACCTTTGTAGGTTATTTAACGCCAAATCCATTTTTATGCAAATAGTTCTATTTCAAATCAATCAGTTTAGCATGAGTATATAGTTTAATTGTCAAAAAGTACAGTTTACGAAAATAGTTCTATTTCAAACAATTCAGTTGAGGATAATTACGCAGTAAAATGTAAGTCCAGTTTAATTGTGGAAAATATTTCTATTTCAAGCTATTCAGTTTAGTCAAGCAGTTCTAATTTAGCTAGTTCAGTTTAGTATAAGCACAGAATTTTTTTAAACACTGTTGAATGTCAAAACAGTTCTATATGAAACAAATCAGTTTAGTGTAAGTACAGTTTCAGTGTCAAATAACCGTTCCGTTTCAAGTAATTCAGTTTAGAATAAGCATGTAGTTTAAATGTAAGTACGGTTTAATCGTCAAAAACATTTCTATTTCAAACTATTCAGTTTAGTCAAACAATTCAGTTTAGCATAAGTATGCCGTTAGTTCTATTTAACTCATAGATAGATACTACCACTCCGAGCAAGAGTGGACCTGGGAGCAATGGCAATAAAGGGGTACTCCGTATTCACCAAATCTCCAGCATTACTGGAACCTCACCATCAGATTGTTTAGTGTCATATCCAGGACACTCGTTGCGGGAGGGGTCTTACTCGGTGTATTCTACAGCCTCAGCCGACTGGGCAATATATATATACGATGGTCGGATGAAAAATTTATAGACTGACAAAAATACCCTTGTGATGAAATGAAGTTTAGTTTTCAACGTAACGCTCCTTGCAGTCTACATAATTATTCCATCGGTTTTGTAGCAACTAAAACCTACCAGCGTGTCGGTTGTAGGAAGAACTCTGACTGTGACAAACGGAGGCACAGTTAAACACGTTTACAAGATGCAAGCCAGTCTCAGCCTATAACAAATACAAAAAAAAAATGCGCTTTTCGGAACTGTTCATCTTTTTAGGAGAATACTATCAATGAAACAGAAAAATACCATCCAGAAGAGGCAGTAAAAACATGAATACATAGAATACTTATTATCACAGCTTCCTCTCACGTTAACTCTTCGGTATGTTCTTTAAGGTGCAAGTAGAATTTTTAAAAATATTGCTGCTACTACTACTACTACTACTACTACTATTATTATTAATAATAATAATTGTAATAATAATAATAATAATAATGAACATGAGGAGACTTACTAAGGAAGACCGTTTGCTGATGCTGCTGTGAAAAACTCATAAGGACATAGAGAATTATAATTTGTCTGCGCAAAATATTTGTTCCTAATATTCTAATCAAATACCTAATAAATTGCTTACACTTATATAATGAACTTAGAAGGTTTTTGCTGCTTGTATTAGCTAAGGTGCTGATGCGATTTTTAGAAGAGCTCTTCTCATAAAGGAGGTAAAAAAACATCACTAATGGAATATTTTACTTTTACTTTCACTTTCACTTTCTACATATTCTTGACCCGTGGTCACTTTCTTACTAAAACCTTTTCGGCTGTCAAGTTAAATTTCGGGAAATTCGATGTCACTGGATTTGGTCCAATTTCTGGGATGATTTAGTTAGTTACCAAAGGAAGCGACGCTTGTCTTCCTGCTCAATCATTCAGGCAAATGTTATATCAGTCATGTTAAAGAGAACAAAAAACATTTGGCTATTTGCCTCCGAAGATGGTGCTTTGGTGCCAAAACTCTACCTTGAAACATTTCCGTTATTTTTTAGTTCAGTTTCTGAATCGATAATTAATTAATTAATTAAGAAGAAATAAGATCTAAAAAGCAAGGCACGATTAATTTCTCCTAATTAGAGTTGTATCAATAGAGTTTTTTTCTCATCACCAATTGTTAGATTAGAGAATCAATGTTGCCTCTGGTTGTACCAATCGACCTGTTACTTTAAATACCCACTCTTATATTTATGAACAAGATGTGTTAATAAAACATCGAGACTAAAGCTGTAGTTACCTAAACAGAAAAGAACCGTGAATGAAAGTCCCTTGGCGTTTTTTCCTAGTTTAAAACAGAATTTTATTACATATCGTTCTTCTAAAGTGTGTTCACATCCAGATTGCATTTTTGAAATTTACCAGCTGTAACAATCAGGCTTTAGTAGGGTGTATTCCAATTGCTGGTGTAGCTGTTCATTTGAACATGAAATCATAAAAATTGGTCAGTCATCGAATAAGATGTATAACAATAGCATACTGAATTTTCAAGAGTCTGCGACTATTTTAAATGCCCATACGAAAAAGTCTGGAAACTTATCGTATGACCCTCGTACGTTCACTTTCGGACTAATACACTTGGGAAAGGTATGGATACCCCCCTTACCATTGCTGTTCTTTTACTAGGTGGGCTTCGTTATTAAATAACCCACGAGAGTTGATGTGCTATTAAACAAAAGAACCAAAATCAATGTATTTTCAGTTCAGGAAACAAAAAGTCACCTGTAACTAGGTCTCGTGCGTGTGAGGGATGTTGCACTCGCATAATCCTGTGTTTCATCAAAAACTGCTTATAAAAAACGAAGTTTAGCTATCTACTTATCATCCCTTCATTATGTAAAGTGCAGTTGTACAGACATCTTTTCAAAAATTCAAATTCAAAATTTTAGAATTTGATGAAATTAATCCACACTGACGACCAAACTTACAATATGCTGACTTTACCCCCGGCAGAGAGGTAAGACATCCCCCCAAAAAGGTGGGTGCTTTAGGTATGACATTAAACTATATCTGATGGTGAGGCTCCAAGTCTTGTCATCCAGAGAGAGGAGATTACTTTTTCATTGCCATTACTTCTATTCCTATTCTGACCCGGAGTGATGGTTCGAATCTCATTAATGAGGCGGGGTCCTCGTGGTGTAATGGTTAAAGCGATGGGGTGCGGAATCGTAGTAAGCGAGTTCGTACTCCAATCGCGCTATTACGTTCACTTTCGGGCAAATACTCTTGGGAAAGGTATGAACCTCCTTATCCTCCCAGCTATGGGTTAAATAGTACCACTACTGTTCTTCTAGGAGAATGGCTTTGGCATTAAAATAACCTAGAAAGGTTGATATGCAATTACAACCAATCAAACCTCATTAATGAATTAATTCAGAATAATTGATACCATATATTTTTGCAAAAAACAAACAAACAAAAAACAAACAAAAAGAAAAAAACCAAAAGAAACTATGCAAAAAAAATACTGTAAATATAAACGTACAATTTACGCAATTCTCTACCCTCTCGGTACCAAATAATCCCAATCAGGTTAAAACTTGTGCAAGAAAAGGTAATATTAGTTACAGTGTTAGTCGAACCCAATATGATATTAACAAAAAAAATAGCAATTTACATTGTGTTAATGCTTGACAATACATTTTGTATATGTAAAGAACTTTGTGTATGCCATTATGTGTTATATAACATATGACATGGATTTTCGGTTCGTTCCTAGTGACCCCGTGTGCTTTGACAAGCTGTCACGTTGTGATTAGTAAACAGGGCAGCGCGTCAGGGCAGTCGGGTCCAACAGGTCTGTAACCGGAAGAAGACCACGTGATGAGAACCACGTGGTAAGATTTAAAGAGAGTGCAGAGAATCAGAGTCGAGCGTGGAACACGCAGCCGAGCAGAGGCATTAGGGTCTCTGGCGGTACGGCTTGCAAGGAGGTGTAAGCGTTGCCTCCCCGGCTCCCGGAAGAAGGTATTGGACAATAAGAAGTGCCCTCTCTGAGTATATGTCTCTCCATCTATCTCTCAACTAACAACAAACTGCGGGCCTTTTTCGAGAATAAAATGAGAGATATATTTTTATAAACAAGTGTTTCGTTTGTTCATCATGTTTGATTACGATACAATGTTATATAGTCATCTGCTGATTCATGCAGAAATATACATATATAGGCTGGATACATACCGGTGCAATAATAATTAAGACGCCCGATGATAAAGTCGCAAGAATAAACGACGCACGCAGGAAAGAAGACGCAGGAAGACTTCTTTATAAAATATTTTACCTCTCACTTTATTTGTAAGGTTTCGAAAAGGGTTACTCAAAGTTTGCGTGTGAGAGAGAGCTGGAGATCGAACATTACTGAAATATTTTGACCCCCGAAGCTATTGCCGTCATCGTTGTGTCTTTCTCGTTCTCTATGGCTGCTCAACCGAGCACTGAGAGTCCACTCTCCGGGGTGCTGGCTTTCCCTACTACAACGCGTCTACCTCCGTCTTCCACTGTACTGCTTGCCCTCCTTCTCGCATATCTCCAACTGTCCTCAATTCGTCGGCCTTATATTACCTTCAAACTCTCACGCAGTAATATAGACACGCCTCAACGCCAGCGCAACCTCTTCCGATTTCCAGCGACCGGGATGTGTCACTTCCTTCCGGTGCACCACCTTGAATGGCATTTTTGGCCGGGTCAAAAGGTCAAAACATGACAACAATATATGTATAGGCAAAGTATATTAATACGCCAATATGTATGTATTATACTAAGCTTGATAATCAACAGAAGGGAATGTTAT
This sequence comes from Sepioteuthis lessoniana, assembly GCA_963585895.1. Taxonomy (NCBI): domain Eukaryota; kingdom Metazoa; phylum Mollusca; class Cephalopoda; order Myopsida; family Loliginidae; genus Sepioteuthis; species Sepioteuthis lessoniana. Next base: position 17,413,440 of record OY757913.1, on the reverse strand, counting down.
ATTAGTAGTAGCACATCGAACGAAAATCGTAAACAAGAAGAAAGTTTTTGCTTAGAAGAAAAAATGTTGGAAATAAGTTAATTTTTGAAGGATCTCTGGGGAAAAAAAAAGGAGGAGAATTAGTTACGTGGTGACGTCGGCATCGGGCGGGGGATAATCCAAACTGATTGCAAAAACGACAAAGGACTAGGAGGAGGGGTGGAAGGCATGTTACTTTAGTGCTTTGGACCAGTCAAACGGAATAGTTTACTGGCGACAGGTTATTGCAAACCTCTATCTAATTTCCTTCTTCTACTGAAGTCGTTACCACCACTTCTTGGCAGATCAGAGAGATCATCTCTTGTTACTAGTTGCTCTCTTTTTCTGCCACCTTACCCTACTTTGTTAATTGGGGGTCGCAAGGGGCATTCCTTAGCAACCCCTAAACCTTACGTGGACTTGGGTAATCCATCTTCAACATCGGAATAAGTTTTTTCGACAGATCAAATGTTGGATTTTCACTATAAGAAAGAAATTAGGACGAAAATAAGTAGTTTAGAAACGAATACCTGTTGCATAGTAAAGGTTTGTCTATATTTTTTGTCTTTATTCATTTGATTTAGGGACAAAATACCCTTCCAAAAAATGTGTGAATAAAAAGTAGTCTTCCAATCAAACCATTCGAGAAGCGACATATACAGTTGATTGGACATATTTCGGCCGGCCGTGATGCAATGGGCGGTTCAGATCGGGTGTGTCTTGTCACTGGATATGCCCGTGGTGTAATGGTTATCGTCGCAGGAAATGGACACGGCGACACGAGTTCAAAACCTGGACGAGACTGATTGCATTTCACATTGCACTAATACCTTTGGGAAAGGTATGAATCCAAATATTCTCCCTCCAGCTATGGGTAAATAGTAGGGCAAACTAGTTTCTTCAGCCTTGGTGTGGCAACTAGTCTAGGAGAAGGAATACTCTGAATTCAAACCTGTTAAATTCCGCTTAAAAAATTGACCTTGTGTCATATCCTGCCCGAGCGGAGGTGTTGGGTAAATAGGATATACCTTTGGCATCAGAGGCTTTAACCCTCTTCGGAGTGGTTGGGTTTATCGCCCAGCGCCTGAAGCGCCCCTTTTAGTGGAATGCCGACGGGGTCCAAAGCATTTTTGGAAATGCCGGGCATGTGTGGGCTTCGGCCCTGCGCCCGGACCCACCTTAAAAAGGCCTTGTGTCACACTTGTTCGGTAAGTAGGACGGAGGACAAATACCATCAGAATACAGGTCTTTTATTTTCCAAGCAATATTTGAACAAGTTAAAATATTCTTCACTCGTCGAGGTGGTAGCTATACTTTTATTCTAATTCGCATTGCCCGATTTGAAGAAAAGGAATTTAAAAAATAAGTCCCAGACTTGGTAGAAATTAAAAATTCTCAGCAAAGAAAAAATACCAACCAAAACAATGTGACCAATGACAAAAATGCGATAATTAGAAGGTTGGGGTAGCCATATATCTATTTATTTGTTGTTGTTTTTTTTATTTGCTATTAACGATTGGAAGTAAGCAAACAAGCCTTTAAAAAGCCCTACCAGCAAATACGTAAGTTAAAAGCAGTTTTCCATTCAAACTAGGCTAGCAGTAGAATACACTTGACTAAAAAGTTTAGAATATTCTTTCATCGTACATAAAAACTACATAAAACCCGATCTCCACTCCGGTGTCAGTACACTGGTCACTTCCAATAAAACAAAACTCTCACTCCAAACACGCCGTTCTTCTCCAACGACGCATAAGTCAGTAGGGATACCGTTCAAACTCTTTAAATTCGAACCCGAAGTGATATGAAATCTCAATCTGAACACAATTGTCGGAATGATGGCGTGTTTATCATTTGAAACAGTCTGAATGACACAGCTTCTGTTATGGATCGTCTTGTTTGATATTTCTGAAGAGTTGTGATTCTTATAGATAAAAAAAAACGCTTGTTTCTTCAAATCCATAAGCCGTGGTAACGAATAATCTGAATAGGATAAGTCAGTCACTTTTTCGGAAAAATAATAATGTCAGTTGATAAAATATAATCGGTTTAGGGGCAGTATATTAAGAGAAAAACATTCACCTATTCTATGGCATTACAGAAATACAAAACAAAATACAGATCTGGACTGGTTATATGTGTGTCGGTCTTAAGTTAATTTTAGCAACTTAGTGAAATGCTTGAGTCATTTACTCATGAGTGCGTAAGTTAGTGAGTTGGCTGTCTGACTTTTGCATGCCTATACGAAGTAATACTTTGGCCAACTGTTATCAAATCACAACTGGGATCTTTATTTGAGTAAATCCGTTCTTTTTGCTGTCCAAACATCAACTAACCTATGAGGTCAAAACCCTGTATTTACTTGCACATATCTTCATAATCCAAATCTATTCCCACGTTGAAAATACATATCAAATCAGATATTGTACTAGTTAAGTTCAACGGTCGTTTCCATAGCAAGAATAAATTCTATTTCACACCTGGGCAGTACTTAACTTACCTAAACAATATTTCCGATACTGTCAGCCCACAGTTGGCTGTCACTGCTTCTAAATTCAAAAACACGATTTGACCTCTCGCTATACTGGGTCAGTGCCGTGTTTCTCAACAATCAATTTGTTTTCTGGGAAAATGATGAAAATCTAATTTTTCACCTTAACCCAATCCAGACAACTGTAAAGAAAACTCGATATTCTCAAAAGCAAGTAAATCTCGTTCCATTACAATCAGTTAACTTCGTCACAGCTATACGTTTGTTCCCTATAACGTTTGTTCTCTATAACGTTTGTTCCCTATAACGTTTGTTCTCTATAACGTTTGTTCCTTAAAACGTTTGTTCTCTATAACGTATCCTGTTTAAAGAAAGAGAACTTTTTAAACGTCTCTAACTGGATAGAAAGTTAAACTTTCCTCTACCTAAAATTTAAAAAAAAAAAAAAAAAAAAAAAAAACATTATAACGCATAAAAAATGCGAATGCAGTTCATCAGAATAACTTCATCTCTGCTTAATGATAGAATGGGCTTATGCTATACGTACCCTATTTAGCTATAATAGGATAGCTAGCTTTTACCTAAGTTAGAATTAATTTTAAAAAACCAGAAGACTTTTTCTCCGAAAAGGAAATCTTACATTATAAAAAACTCAATAAGCGTAGCACCATAGATGTTCAATTCTGTGAAAATAAAATCTCTATGAAACTAGAGAAATCAAACATTTCTGTCTCCATAATCCCTAAAGTATCCTATCTTGGCTTGTCACTTCAAAAAGTCTCTGAGGGAAGAAATCATTATACGAGCCACACACTCATATAGCAACGGAAACCATGAAATGCAGCATAGAGGATGTTATATAAGGTAGATACATCCAAAGACGGGTCAGCGGTGCGCTTCACCAGATACTAAGCGGAGGAATACCTTCGATCAACAGTCAGAATCAAATAGTCCAAACAGGAAACTACCGCTATTCATCAAAAAAGGTGGCATCTATTGATGTGTAAAATAACCATTGGAATATCGCTGAAAGATGACTAATTAAAGACTTGCGTACAAGCTGCATATATAGATATTCTCTTTGCAGAGAAACACACAGTGTGCATGAAATAACCAGAGTGATGGCTGATAGAGACGGATAGCGAGAAAGATTCAGGGAAATCCGTCCGGTCAGTGCAAATTGATGATATATATACATATATATATATATGTGTGTGTGTGTGTGTGTGTATATCATAATCATTAAGTCGAATTAACTGCATGCATTTTCCCTGACTCTCTCTCCCCCTCTCTCTCTGTGTCTCTGTCTCTCTCTGTCTCTCTCTGTCTTCAACCTGTCCCTATCTGTCATCGCTCCCGGCAGGTCTTTCAAACTTTATCCTGTGTCCTCACAGAGCTGATGTAAAAATGTCCTTGCTTGTCGGCCAAAACGGACACGTTCATGTGTAGGCGTCCAAAGAAAACCGTCACTTATGAGTTCGTCCTTGTTTCTCCAGCAGTGTCCCATATGTATATATATATATATATATATGTATATATATATAAGATTCATTAGGAATTATGATGCATATGATCATACCCAATATCAAGGTGGGCAATGAAGTGATAAAAGTCCAAACGAAGAAGAGCTTTTGAACTCAGGAGCCGAGTGGAAGAAATGTCAATATTGGTCAGTATGTCTTTAATTCCAATTTAAAATGCTGAATTTTACAAAATGTTATGCTGTATTTTGTTTGTGAAATAATGCTTAAACTATGCGTTTTAAATGTAAAGGCACGCTTACTCTACTATAAAGCCAATTTGATATTAAGCCTATCCACATGTCAGCGAACAAGGCAGAATGTTTTTGAATATCTTCTATCGAATAATTTAAAAATTCGTAAAGAAAGCCCTAACAGTAGTTTAGAAGAAAAGCCTAGAATGCTACCACAGCCCCCCCCCTCAGAAAGGAAAAAAAAAGAAAAAAAAAAAAACCCAACAAAAACGAATTCTCCCCTCCACCCCAGTAGACCGCCACCCCCAAAGCTACCTAAAATATCAGTAGTAAATAAAAGTCCAAACGAAGAAGAGCTTTTGAACTCAGGAGCCGAGTGGAAGAAATGTCAATATTGGTCAGTATGTCTTTAATTCCAATTTAAAATGCTGAATTTTACAAAATGTTATGCTGTATTTTGTTTGTGAAATAATGCTTAAACTATGCGTTTTAAATGTAAAGGCACGCTTACTCTACTATAAAGCCAATTTGATATTAAGCCTATCCACATGTCAGCGAACAAGGCAGAATGTTTTTGAATATCTTCTATCGAATAATTTAAAAATTCGTAAAGAAAGCCCTAACAGTAGTTTAGAAGAAAAGCCTAGAATGCTACCACAGCCCCCCCCCCTCAGAAAGGAAAAAAAAAGAAAAAAAAAAAACCCCAACAAAAACGAATTCTCCCCTCCACCCCAGTAGACCGCCACCCCCAAAGCTACCTAAAATATCAGTAGTAAATAAAAGTCCAAACGAAGAAGAGCTTTTGAACTCAGGAGCCGAGTGGAAGAAATGTCAATATTGGTCAGTATGTCTTTAATTCCAATTTAAAATGCTGAATTTTACAAAATGTTATGCTGTATTTTGTTTGTGAAATAATGCTTAAACTATGCGTTTTAAATGTAAAGGCACGCTTACTCTACTATAAAGCCAATTTGATATTAAGCCTATCCACATGTCAGCGAACAAGGCAGAATGTTTTTGAATATCTTCTATCGAATAATTTAAAAATTCGTAAAAGTATAAGTCAGTACTAGTGAAAGTCTTAAGAAAGTACCTTAATGTTGGACTTTAACTAAGTTAAAACTTAAAACAAATTCCCCCACCCTTTTCTTTTTTTTTTTTTTTTTTTTTTTTTTTTATTTATTTATTTTTCTTTTTAAATTTTTTTTTTTTTTTTTCTTTTATTTTTTTTTTTATTTTTTTTTTTTTTTTATTTTTTTTTTTTTTTTTTTTTTTTTTAAATGTACACATGGGAAGCAGCATGATGTACGTAAAGGTATTTGAATAAAACAATGGACGACCAAACTCAATACCCAAATGGGTCCTGGACGTGAGTCTGAAGACTTTTCGCTCAGGATCGACAGTTCGATCGGGGAACTACTGCTGCTCCTCTATAAGAGTGGCTTCTATAGAAGAGAATAAAACAGCCATCGAAAGATAACCATGACCCACACTCAAACCACTTACACAAACCGCATCGCTCTTCGCGCGGGTAAAAAAGGGGCGCGTCCTGCTGAGGTTGGAGCCCTGGCCTCGGTGTTCGAAAAATCAGCTACAGAGCTCAAACAATCAAAACTACTAAAATGCAAGCAAACACTACAAATAGCCACATTTAACGTAAGAACCTTAAATAGAATAGGACAACTCCCAGAGCTAATCGCATCGGCCGAAGAACATAAAATAGACATAATATGCATACAAGAACACAGATACACACACACAGAAGATATCAAATATCACGAAACTAGCAATGGATGGTCGCTCGCCACTGTATCCGCATGGAAAAACTCTGTCAACGCCGCAGTGGGAGGGGTAGGATTGCTTATAGGACCTAGAGCACTAAAAACGCTTAATAGCATAGAGAAAATACAACCTAGAATGATGGTAGCTACATTTAACGGAAACCCCAGAGCAACAATCGTCTCATGCTACAGCCCCACCAATGTTAGTGAAGAAAATGAAATAGTCACCTTCTACGATGAGTTATCCTCATTAGTGCGTAGCATCCCGAAACACAACATGTTAGTCATTGGCGGAGACATGAATGCACAAATCGGGAAAAACGGAAACAACAAAAACAGCCTCCACAACACGTCAAATAGAAATGGGCAACATCTAACAGATTTCATGATAGAAAATAGATTAGCATGCCTCAATACAAACTACCAAAAAAGAGAGGGCAAACTATGGACATACACGTACGCAAACAATACTAAAGCTCAGATAGACTACGTCCTTATAAACAAGAAATGGAAGAATAGTGCATTGAATTGCGAGGCATACTCCTCTTTTGAGGGTGTGTCCACCGATCACCGAATAGTCACGGCGAAAATACGGTTAAGCCTACGAAAAAACGACAAACGAACAGCGACCACCAAACACTATGACTGGGCCCTATTAAACAACAAAGATGTAAGAGATAAATACGTATTAGAATTAAGAAACAGATTCGAAACACTACAAGAAAAGACGGAAAAAAGTACACCAAACGACGAATACGAAAATTTCGTCAATGCACACCTCGAGGCAGCAGCAAAATACATTCCAACAAAAATTAAAACTAAATATAGAGTCCCATGGGAAACTTTAGCGGTGAGAGAAAAACGTGCACTAGTGAAAACAGCCTCCAAAAACTATCGAAAAAACCCAACAAACACAAATGCCTTAAAACTAAAAACGGCACAATATCAATTAACAGGCATATATATAAAGGAACAGACAGAATACATTCAAAATCAGATAGATAAGATTAGAGACTCGGTGGAAGATAGACAATCTAGAATTGCCTGGCAAACAATAAACGAAGTGAGCAGAAGAAAGAACGCGGCCAAAGCAAAACTTAAAGCAGCAAACCAACAAGAAAGAATAAAACTGTGGAAACAGCACTTCGAAAACTTACTTGGAAACCCACCAAAAATAACGCCTGAACCAATCACCAGAATAATTAGCAAACAATTAGACATTAAACTTGGACCGTTCACACAAGAAGAACTCGACTCGGTTCTCAGAAAAATTAAAAATAGAAAAGCTGCAGGACTGGACGAAATTCCCCCGGAAGTATGGAAGACCAGACAATTCGACGACATACTGCTCCGACACTGCAACGCAGTATACAATCAAAATCCGATAGATAGATGGACGAAGGGATGCATACTCCCCTTCCCTAAAAAGGGGGACCTCGGATTAGCCAAAAACTACCGAGGCATAACACTTACATCCATAGCTGCCAAAATCTACAATGCCCTACTACGAAACAGAATAGAACCCAAAATCGACAACATACTTAGAAAAAACCAAAATGGCTTCCGAAGAAATAGATCTACGACCTCACAAATATTAACCATCCGCAGAATCCTTGAAGGTGTACGGGCAAAGAACCTACAAGCGACATTAATATTTGTCGACTTTACCAAGGCTTTCGACTCCATTCACAGAGGAAAGATGGAACAAATCCTACTAGCGTACGGCATACCTAAAGAAACCGTAGCGGCAATAACGATTCTCTATAGAAACACTAAAGTAAAAGTACGATCACCAGATGGAGACACAGAATACTTCGACATAGTAGCAGGAGTACTACAAGGAGACACGCTGGCTCCGTATCTCTTTATCATTTGTCTAGACTACGTACTTAGAACATCGATTGACAAAATCAAAGAGAATGGCTTCGAACTGACGAAGAAAAGAAGCAGAAGATACCCCGCAACAACAATTACCGACGCCGACTACGCCGATGACATAGCGATACTGGCAAATACACCTGACCAAGCCGAAACACTTCTGCATAGTTTGGAACGAACAGCAGCAAGCATAGGCCTCCATGTTAATGCACATAAAACGGAATATATGTGCTATAACCAAACGGGGGACATCTCCACTCTAGAAGGAACCCCTCTTAAACTAGTAGACAAATTCACGTACCTAGGAAGCAGCGTCGAATCAACCGAAAAGGACATCGAAACGAGGTTAACGAAAGCATGGACAGCTATCAATAGGCTATCGACTATATGGAAATCAGACCTAACCGATAAAATGAAACGCAGTTTCTTCCAGGCAGCGGTCACATCGATACTGCTATATGGATGCACTACATGGACGCTAACAAAACGGCTGGAGAAGAAACTAGATGGCAATTACACAAGAATGCTGCGTGCAATCCTCAACAAGTCCTGGCGGCAACACCCAACAAGACACCAACTGTACGGCCACCTGCCCCCTATCACGAAAACTATTCAAGTTAGGCGAACCAGACATGCAGGACATTGCTGGAGAAGCAGAGATGAACTCATAAGAGATGTACTCTTATGGATCCCCACACACGGCCGCGCAAAAGCAGGACGACCAGCACGAACGTACATTCAGCAGCTATGTGAGGATACAGGTTGTTGTCCTGAAGACCTACCTAGGGCGATGAACGATAGGGAGGAGTGGCGAAAGAGGGTCAGGGATATCCGTGCTGCCAGCACGATATGATGATGATGATGATGACTTTAATCGTGTGCTGAAAGGTTTTCGGCCAAACCAAGAATATATGGAATATGTTCTACCTTTCAAGACTTAAGTTTATTCTCTTTAGTCAGCCCGAGAGGTCTTACCACTCTGGCGTATAGACTTGTGTCAGATTAAGCTAAGCTTAATAAATGATGGTCGCTAGACTTGCTCATTGCTATGTTGAATTCGAGTCTTGTGCCAAACATATTGAAACTTGGTAAATACATTTGCTAGCCGATCAAAATTATTACGAACTAGCTAGTCTCTTCCAACTTAAATTATTCAGTGTGCATGATTGCTGAATATTGATTAAGGAAAAACGAAAGGCTTATGGCTAATCAATATTTGATTAATAAACAACTAAGATGTACAAGGTCTACAGTAAAGACTTGAAGGAAGAAAAAGGAAAAGGTAGGCACAAGAAAAAAAAAGAAAATATGAAGAATAAGTAAAGAAAGAAAATTAAAAAAAAAACCTAAAGAAGAAAATGGAAGAACTAAAAAAGAGAAGGAAAGAAAATTACAAAAGATAGAAGGAAAGATGAAACAGAGAGTAAAGAGAGATAGAGGCTGGGAAGTGATGAAAAAGAAGAAGGAGGGGGAGGAGGGGGAGGAGGGAATAATTGTTGGAAAGATGTTGCGATGTAAAGAATTTAAAAATAGAAAAGAGGACATAAATAAAAAAAATGAATAGAAGAAGAAGAAGAAGAAGAAGAACAACAACAACAACAACAAGAATCGATTGAAAAGAAAAACCGTGAGAGAAGAAGAATCGTGAGAGAAGTAAAAGAATAACAAGAATCGTGAGAGAAGTAAAAGAATAACAAGAATCGTGAAAGAAGAAGAAGAAGAAGAAGAAAATTTGCGATAAGATACAAAGAAGCAATCAAGCAAGCAAGATTGATTTTGTTTCTTTGTTTAATGGCATATCAATCTTCTTGTGGGTTATTTAATACGAAAGCTATCCTTGTAGAAGAACAGCCGTAATATCATTTAACCCACAGCTGGGGGAAATAAGAGGGTTCGTACGTTTACCAACGATATTAGTCCAAAAGTGAACGTAATAGTACAACCGAAAAGAAAGAAAGAAAGAAAGAAAGAAAGAAAGAAAGAGATGATATAGCAAAAGAGAGAGAAATTTTAGCAATAAGAAAAAAGAAAGAACAAATAAAACAAAGGGAAGAGGCAGGATAAATAGTTGCAAGGTAAAAAAAGAAAAAAAAAAGACAAGAAGTATAAGAATCAACAAGTCATTCGTGTCAGACTAGATAAGGGCACTGGAAAAGCTCCCTTGCCATTTCAGTCCCGTCAGGCACAACCAGTAAATTGTTCCGGTAAATTTCCACTCAACGCAAACACTGATAGTGCAGATTTGCTCATTTTATCTCGTTTGTTTTTACTTGGGTTTTTGTTATTTTTTTTTTTTATAATTATTTATTCTTTTTTTTAGGTGATGGCAGTCATTATCAGTTTGGATGAAGTGCTCCTAGCATTTTAGGGATTTTGCAGATGCTCGGTGAAAAGTCCTCGCGGCTTGGCATATAAATGATTACGTATTTTTCTGAAAGCGAAATTATTTGCAGCTATTTCAAGATAATTACTTACAAATGCACAAAACATATACACACACGTGAAAACATAAATCCATTGTATATATATATATATATATATATATATATATATATATATATATATAAAGAGGGAGAGAGAGAAAGAGAGAGAGAGAGAGAGAGAGAGAGAGAGAGATGATTTCATTCACATGCACACATACAATACTGTCGATAAATAAGTACACACTGACCAATTCTTTTCTTAAATTAATTTTCTCTTCAACTAAGAACAGCAGGATCTTATTCCTTCTCATCAGCATCATCATCAGCATCCTAAAGTCGCGCTGACAGTACGAACTTCCTTCTCTCTCTCTCTCTCTCTCTCTCTCTCTCTCTTTCACTTTCTCTCTCTTTCACTTTCTCTCTCTTTCTCCCTCTTTCTCTTGTCATCCATTCGAATCATCCATTTTCTCTGGTAGGTTTTCTAGGATGCATCTTGTGTCCGCATTGAGTTGATGTAAGTCTTTGCCAGTCAATGTGTTGTTGTCAATGAAAAAACGTTGCTGATATCTTTGTCCTAGCTTCTCCAGTTGTGCCCCGCATATCTTGTTCGTCTTTTATGGTTTATGAGATGAGAGGCACGTGGCCGTCCAACTGCTGTTTTATGAGATATTGCTTTTAGGTTTTGTTCAAAACAGCACGTTGCATTCTTTTGTTGTGCCCACCTAAGTTTTTCTCTGTGCATTTTGCTAGAATCCATGTTGTGCATCCATATAGTAGTATGGATACAACTTGGAAGATTTTTTTTATCGGATAGATCAGACTTCTATATGATTAATAACTTGCTAAAAGCTTTCCACGCTTTCACTAAGCGTATGTTGACTTCACTTTTAGTAGATGAGATGTCGCTACCAAGGTATATGAATTGGTGTACTCATTTCAGAGGCTTGCTACTTAGATTGGAGATGGTCTCTTGTTTAAAACGCATGGACACTATTTTATTTGCATTCACGTCGACACCAATGCTTTTTGCTATATGCTCAAAGCTATGCTGTAGAGATTCTGATTGGGCACGTATATTTTTCGAGAAGTGCTAATTCATCTGCATACTCTGTGTCTGTCATAGTTTTTGCAGTATATAGTCTGCCTCTTGCCTTTTTAATTTGAAACCATGTTGTTTTATAAGATATATTGACGTTCAAAGTAGGTAGTCTAGACAAAGTATAAATAAATATGGTGCTAATGTTTCTCTTGGCAAGGATCCTGCGTCTCTGTCGAAAAAGTTGTTGTCTCCTTCAGGTGCGCGAACCATAGCTTTCTTGTTTTTCTAAAGTATCATTATAGTGTTAACAGTTTGTTTGAGAAGGCCATACGTTTTTGTTCCATATTTCCTATGTGTATGGAAATTGGAGATATCTACGAACAGTAATGTTACCTCAAGATTCTTTGCTCGTACTCCTTCGATGATTCAATGGATTGTCAGAATCCGTGAGTTGGTGGATTAATTTCTTCGAAAACTTTTCAGGTTTTTCCTAAGCATTTTCTCGATTTCGGGTCGGATATGATTGGCAAGGACATTATAAACCTTAGCAGCTCTCGCAGTAAGAGTCATACGTCTGTAGTTATGAGAGAATATGAGATGTCCCATTTCTTGTCGAAAGGAAGGATACAACTTTTCGTCCATTCCTCCATTGTCTTTTGTTTATAAATTTTAATTTTTTTCAATACAACGTCAGGTTCTTCCTCCGTAACCTGTCCCAAGTTGATGTCCAACTGGCCATCATTATTTTTCGAATCGCTTAGTCATTGATTTCAGGAAGGTTTCCAAGCAGGTTCTTGAAATGTTCTTTCCCCTTGGGAAGTCTTGAAATGTTCTTTCCCCTTATGAAGTCTTTCCTCTTGGTTGTTTACTTTAATTATACTCCCGAGGTGCTCTCTTCATTTACTGTCTACCATGATATTCGTGATTGTCGGTCTTCTACTGAATTTTTTATTTTATCAATGTGGCCCTTAAATGCATTCTAATAGTTCTTTTTTGTATGTGTTGGTTAATTCTCACTGAGCTTTTTGAAGTTTCTGCGCATTGACGTTTGTGTAATTTCTTTTATTGTGTAAGGATAACTTTTTAAGTTTATCACTTTTTTCCAAACAACGACTGACTCCTCTGGGACTCTTACATTTGTCTTTTGTTTTGGTTAGCATGCAACTCTGCAGCTGTTTCTGTGTTAGCGGTGACAAAGTTTACATATTCGTCATTCGGCTTATGTCTTTCAGATGTCTTCTGAGGATTTTTGAGTTTGTTTCCAACAGTTACCGAAGAGTTATTGCTTATATCTAAAATGGTAAATGAGAACTAGTCGTAATGTATAGCTTTGACTTTCTTAATCCAGCATAGACACAGACTGAAACAATTTTGTGATCTGAAGATACTCTTTTAAAAGAGGATTATGCTTCATCGTTCACAGCGATATTTCTCCACCTCTTAAGAGTATATAATCTATCTGTACTTTTGAATTATTTGGAGGTAGGTGTAGGTCCATAGTTTTTCCTCCCTTTTGAGAATGCTTAGAAATTCATTTAAATTTGCAATTCAGAGAATGAAACTTGAAATTTGTGAGAGAAAATACTTGTCAAAGATTCCTGTGGCGCATTGGAAAATAACTTACTGATAGCCTCTTTGTACCTTTACGCAAATACCCTGTTATTTCAACGGTTTATTTGTTTAATGGCATATCATCTCCTTACAGGTAATCTAATGCTGACAATGAGTGTATTTGTAAATATCTTATTGCAGTCATGAATATATGTTATATAGTCACATATGCAGATTCACATCTACATACGTGCACATATATATGTAGAATAATTCACAACGACAAAGACAGATGCATGAAGGATAACGCAATGACAAAGATGCAGGAAGACTTCTTTAACAACATTTTACCTCTCACTTTATTGCAAGGTTCGAAAGGGTTGTTGAAGATTTGCATGTGAGAGGGTGCTAGAGACCGAACATAAACTTCATATTTTGACCCCACTGTTATGACCGTCACGTTGTGTCTTTCTTGTTCTCCTGATGTTGGGGTCCACTCCACCGGGGCTTTCCGAGGGCCCCCTCGGTCGGGTGTGGCCTTCCTTACCACATCTGGTCTCTACTGTCTGGAATTCTTCTGGCAACTGTTCTGGGACCCAAACTCAACTGAGTTAAATAATAACTCAACGCCCACACGATCGCCCACCGGATCTTTGAAATCGAATGTTTAATCGTCATCAAGCGGAAATAACTGTCATGCAGTTCAGAGGTTACTCTCTTCCGGTGCATCACTGTAGTGGCACGATGGGACTCTCACCTTGTCCCTTATCATAAGCCTTAATCCGCCCACGCGATCTCTTTTGATTACTGGCCATTGAAATGTGTCACTTCCTTCCGGAGTATCACCTTGGAATAATATTTTTGGGCCGGGTCGAAGGTCAAAATATAACATATATTTTCAATGTTAACATCTTTAATTGCACATTTTTGTCTATAACCAATGGCGGGTGGGTAGAGTGTTCGCCAATGGTCTGGGAGACCCGGGCTCAATCCCTGGTCACGTCATACCAAAGACTTTTGAAATAGTACTTGATACCTCATTGTTTAACACTCAGCAATATAAGGTACGTACCAAGGGTAAAGTGGAGCAATCCAGGGAAAAGAATTGAGGCCTTCCCTTACACCTCGGTGTTGTAGCTATTGAAAAGGGAGCCTTCTGGTCACCCTCGACTACGGTCGACACCTTTTACTTACTTATCAAGGGAAAAGTGGAGCAATCCGGGGAAAGGAGTAGCGCCCCCCTACACCTCGGTGTAGTAGCTATTGAAAAGGGAGCCTTCTGGTCGCCCTCGACTACGGTCACCACCTTTACTTACTTATCAAGGGAAAGGTGGAGCAATTCGGGGTAAGAAGTAGCGCCCTCCTCTACACTACGATGTAGTAGCTATGAAAAGGGTGCCTTCTGGTCGCCCTCGACTAAAGGGAGACAACTTTACTTACTTTACTATACACGATTTCTTAATACATTTTGTTGATAATATTTTTAAATAAGCCTAAAGTCATTTTTACATGCAGGTAAATGCCTTTACTTATTTCTATCCAATGTTATGTTTTGACTTTTTGACCCGGCCAAAAATGCCATTCAAGGTGATGCACCGGAAGGAAGTGACACATTCTAATGGCAGTTATGAGAGGAAATCGCGTGGGCGGAAATTGGCTGATGAAATGGACTGAGGTAAAAAAAATCCCAATATACTCTCATAGACTGACACAACAGAAGAGAATGACCTCTGAACTGCATGACAGTTGTTTCCGCTCGATGACGATCACACCGGCCATTCCAAAGATAGCGGAAGTGACACATCCCGATCGCCAGATATCGGAAGAAATTGCGGAGGCGTGGAGGCGTGTCCATATGACCACGTGGGAGTTTGAAGGTAAAATAAGGCCGACGAATTGAACAGAAGGAGGACAGTTGAGGACTGACGAGTAGAGTTGGAGACGGAGTGAGACGAGTTGTAGTAAGGAAAGCCAGCACTCAGCAGAGTGGACTCCAGGGCTCCGGTTGAGAACGAGAAAGACACAACGCTGACGGCCATAACTTTGGGGTCAAAATATTTCAGTTTTGTTCAGTCTCCAGCTCCCTCTCACATGCAAACCTTGAGTAACCCTTTTCGAACCCTAGCAATAAAATGAGAGGTAAATATTTTGTTAAAGAAGTATTCCTGCGTCTTTATTATTGCGTCTGTTTATCATTGCGTCGGTATGTATCCAGTATATATATGTATAATCCTGTATGAATCAGCAGATGACAATGTAACACTAATTCGAAAAATTCTATTTACAATTAATCATTTGTTTGAACACAGGTTAAGGTTTTCAAGTATTGCTATGTGTCACTAACAATTCAATTAAACATCAGTGATTAGTTTACTCACAGCTTAATGATCAAACAGTTCTATTCCAAACAATAAGTACACAGTTTAAAAATCAAACATTTCTATTTAACCCAGAGATAGGACCCTAACAGATGCTCTTATTTCGAGCTAGCATGGGAGCAATGGCAATAAAGGGGTACTCCGTATTCCCCAAACGCCTCACCATCAGATTGTTTAGTGTCATAACCAGGACACTCGTTGGGAGAGTCTTACCCTTCTGCAGAGATGCAGTCGGTGTATTCTGCACCTGGGCCAGAGCTACGTAAAGATGCTGCATGCTGTTTTGAAGAAATTCTGAAAGCAGAACCCTACAAATCAGTAGCTTTACGATCACCAATTTCCCATCTTACAAACAAGATATGCTAGTTACTGCTGGAGAAACATAGACAAACTCATAAGGGATATTCTCCAATGGACTCCTACACGTGGACATACCTGTATTGAGCGACCGACAAAAACTTACATTTATCAACCCTGTGTAGACACTGGGCACAGTCTAGAGAACCTGCTAAGAGCGATGGGAAATAGGGACGGATGGTGTATGTGAATGCGTGAGAGAGAGAAAGAGAGAGAGAGAGAGAGAGAGAGTACGTGTGCGTGCGTGTGAGAGAGTTAGAGAGAAAGAGATAGGAGAAAGAATCAAAAGAGTCTATGCTTTTCGTAGGACTTGGTGATGATGATGATGATGATGATGATGATTTATCATTTTGGCAAGTGTAGACTCAGTGTCAACTGCATTTTGTTTTGTTTGTTTATTTGTTTTCTTTGTTTAATGGCATATCAACCTTTGTAGGTTATTTAATGCCAAAGCCATCCTTCGAGAAGTACAGTAGTGGTACTATTTAACCCATAGCTGGGAGGATAAGGGGGTTCATACCTTTCCCAAGGGCATTTGTCCGAAAGTGAATGTAATAGCGCGACTGGAGTACGAACTCACTTACTACGATTGCGCAGTCCATCGCTTGAACCATTACACAAGGAGGACCCCCCTGCATTTTGTGACAGTCCTTTTCTCAACGATTAAATCATCAGACCAAGTGCTGACTCTGGGTCAACACTATCCTGACTTTGATATATATATATATATATATATATATATATATATATATATATGTATATAAGTTGGCCGACCGTAGTCGAGGGTCAGCTGAAGGCTCCCTTTTCAATAGCTACTACACCGAGGTGTAGGGAAGGGCGATACTTCTTTACCCGGACTGCTCGACTCACCCTTGATCCATACCTTATATTGCTGAGAGTTAAACAAGTACCATATTTTAAGTCTTTGGTATGACTCAACCTGGGATTTAAACCCAGTCTCCCGGGACATTGGCTCACTAATATATTTTATATACATTTTACCAATATATTAATAAACCACCCGTAAATTCTGTGTAGGTTGTTCTTTGATATATATGCTCTATCACAGATATTGAGCACTTTTTATTTATAAATACAGTAAAGTACATAATTATATATATGTGTGTGTGTGTGT
Source organism: Sepioteuthis lessoniana (assembly GCA_963585895.1). Lineage (NCBI taxonomy): Eukaryota > Metazoa > Mollusca > Cephalopoda > Myopsida > Loliginidae > Sepioteuthis > Sepioteuthis lessoniana. The sequence continues at coordinate 17,396,675 of OY757913.1, read as the reverse complement.
GTGTGTGTGTGTGTGTGTGTGTGTGTGTGTGTGTGTGTGTGCACAAGCCAATGTTCTAAATTAAGATTCTTGCATTCTTACAAAACCAGGCGACTAAAAATATTTGCAGACGCTGCTTTGTAGTGAAAGAAACAGCGACTAATTAGTTTTCTTGACTTTTTTTTTTTTTTTGCTTTTGTTTTTTGTTGCGTGTTCTTTTTTGTTTTTTACTTTTTGGCTTTTTTTTTCTGTTTCCTAATCATTTTCCAGTCACCCAATCATATATTTTTTGTGGGTCTATCGCTTCGTTGTCAGTCTCAAAAGTGTCCGATAGTCTTGTGTCTCTCAACACGTGACTAGAAACAAGCATCATCCCCCTCCCCGTCCAAGGCAAAAAAAATTAAAAAAATTACTTACAGTCTTGATTCTTCTGTTGATTCCTCTGATAAAATTACTGTCGAGTGATTTCTCTAAAAGAAAAAAAAAGGTCCAACCAAGGAGGTGTAGAAATCTGTTTTTCTCAGCCGTCAATTACGAAAAGTTATTTGCTCTTATTTCTCGTTGAAAAGTTAAGTAACAAGCCATTTTTTTTTAATTGCCGAGTTTTCCCGCCAGAATAACCTAGTGCCTATGACCGGAAATAATGGGACAACAAATCTCTTCAATATTTATTACTGATTTCAATAATACTTTTGTATGAATATTGCTTCCTCGTATTAAAAAGATGATTCGTTCTTTTGTTTGGTCTATTCCATTCCAACCAAATGATGAATTGATTGATTGTTTGATTGATTTTAATGGCATGTCAACCCATCTAAGGTTTTTCTATGTCAAGAGCTTAGGAAATCGTGTTCATAGTACGTTTGTATTGTTTTTTAAGAGTTTTTTGAACACACGATATCAAGTATTCCTACTCAATACAAATAATTTTCGACAGTTATATGGAGTCAAGTGTTCCTATCTAATTTTAATAATCATATGGTTTTAAGTAACTATTTCTATTTAATAATAATAATAATTTGTTTTCACACAGTTATATGTTTTTAAATAACTAAAATAATTCTTTGTAGATAGTTATAGCTTTACCGGAAATTGGCATAATGGTTAGGGTGTTTGCCAAAGGCCCGGGAGACATGCGTTCAATCCAAAGTCGAATCATACAAAAGACTCAAAAAATGGTACTTGATGCTTCCTTGCTTAACACTCAGCATTATAAGGTAAGGATCAAGGGCAAAGTGGAGCAATCCAAGGAAAAGTGTAGCGCCCTCTCCTACACCTTGATGTAGGAGCTATCGAAAAGGGAACTTTCGAGTCACCCTCGACTAAAGGGAGACAACTTTACTTAGAATAGCTTTAAGTATATATTCTTCCTAAGAACAATTTATATGCCATCAAATATTCCGGGGGGAGAGAGGCTAACGTGCTGGACTGCGACATTGTAGTAAGCGAGTTCGAACTCAATCCAATGCTTTCAGCTATTCTTGATATTTTTAAAGTAATTTAAAATCGATTTGATTTGGCCTTTTCAATTATGGGTTCCCAGATGGTGTTCTTTTCTATACTTGGTCTACTCAACTAGTCAACATGGCCTAACATATGTGCCGCTTTTTTTAATCGTCTTCCTTTTCAATGTCCTTCCCTATAGATTATTTTCATTTTATCCTACAAGGGTAGATGGTTTCCCTTTTCTTTCCATATATGGTCAACCATACCTGGCTTTTCTATTTCCTCTCGTAGTATTGATTTTCGATGTTCCTGTCGTCTTACTTTCAGAAGACGACATGTCTCGTCTTTGTACACTTTGCCAAAGCTGCATGGGGTGGAACATACTCAATTCTTGTTCTTGTATTCTGTTGGGGAGTTGACTCGGATGGGTTGTTTACGAAAAGCTGAGCCACTCCTGAAGGTTGTCTTGATATTATATGGACAACATATTTCTTTAAAATTTTTTGCAGCCAAGCCTTTGACATAGGATAGAGAGACTGCGGTAATTTTTCGGGTTTTGTCCCTTGTCTAACGATCCAGATTCCTTGGAGCTGATGTTATAATCCTTGGGTAATTGTTTCGACGGAGAGTATCTCTTAATTCGTCCATTTCTTCTTGATATACACCGTTACAACTGATGGCTTTTGCTTGGTGTTTTAAGCAACGGACAATTCCTTTGTTTACATTATAACTTCAACACTCGCCATCCATACGATGTGTTTCAGCTAAAAATGATAAAGATGACGGCAACAACCCGAAAAATCATAACCAAAATAATAAACATCAGTCATTTATTTTTATTTACTCACTGTTTATGGATCAAACTGTTCTATTTCAAATTATTCAGTTTAGCATAAGTCAACAAAGTTAAATAGTTCTAAGTATTGATCATTATAACTAAAAATTCAATTATATATCAGTCATTTGTTTACACAGTTAAATGATCAAACCGTTCTATTTCAAACAATTCAATTTACTAAGAGTCATTTGTTTGCCCTCAGTTTAAATGTCAAACAGTTCTATTTGATAAATAGATAGGACCCTATTAGGTGCTACCCCTCCGGGCCAGAGTGGACCTGGAAGCAATGGCAATGAAGAGGTACTCCATATTTCCCAAAGCTCAAGCAATACAGGAGCCTCACCATCAGATTGTTTAGTGTCATATCCAGGATACTTGCTGGAGGGTTTTTATCCTTCTGTGGATATGCTGTCGGTGTATTCTACAGCCCCAGTCGACAGGGCTGTTCAGGAGTGGAGCCTCACTATAAGATACAATTTAGTGTCACAGTAGGACACACATTAGGGAAGGGTTTACCCTTCTACAAAGGTGAAGGTATTTTACAGCCACAGCCGAGAGAGTGGTGTGAGTGTCGTCGAGGTGTAATGGCTAATGCACTGTGCTGCTGAATCGTAGTATGCGAGTTCGAACTCCAGTCGCGCTATTACGTTCAATTTTGGACAAATACTCTTGGGAAAAGTATGAACCCCCAATCCTCCTACCTATGGATTAGATAGTACCACTACTGTTCTTCTCGAAGTATGGATTTGTCATTAAATAACCCAAGAAGGTTGATATGCCATTAAATAACAAAACAAACACATTATTCTGCTCATATTCATCGAAATTGAATTTTAAAAAAATAACGCCTTTTTATTTCCACATCGTCCAACTTGAAAATTTTCTCGTCATGAAATCCTTGAGAATAATATAGTTTAGCTTTAATACCCGTCTCGTCGATATTCAATTAGTGTCTGTTAACTGATTTACATTCACCATTTAATAAGGCAGCCTATCTTTTCATTTCGAATTTTTCAATGGCTTCCTCGAATGAAATAAAATAATTATAATAGAGGATATTGATTGTTTTCAAATTAAAAGGCACAAGTATTTTTCCAATTTTCTGAAATTTTTTTTTAGTTTTTTCCACCTTTCTGCCACCGACAAAAAGAGGCATTATTATTATTATTATTATTATTATTATTATTATTATTTTACTCATTAGAGTTTTTCACATCAGCGTTAGCAGATGGTTTTTCTCTGAAGTTCGAGTGACAGCAAGTCTCCTCAAGTCCCCAGCACTCCTCAGGATTCTGGCCGTTCTCAGCAATCTCTATCTTTCCAAGTCCTCCAGTCACTTTATTAATCCTTTGGTGAATGTATCAAGAGCACCAAAAGCAATTGGAATAAACGTCACTTTCATGTTCCAATTCCCTAGCATGGTCGAGGTATTTATCCTTCTTACACTTTTATCATTATTATTTAGAGTTTTTCACATCAGTGTTAGCTGATGGTTTTTCACTTAAGATCGAGTGACAGCAAGTCTTCTCAAGTCCCCAGCACTCGTCTTAGGATTCTGGCCGTTCTCAGCAATGCTGTCATTTGGATAGTCTCTACCCGTCCGCCAATTTCCAAGTCCTCCAGACCTTTAAATAATCCTTTAGTTATTTTGCCAAAAGCACCAATCACAACTGGCACAATCGTCACTTTCATGTCCCACAGCTTTTTCAATTCTTTAGCAAGGTCGAGGTACTTATCCTTTTTTTTTTTCACATTCTTTCAGTTTTATTCAGTGGTCAGCCGGGACAGCAAAGTCGACAATTTTGCAAATTCTCCTTTTTTGTTGTTGTTGATTATTATAAGGTCTGGCCTTCTGGCCGGGATTAGCTGATCCGTTTGTATGTTAAAGTTCCATAGGAGTTTATGCGTGTGATTTTCTAGGACAGGTGCTGGGTTGTGCATATACCATTTGTTAGTATGGTCAAATTTAAATTTCTAGCACATTTCCAAGTGGATCACCTTGCCGACCCAGTCGTGTCTCGCCTTATACTCCTTCGATTAGAATATTTTAAAATTCTAAAAAAAGGATCCTTTGTTTCGGTCACTTTCCTTGAGAGAATTATGTCCGTGACATTGAAGGAAGTAAACATTTATAATCACCATCACTATCTTACGCTGCCAGCACGGATTTCCCTGACCTTCTCTCGCCTCTCCTCCCTATCGTTCATCGTTTCTGGCAGGTCCTCAGAGCTACATCTGTGTATCCTCACAGAGCTGCTGTATGTAGGTTCGAGCTGGTCGCCCTGCTTTTGCACGGCCATATGAGGGGTTCCATAGGAGAACATCACATGAGATCGTCCCTGCTTCTCTAGCAGTGTCCTGCATGTCGGGTTCGTCTAACTTTGAAAGTTTTTGTGGAGGGTAGTAGGTGGCCGTATAGCTGGTGCTTTGTGGGGTGTTGCCTCCAGGACTTGTTCAATATTGCTCGCAGTATTCTTGTATAGTTGCTGTCAAGCTTTTTCTCCATCCGTTTTGTAAGCGTCCATGTAGTGCATCCATATAGCAGTATCGACACGACCGCTTCTCGGAAGAAACTTCGTTTCATTTTAGATATACAAATAAACCAACATATTCCCTTGAATATCCGTACAAATACTTGCGGTAATACTGCAGGACCGACCAATCAAAACTCATGTTTGTCACCAATTGGACCATTCAGATCACGCAATCAACAAATTTTCATGCAAACATTACACCACGGGTTTTACTGTTATATACCCTACCTATGAACATTAATGGGTATATCCCATGTGTTGGATATCACTCACCTTTTCCGCACAATGAACTAGTCCATCTGCCATATATAGCAGTAGCTACTAATACCAGGGCAGACTAGAAGGATAAGAGCAGCTTCTTATAGGAATAGTATTAGAGCGTTGGAGACTGGAGATCGCACTAGATCACCTTACTTGCTACCGTAATAACGGATGCCAATACTATCGTTGGACTATATCTTTATTATGTATTCACTAATCCTATGTTCTTGTCTACTAATAGTCTCTCTATTGTATATACTTTTTCCTGAGAATATATCTCTATTTCCTCTCATATCGTGGTTTGTTCTTTATTTAATATTACAAGCGTTCATTAACCAGAACGAAACACCATGCCTCCTAAATACGTTGAAAAATACTGACTTAGTTGTCATCGCTAGTAGTGGGTACCTTCTTCACGCCGTTATCTATCTATCTATCTATCTAAGTCTGTTCATTTATCTTTCCCTCTCTCTCTCTCTCTCTCTCTATATATATATATATATATATATATATATATATATATATATTTACTAATCTAATATCTACCAGCATTCACGGTACCAGAAAAAAAGAAAAAAAAAAGAAGAAAAAAACTGCCAGGAACTAGAGATAAAAGTATCTCGAATCACCGCCCGGGAGAAAAAGAAAAAATATTATAGGTCAAAAAGAAAGAAAAGGCCAACCTCATGAGACCCTTTGAAAAAATCAAGGGATATGCAGTCAGTTGGTCAAAAGAAAACCAAAACCTTCCGCAAACACTGCAATGCTACAATTACAAGAGTGCTCAACATGAGTGGAGCCAATTATAAAATTAACTTAAATCGCGAGTCGGAAATCATCAACTAAAGTTTCACCTTATCGGATCATCAGGAAGTCTAACTCGGAGTTAGACTTCCTGATGATCCGATGAGGTGAAACTTTAGTAGAAGATTTCCGACTCACGATTTAAGTTAATTTTATATATATATATATATATATATATATATATATATATATATATATATATATATTGTAGTGAAGTGTTTATCGTCCAAGGAAATAGAATAGATGACGACAGGCTTTCTTGTGTTGTACATATAACTAATGTCCTGTAGAACTGTTTTTACATTTAACTGAATGTAAACAAATGACTGATATTTAATTGACTTGTTTTTGATTCATAGCAATACTTGAAAAAATTGAACAGTGTGAAAATAAATGTTTAATAATAAATAGAATTATTCGTAGTAAATAAAAATAAGGAAAACTATTGTAACCGTGTAAAAATGAATGAGCTCAGGCTCGTTTAAAAATGGTATCTACAAAATGTGTCAAGAAATCATATATCATATATTTAGAAGATATGTATAAAAAGGATATGGCATTAAATAACTTACAGTGGTTGATATGTGATAAAATCAAACCAAACCAAACCAATCAATCGTATCGAGGGCAAATGAATTGATTGGTTGGATAGTTAGAAATTCAAAAGAGTTGGAAATTAGAGAACGAGCCGAGACAATCCGAGATCGCCCAGAATACTGAGAAGAGTCCTTGAGACTTGAAGATACTTGCTGTAACTAAGACGTCAATGAAAGACCATTAGCTCAGGCTGGTTTGAAAACTCGCAAGGAACAATAATAATGATAAACACAAGAGCGACAAACATGGGAAGACCTGGTCATTGCTGAGAAAGGGAAACCTTAAGAGAGAAATTGAATCCGTGGCCATAGCACAAAACAACGCCAGAAAGACCAGTTATATCAAATTGAAAATTATAAATTGTTAATTCGCAACAAAATAGCATGTGTAGCTTATAAATTGTTTGAGACGGAACCAATGATGATATAAAAAGCGAACATAGCAAACTAGCATAAAGAAGTATAAGAGTTGACATGACTGGGTAGGAAAGGTGATACACAGGGAATTATGCAAAATATTGAAATTTGACCATATAACCAAAAACATATTAACAAACCAGAATCATTTCTGGAGAATGAGATGCATAAAAAATGATATTTTTTCTTACTAACTTTGATTTCATATATTTGAAGTGATATAAAAGACGTTGGTATTTCGAAATGGATGAACTTGAGGATGGTTTAAACAAGGATATAACAGACACAAGTCGTGATCTTGCAGAATGATTACAGGTAAATTACTCAACCCACAGGAACGACGCATTTTATTTCATGATTTCTCTTTCTTTCTTTTTTTTTTCATTTTTTCTCGAGGCATGTAAGTTGATCAGTGATATGGTTGTATAATAGCACCTATCCATAAATTTCAAATGCAATGTAGCAAACGATGATTAATGAGAATTTCTTTCACCTTTGTTGTATTTTTCAGTTGGATTCACTGTAAAAATGTCATCTACAAAGTGTGATCAAAAGGTATTTGAAAATAATTTCTTAGTTTGTCCAAAAAAATTATTGGAAAGTTGGTATACATATAATATATTAAGGAACACTCTATAATTATAAAAAAGATTATTAGGAACAGTTTCTAGAATCAAATTACAAAGACTTTATATATATATATATATATATATATATATATATATATATATATATATATATATATATATATATATATATATATATATATATATATATATATATATATATATATATATATATATATATATATATATATATATATATATATATATATATATATATATATATATATATATATATATATATATATATATATATATATATATATTGTTATCCAAAGACAGACTGGTGTAATGGTTATCGTCACAGGAAATGGACACGGTGATACGAGTTCAATTCCTGGACAAGACTGATTGCATTTTACATAGCACCAATACCCTTGGGAAAGGAATGAATCCAATTATTCTCCCTCCAGCTATGGGTAAATAGTAGGGCAGACTATGTTCTTCAGCCTAGGTGAGGCAACTAGTCTAGGAGAAGGAAAATTCTGAATTCAAACCTGTTAAACTCTACATAAAAACTGACCTTGTGTCACATCCTACCCGAGCGGAGGGGTTGGGTAAATAGGATCCAAAGACAGACTGTTTCGTTGTATCACAACTCTTCAGTGTGGCTAGACATGTAGGACCTTTCAAGCTGGGATCGAAACCTACTTTACTTTACACGGCATGTAACCGCTCAGCCATTTCAGTAACACATGTCAGTTCAGGAATTATAACGCATATATAGTGGCTTTCGTTTGTTTATATTTTTGAGCTACTGGATCCGAGAGTGCTCAATTCGTTAGAAGACCTTTGCATTACGTGGGTGGCAGCCGTTAATTCCTTCGCCAGAGTGCTCAAACCCTTGGAGAGTAGCGTATATATTACAACTTGGAGAGTAGCGTATATATTGTCATCCACAGGCATATATATATATATATATATATATATATATATATATATATATAATTTTTTTGTTGTATGTTCAAAGGGAAAAAGAAATATTTAAAAATAAGTAGGTTCACAAAGATATTTATAATATTTTGGGGGGATTTTTAAAAAAATCTCTCCGTGGATCTACTCATTTTGATATATTTATATATATATATATATATAATTTCAAGAAAAAAGCAAAATTATTTTCATCCTGTTAAGAGCATTGATATGAATCTACAACCCCGAAACAATTTAACAGGGCTTCTTCAGATCCAACATAAAAATAATGAATACAGCCAGATAATGGGGATGGTCACAGGAGGAAAGTCGGGGAGAGAAAGAGCCTTCTCCCATTAAACATTACCTCCGGTCTCCTCTCGTTTCCGGTTGAGACAATAACAAATTAATAAAGAAATATCAAAATTGAAATAAAAATTTACAATAAATTTAAACTTCACGAAAAAGTAGCTCTTTAGGTTTAACAATGAAATATGGAATTACAATAAAGATAAAGATAAAAATAAAAATTGTCCTGACGGAATTGTTCCCTATTCCGGATTTACTGGATTGAAGAATACCTATATGTATATATCATCATCATCATCATATCGTGCTGGCAGCACGGATATCCCTGACCCTCTCTCGCCACTCCTCCCTATCGTTCATCGCCCTAGGCAGGTCTTCAGGACAACAAGCTGTATCCTCACATAGCTGCTGAATGTACGTTCGTGCTGGTCGTCCTGCTTTTGCGCGGCCATGTGTGGGGATCCACAAGAGTACATCTCTTATGAGTTATATATATATAGAATACCTATATATATATATATATATAATTGGAAAAAAAAAACTCTGCTGTCATTTATTTCAGCTGGCTACTAAAAGGTACCCAGCCTTTTCAGGTAGTTGACAAATAATGGAGAGAGAAAGTTACATCAATTCTCATTAGAAAAGTAAAACTAATTTTCAAGATGAGAGGAAGCGATAAAAAAGAACAGGGTTAGACACAGTTTCCATTATCCGTAATGGCGACTTTTATTCTCATTTATCAACGAGTTATTTTGATTAACTGTTGGTATCATTTTACCACTTTAACTTTTTCTATTTTAAGAAAATAACTGCCTTGATTTATAACTTTATTATGGAAGCATGTAGGTAATGTTATTAGGGTAGGGGTTTTACCCCTCTGCAGAGGAGCAGTTGGTGCATTTTACAGCCCCGGCCGACTGGGCAGTTTGACAGATTATCACATCGGCAAGAAACTAAGTCACCTTGTTTCATTATATCTGTGTCTACGCTATTCAAACTTAGATCTTTCTCTCTCTCTCTCTCTCTCTCTCTCTCTCTCTCACACACACACACACACACACATCTCTCTCTCTATATATATATTTATATATATAAACTTGATGTTTATCTGTATGTTGTTGGAAAAAGTATTAGTGTGTAATTCGATACTGAGGAATTGGTTTGTTTAAACGATGCATTTTTTCTGGGCAAGTAATTCTATGACTGTTTTTTATTGTATGATAATGTCTGTTATTATGTGCAATTGCGATGCTCCAGACGATTATTGAGTTTAGATAAGAAGTTCTTCCACATGCGACGGATTCCCCAAACATATCACGTTCTACTTGTTTCGCTCCATACAAGAAAAAAACACTATTAGATAGGAAAGTGTTTCCAGATGCAACAGCTTCGTAAGGCCTATCCCGTTACACTTGGTTCGTTCGCTTCATGCAATACTCTTTGTATTATCATCAGATTCCAGGGGGTTTAAAATATGTTTTTTAAGAATATTTTGAAGAAATTCAGTTATAAAAACAGTGATAAAAATCTTCTAAGTTATTACACATTATTAAATGCACAATTTCACGTAAAAAGTAAGCTATGGAATGGCACAACCTAATTTAGCATGACATATTCTGAATTTATATATATATATATATATATATTATAAATTGTAGGGGTTGTAGATTCCAAGCGGGACCCCACAAGACTACTTTTCCCTCTGAACAACTCAGATCTAAGTAATTTTATGGTTCAGATTTTCAAGAAAGACCACCTTGTATACAAATTAAGATACAGTTTTCCCGTCTATCCTGATGTAGAAACCTTTCGTAAATTGAAAAATCGTAAAATATATAAACAATTGCCTTTTCGGTTCTGAAAATCAGTCTTGCCTGGACTTTCGTGTTTTTTCTACAGACCTGCAATAATTTCAGAATAGTAAAAGTCCGCACCCCGGATGGAGACGCTGACTACTGCGACATTGTAGCAGGTGTGCTGCAAGGAGACACATCAGTTCCATACCTCTTTATCATCTATCTAGACTACGTGCTTTGAACGTCTATAGATTAAATGAAAGACAATGGTTTCAAGCTGACAAAAAAACAAAAACAAGCAGAAAATACCCGTCACAGACTATTACAGACACGGACTACGCCGATGACATAGCGCTTCTGGCAAATACACCTGCCCAAGCCGAAACCCTTCTACATTGTCTGGAACGAACAGATGCAGGAATAGGCCTCCATGTTAACGCAGACGAGACAGAAATACATCTGCTTTAATCAAAGAGGCGGCATCTCCACACTAAACAGTAGCTCTCTGAAACTAGAAGACAATTTCACCTACCTAGGAAGTAGTGTCTCATCAATCGAGACAGACATCAACACGCGACTAGCAAAAGCATGGACAGCTAGACTATCAGTTATATGGAAGTCAGACCTGGTCGATAAAATAAAACGCAGTTTTTTCCAAGCAGCGATCGTATCGATACTGCTGTATGGATGCACTACATTATGCTAACTAAACGTATGGAGAAAAAGCTTGACGGCAATTACACAAGAATGCTGCGAGCAATACTAAAGAAGTCCTGGAGACAGCACCCCACAAAGGAGCAGCTGTACGGCCACCTACCTCCCATCATGAAAACTATCCAAATTAGACGAACCAAACATGCGGGACACTGCTGGAGAAGTAAAGACGAACTCATAAATGATGTACTCATGTGGACCCCTTCTCATAGACGAGCAAAGGCAGGATGACTAGCTAGAACCTACATACAATAACTCTGTGTCGGTACAGGATGTACCCTTGAAGACCTACCGGAAGCGATGGACGACAGAGAAGGGTGGCAGAAAAGGGTCAGATTATTTAAAGCCGTATTAAATTTCAAACAATTCAGTTTAGTATAAGTATGCTTTTTTGTTTACACACAGTTAAATTTCAAAACAATTCTATTTCAAATAATTCAGTTTAGCATTTGTACGCAGTTTCAATGTCAACAACAGTTCTATTTCTGTTTCAAACAATTTTGTTTAGCATAAGTACACAGTTTAGTTTGACCCATCAATAGGACCCTATCAGGTGCTACCACTCCGGACCAGAGTGGACCTGGGAGCGATGGCAATGAAGGGCTACTCCGCATTCCCTAAAGCTACTGCATTACTGGAAAATCACCATCAGATTGTTTAGTGTCACATCCATGACACTCTTTGGGGATGTCTTTCTCCTCGGTAGAGAAGCAGTCGGTTTATTCAACATCCCCAACCGACTGGACAAAGTAAGAAATGAGTTGAGAGATGCGGATAGATAGATAGATAGATAGATAGATAGATAGATAGATAGATGTGAACAAACTTAGATAGATAGATAGATAGATAGATAGATAGATAGATAGATAGATAGATGTGAACAAACTTAGATAGATAGATAGATAGATAGATAGATAGATAGAAAAAGAGATAGATAGATAGATAGATGTGAACAAACTTAGATAGTTAGATGGAGAGAGAGAAAGAGATAGATAGATAGATAGATAGATAGATAGATAGAAAAAGAGATAGATAGATAGATAGATAGATAGATGTGAACAAACTTAGATAGTTAGATGGAGATAGATAGATAGATAGATAGATAGATAGATAGATAGAAATTAAGTAGACAGAGGGAAATATGAGACATCAAAAGAAAATAAACTAAAAGTCAACGTAAAAAAATATGAAAAAGCAAAAGTATTGACAAAACTGCTCAATTTTTCACTCGAATTAATAAAATCTTTCGATATTTGCTGCAAAAGAAAATGAGCTTTTTCTCCAAAATTGCTAGAAATATATCATTGGACATAATGAACACACACACACACACACACACACATATATATATATATATATATATATATATATATATATATAATATATATAAGATTAGAATGCTGGTTGTATGAGTATTTATACAGTATGGTTGATAAACACAGACACACACGTATAGACACATTCAGACACACACACCTATACGCAGCCCCCCACACACACACATGCACAAATATAAAACAAGGTAAGTTACGCGATTAGACCAAATTGCTCTATACCCATGGTATCACTATTAACCCTAATTTACTGTACTTCAATCTTTATTACTTATGAAAGAAAGTACTTTATTTACATACGTAAACCGAATGCCCTTGAAGTGAGGCATTTATTTCCTCATATTTTCATCTTTATATATCTATATATATATATATAGTGTTACCTCATCTGCCAGCAAGAAAGAGTTTTGCATCTATCAGGAAACACCCTCGCCTAAATTGACGATACAATTACGTCATCAAGAGGTGAATCGTCGGGAGAACGCATTGGTGCGGGTGTGGGGGGGGGGCAGAAATGGAATGCTGATAAGTAGATTTAATCTTGTACTCTTCGTTTTGGTGTTAGCGATACCGGTATTACCAACTCGTATCTCTCCTTGGGGAAAGGCTTTCATTCCATCCTACACCAGACAGTTCACTGTATCCTTCACGTTGGTTTGAAGGAGATTTACTTTTGAGTGAAGAAGAAGAAGAACGAACGAACGAACGAACATAGACACGAAGAAGAAAAGCTTAAAAGGGTAAGAGAAAGGTAGATATTAAACAGTAAAATAAACAAAGGTGAAATTAAATGTTTGGTTGGTTATTTTTTACGGCACATCAACCCTTGTAGGTTATTTAATGCCAAATCCTGTTTATGCATATATATCAAATATATATATATGATTTATTAATGGATAGTTTGTAGGGAACAATATTTACACGAGCGTGGGCTTATTTGTTTGCACACTGTTAACCATATTTACCAAAGCCCTCCGCTCGGGCAGGATATGACACAAGGTCGACTTTTTTAAGCGGAGTTTAACAGGTTTGAATTCAGAGTTTTCCTTCTCCTAGAATAGTTGCCTCACCAAGGCTGAAGAACCTAGTCTGTCCTACTATTTACCCATAGCTGGAGGGAGAATTATTGAATTCATACCTTTCCCAAGATTATTAGTGCTATGTGAAATGCAATCAATCTCGTCCAGGATTTGAACTCGTGCCGCCGTGTCCATTTCCTACAACGATAACCATTACACCACCGGCACACAGTTAACTGGTTTCAAGTATTGCTATCTAACACTAATAGTTCTATTTGCCATAATTTAAAGGTTTTAAGCATTGCTATCAAATGATAATAATTCAATTTAATATTAACAATTTGTTAATTGGTTGTTTCATGTATAGTAAATGATTAATCAGTTTTGTTTGACCCAAAGTTGTGTCCTTAACATATACTACCACTCCGGGTCAGAGTGTATTTGGAAGTAATGGTACTCCACATTCCCCAAAGTTTCAAGACTGGAGTCTGGCCATCAGATTCAGTTCAGTGTTATACATATTTACCGAACCCTTCCGCTCGGGCAGGATATGACACAAGGTCAATTTTTAATCGGAGTTTAACAGGTTTGAATTCAGACTTTTCCTTCTCCTAGACTAGTTGCCTGACCAAGGTTTAAGAACCCAGTCTGCCCTATTATTTACCCAAAGCTGGAGGGAGAATAATTAGATTCATACCTTTCCTTTTGAAATGCAATAAGTCACATCCAGGATTTGAACTCGTGTCGCCGTGTCCATTTTCTACGACGAAAACCATTACACCACAGGCACCTCCGTTCAGTTCAGTGTTATATACAGGACACTCATTGGCGTTTAGGGAGGAGGTTCTTACCCTTCTGTAGAGATGCAGTCGGCGAATTTGACAAACCCAGCCGGTTGGGTGAAATTAGAGCAAAAGAAAATAGTTGGAGAGAAAGAGAAGGAATAAGAGAAGGGAAAGGAAAAGGAGGAAGAAGTGACAGAAAAGATGAGAAAGAAGAAGAAGAAGAAGAAGAAGAAGAAGAAGAAGAAGAAGAAGAAGAAGGTGGTAGAGAAAAGGAAAAAAATCAAAAGAAGAAGAAGAAGAAGCTGGTAAAGAAAAGAAAGAAAATCAAGAAGAAAATTAAAAAGAGAAAGGTAGTAGGGGAAAATCAAAAGAAGAAGAAGAACAAGAACAAGAACAAGGGAAAAAGGAAGAAAATCAAAAGAAGTAAAAGAACATCAACAACAACAATAACGCGACAAATCTGAGAAGGACGAAAGCTGTAAACTATGAAAGGACAGAAATAGAAGATGAAGTAGAATAAGGAAAATGAACATGTAAATGATGATGATGATGAGGAGGAGGATGAGAATGGAGAGGAAAAGGATGAAGAGGCAGTGATTAAAAGATAATGCTTATCAGAATTATTGCATCTTTGTCGTATCGTTTGCAATATATATATATATATATATATAAGCAAACCAAAAAAACGACTGCAAACTGCATAGTTATGGTTTTTTCTTGTAACTGCGCCGTAGGGAATTTACAGAATTTGTTTATTTGCACCTGACATTCATTTCTTTTATGCCATAACATTCTGCAGACAGTGTGACAACAACAGTCTTTTTCGGGATATGACAAAGAGTTAGGTAGTAGAATTAAGAAGATATATAGAGAAGATGCCTTATTTGAATACTAAGTCTATACCCTTTACAAGCGCTTTTGTCTACTTAATGTATGGCAAGTATTGGTCATTATCTGACAAGCACAATCCCAAAATGTTGCAAATAATACCTGTAATAATATATTGTGATATAAGAGCATTTATATAAGATATATAATAATAAACAGATACGGAGCAAAATTATCTGTTTATATATATATATATATATATATCTTCACTAATATCATCCCTCATTGTCCTGATGATGGTTCATTAGAACCGAAACGCTATAGTGTCGTCTTTGTTTCTCAATAAATCTCTCCTTCTACTTGGATTACTTTATTATCAATTTTTCTTTACAAATTGTCGAAATACAATCCATTATTTACTTCTATATATATGTATATACATATTTAACAACCTCTCCGCTCGGGCAGGATATGACACAAGGTCAATTTTTAAGCGGTGTTTAACAGGTTTGAATTCAGAGTTTTCCTTCTCCTAGACTAGTTGCCTCACCAAGGCTGAAGAACTCAGTCTGTCCTACTATTTACCCATAGCTGGAGGGAGAATAATTAGATTCATACCTTTCCCAAGGGTATTAGTGCAAATTGAAACCCAATCAGCCTCGTCTAGGATTTGAACTCGTATCACCGTGTCCATTTCCTACGACGATAACCATTACACCACGGGCACCTCCATATATATGTTATATAGTTATCCACAAACAGACTGTTTCATTGTATTACAACTCATCAGTGTAGCCAGCTATGCGAGATGCTTCAAGCTGGGATCGAAATCCGACTGACTTTACGCCAGTCAGATATCTTACTTCAGAGTATCGTCATAATCAGCGTAAGAGAAGGAATTTTTTTACTCTAACGTATATATATATATATATATATATATATAAGTACCTAATGGGTCAGAATAAATCTACCTAGGTTTCACCTTTCTGGATCATCTGGATAAAACTGACTGAAGAGGGTAAGGAAAACTATACTTTATTAATTGAAAATCCAACCAACCAAACAAAATTTGCATAAATATACATCATTTTATTGATTTTTCAAATATATATATATATATATATATATATGAGAACTAAGAGCCTATATATATATATATATATACTCCTAATGAACTAATATCTCGATATAGTATTAAAAGTATTATTAACAACGTTTTGGCTTTGTGTTTGGCAGTTTCATCAACTACGTACTTCGAAAGTCGGTCGATCTAATAAAAGAAAATGGCTTTTGACTAAAAAAGGCAAGAAGCGGACGATATCCCACAGAACCTATAACGCACGCAAACTATAAACCTACCCAAGCTGAATCCCTGCTGCATCGCCAGGAGCAAGTGCCAGGAGGCATTAGCCTCCACTTGAAGGCAAACAAAACAAAATCTGATGAAATAAAATAGGATTTCTTCCAAGCAGCGATTGTGTCAGTACTATTCTTTAGCTGTAGCGCATGGACGCTAACAAAAAACTTTGAAAAAAAACGCTAGACGGGAACTGCACAAGAATGCAACGAGCTATGTTAAATAAACCTTGAAAACAACAGTTGTACAGCCACTTACTTCCCATCTCTAAAACCATCTTGGTAAGACGAACAAGACATGCGGGACACGACTTGAGAAGCCAGGACGAACTCATAAGTGATGCTCTACGAAGGACCCAAACACATAGACGAGCCAGCGTTTGTCGACCAGCATGAACTTACCTAATTCAGCCCTACGTGGACACAGAATACAGTTTTCAAGACCTGCCAGAAGCGATGGATGATAGAGGGAGATGGAGGGAGGGGCTTAGGGAAATTTGTTCCGATATATATATAATACCTACAGAGTCAGAAGTAATCTACCTAGGTTTCACCTAAGCGGATCATCAGGATAAACTCTTACGAGAGAGGGTTGGGTCATTTGTATTTTGCTCTTGTTAGTGTATTAAGCACTCTTGCGACTAACTTATGGTATTCTGTAGGTGTTTTTTCTTTTGACTTGGCATTGCGATATTTATTGATTATTTTCAAACAGCATGAGTTTTGTTTTTTTTTTAGTTTTTTCTTCATTTATTATGGAATTTTTTACCTAGATATCAATTTGTAAAAGTTGGCAACCGTAGTCGAGGGCGACCAGAAGGCTCCTTTTTCAATAGCTACTACACCGAGGTGTAAGGGAGGGCACTACCCCTTTCCCTGGATTGCTCCACTTTACCCTTAATACGTACCTTATAATGCTGAGTGTTAATCAAGACGATATCAAGTACGATTTTTAAAGTCTTTGGTATGACTCGACCTGGGATTGAATCCAGGTCTCCCAGACCATTGGCGAACACTCTACCCATTAGGCCAATGAGCCGGTGATTTGTATTATATTTTTATTTATAAATTGTACCATCTAGGTTTGTTTCACACTCTCAGAATTATTGAATAAGAATAAAACTAAAATAAGTATATATATATATATATATATATATATTCGGAAATTAGCACAAAAAGACAGCTAGGATTTGAACTCAGATCGCCAATTCCATTTACAACAGCGATTACCGTTACACGAGCGCCCCCCTCCGAACAGAGGACGATAAAAAGTCAATTTCTATGTGCTTTTCTGATGGCTTGAATTCAAAATTTTTCTTCTCGACCGATTAATGTACCAAGGCTCAAGTGCCCAGTCTGCCTCACTATTTACCAATAGCAGGAGAAAAGATTGATTCATGCATTTCTTAAGGATATTAGGGCCGAGTGAAACACAAACAGCTTAGACCTGGATCTGAACACGGTTGGCGATTCTGTTTCCTACGACAATAACCAGGGTAGAAAGCTTTTGGACTTATACTACTCTTGTTGTATACTCACATCCATAATGATATCAATAACAACAGTACCAAAAATACATATTTAGGAGGTGCCCGTAGTGTAATGGTTATCGTCGCAGGATATGGCCACGGCGACACGAGTTCAAATCCTGGACCTGACTGATTGCATTTCACATAGCACTAATACCCTTGGGAAAGGTATGAATCCAAATATTCTCCCTCCAGCTATGGGTAAATAGTAGGGTAGACTAGGTTCTTCAGCCTTGGTGAGGCAAATAGTCTAGGAGAAGGAAAACTCTGAATTCAAACCTGTTCAACTCCGCTTAAAAATTGACCTTGTGTCATATCCTACCCGAGCGGAGGGGTTGGTAAATATGACTTAAAATACATATTCAGGCAAAAACAGGCAAATACAAATACACAAGCGACTCCATTGTTCAGGTACGAACCGTTTATTAATTTCTGACTTCGGCTCTTCGACTCGAGGAGAGAGACAATTCTTAAAAGTCTTTCGTGATCATTCTATGCTAACAACACCCCCAACGTTCGGTACATCTCGTGGTCCAATCTCAATTTCTCAACATCATGGTCGGACCCCAACTTCTCAACACCATGGTCGGAACTCAACTGAATCTTTTTCAAAATCTTCCAAATTCTCAGGACCATCTCTTCTGGGCATGACGTCATCCACACTTCAGCTCCATTTACTGTCTGGGGTTTATTATGACAATCACCATTGTCATATCCTTTGCCCGCGAGCGTAAACTGCACCAATTGACTACACACCTGAACTCTTAACCCGAATAGTTCAAAGCCCAACCAAACTGACTGATAAAATATAATCAATGAAAAATGATTGAAATAAAAAATCATTCCTCAATTATATAACACTCACTGTTTGACACTCACCGGGTAAGTCATATTTCTATCCCGTGAAAACTAGATAAATTTATTAAGCCATTTTATTCAATATGAGAAATATTTTCCATCTTTTACAATATATATTTACTATTCATTAAATATTTACGTTAGCATTAGATTTCCACAGGTGAGAAATTTTCATATAAAATCAATAATTACCACGAAAATAATATCTACAAATATGCAATGCTGAACAAAATATAAACAAAGGAAATAATGAAAAATGTAGTTGGATATTATTAGAATTATCATAAAATATTATTTTAAGAAAGAATGCAGGTTTATATATTTCGGTGTCTGCGTAGAAATATTTGGAAGGTTCCAGCAGTATTTGATAGATAGATAGATAAATAGATATCAGTTATGCCAGAGGATGAATATTTTCAGTTGCTGTAACTAAAGCCAGAAGGTAAAAATAAGACTCATCAAGTCACATTTTATATCGCGCATGATAAAAAAAAATGTGGCAAAGTTACCGTTTACTTCCAAAACTTTAAAGTTTCCTCTTGTCCACAAATTTATCGTGTGATTACGTTATCATATAAAGCTCTTTTTTAATTTTATTTTTAAGGTTTATCACCGGGAACAGACATGATTCTCGAGTCTTGTCTAAAACTGTGTGAAATTTGAATTACTTATAACATTTTTATTTACCTTCTGCGATCAAACATAAATTTCTGTTATAATTTACTCCTTTAGAGTTTTTCAGATCAGTGTTAGCTGATGGTCTTTTACTGGAGTTTGAGTGATAGCAGTCTCCTCTAGTCTCCGGGACTCTTCTCAGTATTCTGGCCATTCTCAATAATGCTGTCGTTTGGATGGTCTTCACTCGTCCGCCAACCTCCAAGTCCTCCAGTCCTTTTAGTAATCCTTTAACTACTGTACCAAAGCACCAATCACAATCGGTATAATTGTCACCAGCATGTTCCATATTTTTTTCAATTCTCTAGCAAAGTCGATGTACTTATCCTTCTTTTCACATTTTTTCAGTTTTATTCTGTGGTCAGCTGTGACAACAAAGTCGACAATTATGCAAATTCTCTTTTTTGTTTATTATTATTAGGTCTGGTCTTCTGGCCGAGATTAGGTGATCCGTGTGTATGTCAAAGTCCCATAGGAGTTTATGTGTGTCATTTTCTAGGACAGATGCTGGGTTGTGCATATACCATTTGTTGGTATGGTCAAAATTAAATTTCTTGCACATCTCCCAGTGGATCACCTTGCCCACTCAGTCGTGTCTAGCCTTGTACTCTTTCTGTGCTAATTTGCTACATTCGCTTTTTATGTGATTGATGGTTTCATTTATATCACCTCATAGCCTACATCCTCGTGATGACTGTTTTTACTTTCACAGGATTCTGAGTGAGGACAAGTCTCCTTAGGTCTCCAGAACTCTTCACAGTATTCTAGTGTGGATGGTCTCGATTTTTCCTAGGATTTCCAATTCCTCTAGTTTATTTTTCAAGAATTTAGGGACCCTTCCAAGCGCACCAATTACAATTGTTATCCTAAGCACACACATGTTCCACATTTGTTTTTAGTCCTCTAGCAAGGTCCAAGTATTTGTGTATTTTTTCTATATATTTTCGCTAGGTTTTCACTTGATGGCCCGGATTAAACATTTCAAAATCATAGCGAATCTAATGCTTCTTTTTCTCGAGGACGGATTCTGGTTTGTGCACGCACCATTTTACAGAGTGGTCTAATTTTAATCTCTTTAACAATTCCCATTGAATCACTCTCCTCGCCCAGTCGTGCTTAGTTTTATACTCCTTTGGTTTCTCTCAAAGCTGGCGTCGAAAACTCTTTAAAAAAGTAGGTCTCCAGGACTCTCCTCAGTATTCTGTAGCCTAGATGTTCACAACTTATCCTTTGTTTTCTCCTGATGATATTTTTATTACAACAGTTTTAACGGGTTTTTGTTTGCTAGAGACTAAGTGACAGCAAATCTCCAACGGTCTCCGGAAATCTTCAAAGTATTCTAGCTGAGCTCAACGGCCTTGAATCTTCTTCTGATCTTCAATTCTTCCGGCTTTCCTTTCACAGCCGTTGGGAACCATTTCAAATGCACCAACTATAATTGGTATCACCGTCACTTTCATTGCTAGTCTGTTGCGTATTATCAATTTTTGCTTTGATGTAATTGGTCCTTAGGGCGTTTTTTGGTGCTGCTTTTAATAGAAATTCTGTTTCTCTCTTGAAGTTTCCTCTTCTTAGCCATATCCAGATCAAATCGTAAGCAATTTCTTCAGTTTGTCTCTTGAAATATCCGTTGGGTTCTTTTTCTTCTCATTTTTGATTTCTAGATTTTCTTGTTTTCCAGTTTGTCTTTTAAGCTATCTATTTTAAAATTGCTACTATTGGTTGCTCTAATTATTGTTTCTTATCTCATTTTCTTTTTATTGTTCGAGTCGCTACATTTTTTGCATTTATGCAATGGTCAATACAACAAGACTCCTTCCTACTTATGGGGGGTTTCCTCGTGGTGTCATGGTTAAAATGCTGGATTGCGGAATCGTACTAAGCGAGTTCGAACTCCAGTCGCTCTATTACGTTCACTTTCGGACAAATGCCCTTGGGAAAGGCATGAAGCCCCTTATCCTTTCAGCTATGAGTTTAAATAATACCGCTACTGTTTTTCTAGAAGAATGGCTTTAAATAACCCACAAAGGTTCGTATGTCATTCAACAAAGAGATCAAACCTTCTTACTTCTTTTATTTTTTTTTTCGACACATAGAGTTTGCCTCTTCGGTATAAGGCTTCGTGTATTGTCATTATTTTTCTTTTTTTTTTTTTTTTTTTTTGTCTTTTGTTTGAGTTCCTCCCTTATTCATTTAAGGAAGCGTCTTGATTTCTTTTTAGTGAAAGAGAAAATAATTGTAACAATTCTACAGTGATACGGTTGGTTGGTTGGTTGGTTGGTTGTTTGGGTTTTATGGCATATCAACCTTTATAGGTTATTTAACGCCAAATCAATTTTTATGCAAATAATCAGTTCTATTTTAAACAATTCAGTTTTGTATGAGTACACAGTTTAATTGTCAAAAACATTTCCAGTTCAAGATATTCAGTTTATTCAAACAGTTCTACTTCCACTAATTCAGTTTAGTATGAGTACCGATCTTGCTTAAACGCAGTTAAATGTCAAAGCTGTTCTGTATATAACAATTCAGTCTAGTGTAAGTACGGTTTCAATATCAAAAAACAGTTCTATTTCAAACAATTCAGTTTAGCATAAGTACGCCGTTTAAATGTAAGTACACAGTTTAATTGTCAAAACATTTCTCTTTCAAGCTATTCAGTTTAGTCAAACAGTTCCAACTCAAACAATTAAGCTTAGCATAAGTATACCGTTAGTTCCATTTAACTAACAGACAGGGCCCTATCAGGCGCCACCGCTCCGGGCCAGAGTGGACACGGGAGCAATGGCAATGAAGAGGTGTCCCGCACTCCCCAAAGCTCTAGCATCACTGAAACCTCAGCATAAGATTGTCAGTAGAATACACCGACCCCCCCCCCCCCATAAGTGTCCTGGATATGACACTTATTGGGGGGTCGGTGTATTCTACTGACCCAGCCGACTAGGCAATACAGTAATACGATTGATTGTATTCAATTTGTGATAGTTATTATGATTAATACTAGTAGATATACTTGTATTCTAAAACTAATAAATAAAAAGTCTTGTTGGTAAATGTAAAAGACTAACTTTATCCCTCACATAACAAGTTACTTTATTCAAAATTTCTAATGGACAGATTTTGTGGATTTGCCATTAGCATTTTTTCCTCCTTCTAAACAATGAATTGAACCTCAAACCATTTTTAAAGATATTCGTTTTATTTTATACTCCCAAAAGGTTCCATGTATTTAATAGGATTCAAGACATGATTGGTTTGGTTTGGTTTGGTTTTATGGCACATCAACTATTGTGTGTTATTTAATGACAAATCCCCTTTATAGAAAAATATTAGATATATAAGATTTGGTTTGGTTGGGTTTTATGGCATATCAACCATTGTAGGTTATTTTATGCCAAATCCTCTTTATATATTAAATATATATGATTTGGTTTCGTTGGGTTTTATGGCATATCAACCATTGTAGGTTATTTAATACCATATCCATTTCTACACATATAAATAGTTCTATTTCAGACAATTCAGTTTAGCATAAGTACACAGATTAAATGTCAAAAACATTTCAAGCTTTTCATTTTAGTCAACAAAGCTAAATAGTTTCAAGTACTGCTATGTATCACAAACAATTCAATTATATATCTATCATTTACGTACATGCAGTTAAATGTAAAATACAGTTCTATTTCAAACAATTCAATTTTGCATAAGCACACAGTTTAATTCTATTTAAACCTATAGATATGACCATATCAGGTGCTACCAATCCAGGCCAGAGTAGACCTGGGAGCAATGGCAATAAAGAGATACTCTGCATCCCCCAAAGTTTCAGCATTACTGGAGCCTGACCATCAGATTGCTTAGTGTCATATCCAGGACAATCGTTGCGAGAGTCTAACTCCTTTGCAGAGAAGCTGTCGGTGCATTCTACTGTCCCAGCTGACTGGGCCATGATTGACTTGAACATTTGTGTCGTTTTATAGATTTTAAGACATTCTAATCTTAACTCTTTTTTCTGCTTTAGGATATGGAGTTGCATTCAGCACGAAACTTTTGCCTTTCTTATGTAAATAAACATCAATAACTGTTAGGCGAATGGATATGTCATTTCTGAATTAATATTTCCCACGCACCGCGGAAGCTTGAAGCAACCAGTTCTTTAAACTACTCTCCTACATAATAAAGAAAAATTATGCCATGTTTCTTAGTTGGCTGTAGGCGGATCAAACAAAATTATTGCTTAAGGAATTTTCAGACTCACACAAGTCAGCAGTTTGAAATTTTATCATTCAGCATAAAAGAAGTGCGTCAAAATTTCATGGATCTGTTCACCATCATAACTACCCACAACTTTCTCCGTCGAAGTTGATAGAATTGAAAAGTGTCTAATGTTTGCTTAGCTAAAATAACTTGTAAAATGACTTTAATACATGACTATGGATTTCGATACTCTGCTAGGTTCTGTCTGCCAAAATTGCATTATCTTTCATTAGAATCTTTAAAAGCAATCGTTTCACTTCAGAAAAGTCAAACCAGATGACAAGGGTAGAAATTGGTTGACTTTATCGTTCAGTGCACGTGAAAGACCAAGTTCTTGGGAACGTCTTCGGAGTGACTTTTTCGAACTCCTTCCGACAGAATCTCTCACCGCATCCACATTGTCAGGACATCTTGCTGTCAACTTACTGCCAGATCTGGGATTTTCGATTTTCTTGTTGAGGTTGTTTACTGACCCTGTGGCTTGAAATTTGTGTACCCAACGATAAATTTGGCTTTTCTGGGGATAATTGTTAAGTTTCTTTATTTGTTTGATATATAGTTGATTGTCTTGTTTCTTTCTCCGTCCACTTTGTATTTTATTTCTCTTGTTTATTATATATCTTGACCATTATATAATTAGTTTTTATGGTGTTGTTCTGTATCGCCTCTGGCAGTTATTCATCTTTTTTTATTCATTTTAGAGCTCACTTTTTCAACCATGCCCTTGGCTTTTCATCAAAGACTCATAAAAACTGTTACATAGCAGGATTCAGATCTCTTCCGATTTACGATCTCATTCAAAAAACATACACGTAGCTGGAGAAGGGTAGCATCCGACCGGATGTTAGCCTGGCGGCTGCTGCCGAGACAATGAATAAAATGTGTCTTTGCGCAAGAGACTCCGCGCAGAGCTTTCGGGCGATAATGCAAGAAATTAATTCACATTAACAAAATACTCTTTTTCAGCCAATCATAAATCTTCCCCCTAAAAAAATTCCCAGAACCGACTTGATCCAAAGGGTAACTACTTAAGCAGCGAAAATCTTCAAAGGCGTCAGACCGGCCTACTGAGGGATGAAGGGAAGAACACGCTACAGCCATAAGAACTGATCTGAACTGACAGATTTTTGACACATCACCTGCTGTGAACAACTGCAAACTCGGGTGGTGTAATGGTTAGCAAGGGAGACTAGCAAACCTGCACGTGTGAGTTCGATTCTCACTGGGTTCCCCATTCATACGGCCTTGTGCTATATCTAAGCAAAAAAAAGCTTAGTAAATTACCACCGCGTCCACGACGGCTACTACCACCTAGATCATCTGATACCCTTACCACCCTTATACCACCATACCACCAAGTGAGTTTCTTAACTTCTAACATACGTGACCGTCCATGAACTCTGACTTTACACACACACCACGTTCACTCCTTCACTTGATATTGTACGCTACAATTTTGTACAGTTGATTCTTCGCTTTATCGCCTTGTTTTTCCTTTTTGTTAATATAATTGTTTAAAAATTTTCAACCGGTGTTTGTCTTTTCCTGGCTACCATACGCTAAATATAACACTGGTGTCAGAAGCGTGCGGCAAGGAAAATGGATAACTCAGCTCTCACACGCACCGAACTCTTTGCTCTGATAGAGAAACACAAGTTAACACTGCTTAACTTAAAATGCGGCCCAACACGCTCTGACGAGGCAACCATCACCGAAGCCCAAAAGGACATAGATGATATGCTCACCGCCCTGAGTCAGGCTACCACCGCAGCAACATCGATAACACACACAAACACGTCGCACGGACTTATGATGCGACAACAGTCCTTACGAGATGCCGTGAGGGCAATCAGAAGCTTTAACCCTGGTAATAACGTTAACCGTTTTATCAGTGACTTAAACCAGGCATACACCATCAACGTCAAGCCCGAACACACCAACTACCTCGAAATGGAAGAAGAATTTCTGAAAATAGTTAAATGGCTGTTCGACGGAGGCATTTTTCTACCTGTGTTTGTCTTTTCCTTGCTATCATACGCTAAATATAACAAAACTGTCTTTTAAAATAGTTATCTCTCTATTTTAGCCTTTCGTTGTTCTCTGTCTTTCTCTTTCTTTACCTTCTGTTGTGTTTAAGACACGTCATCGAAGAGTCAATGCAATCGTTGTTCCTACTTAACAGTTATTGAATGGGGGGTGTCCTTGTGGTGTAATGGTTAATGCGCTGGACTGCGGAATCGTACTAACCGAGTTCGAACTCCAGTCGCGCTATTACGTGCACATTCAGACAAATATCCTTGGGAAAGGAGTGAATCCTCTTATCCTCCCCGCTATGGGTTAAATAACATCACTGCTGTTCTTTTAGAAGGATCGATTCGGCATTAAAATAACCCACAAAAGTTAATATGCCATTAAACAAAGAAAACGTACCAAACCTTAACAGTTATTGAATATTGTCTTTCAAGTACGTAGCTCTATGTATTTTCATCAGCTTTTCCATCCTCTTGCTCAGATTAAGAAAAATTCTGTATGCCGCAAACTTTACTATGGAAGGCACGATACAAAAATGGAAGGCACGTCTGTTTGCCGCAAACTGAGGGGGGGTCATTGAAGTCTGGGTAACAGCAAGTGACATGTGATCTCCAGGACTCTTCTAATTATCATTACCGATTTTATTAGCCTTGCAAACTTACCGCTTAATGATTTTCCTCTGCTCGGTTGGTTGTTTTGGTTGTTTGGGTTTTATAGCATATCAACCCTTGTTGGTCATTTAACGCCAGATTCTATATATATATACATACATATTCAACCAAAGATTTCAAAACGAGTACTTAGGTAGGTAAAGCTTTCTATTAGCAGAATTTCATTTGTTTGCTCAAGATTAACCAGTGTTAAGTTGTCATATTTTTTGGTACAAATCTGTCTCTCACAAGGACAGAATGTCATCTATTTTGACGTTCTCGAACAGGGCGGTTAAGCTATTTACTTTGAAAAATCGCTTTCTGATAATAGCGAAAGCTCTGCATTCTATAAGAATGTGTTTAACCGTGCAAGTTGTCTGGCAGATTGAACACTGTTGTTGTGGTTCCTGTTTCCTCGGCTCGGTTATAGAAAAAATCTCTGCGCTGTTTTTAGGGTACACCAACTTTTATCATTCTGCGTGGATTATCTCGATTTGGTTTAGTTTGGTTTGGCTTTATGGCATATCAACCCTTGTAGGTTATTTAATACCAAATCGACTTTACACACAAATAAATATATATGATTTGTTAACGCATTTTGTTGTTATAACTTTAAACGAACCTAAGCTTATTCTTTTGCACACAGTTAAATAGTTCCAAGTATTGCTATGCATCACGAACAACTCCATGAAACATCATTCATTTGTTTATAAATAATTAAATGATCAAACAGTTCTATTTCAGACAATTCAATTTAGGATAAGTCAAAGTTATATAGTTCCAAGTATTGCTATGTATCACTAACAATTCAATTAAATATCAGTTATTTGTTTACACACTGTTAAATGCTCAAACAGTTCTATTTCAAACAATTCAATTTAGCATTAGTCATTTGTTGAATTTCAAACAGTTCTATTTGACCTATCGATAAGACCTTATCAGGTGCTACCACTACAGGCCACAGTGGACCTGGAATCGATGGCAATAATGGAGTACTCCGCATTCCCCAAAGCTCCAGCATTACTAGAATCTCATCATCATATTATTTAGTGTCATATCCAGGGCATACGTTGTAGGGGGCTCTTATCCCTCTGCCCAGATGCAGTCCGTGTAGTCTACAGTCCCAGTCAACTGGGCCAGCAAAAAGCTGGAGAGCAAAAATGGGAAACGTCTATTCGGTTACCATCGTAGAGAAAGAATTATAAATTTTAACAAGCCTACGAGGTGCATACGATAAGTTTCCAGACTTTTTTCGTATGGGCATTTGAAATTGCCCTAGACTCTTGAAAATTCACTATGTTATTGCTATGCATCTTATGAGATGACTGACCAATTTCTAGGATTTCAGGTTCAAATGAACAGCTACAGCAGCAACTGGAATACACCCGACTAAAGCCTGATTGTCACAGCTGGTGAATTTCAAAAATGCAATCTGGACTTTAGAGGAACGATATGCAATAAAATTCTGTTTTAAACTTAGAAGAAATGCCATGCGATGAAAGCTAGATCTACTTCTATGACCCAGAGACCAAGAGACAGAGTTCCCAGTGGAAGTATGCTGTTTTAAACTTGGAAAAGATGCCACAGAAACGTATGGAATGCTTCAGACTGCTTTGCGACCATCTTACATGAATCGAGCATCAGTTTTTGAGTGGCATAAGAGATTCAAGGAAGGCACAGAGTATGTGAGGGATGATGAGAGGTGTGGGAGGAGTAAGAAAGTCACTACACCAGAGTTGATTGGCCAAAGGGTTAAGGTTAGGGTTACTATGTTGAGGTTTTAAGGGAGTTCAGGAAGAGATTCCTTGGGAAGAGGCCAGCACTCTTCAAATCGGGTCAGTGGCATTTCCACCAGGACAATGCACCACTCCACAACTCCATCCTTGTCACAGACTATTTGACCAAGATGGGCATCAAGACAGTTCCTCAGCCTCCATATAGTCCTGACCTTGCTCCTTGTGACTTTTGGTTATTCCCTAAGCCCAGAGACTGCCTTTATGAGACAATTGAGGAGATGAAAGAGACTGTGACGAAGGTCATTGACACGCTCACACAAGAGGACTTCCATGAGGCCTTCCAGAAGTTGTTGGAACAATACAACAAGTGCATTGCAGCCAGAGGAGATTACTTCGAGGTTTACTAGAGGTTCATATGTGTACTATCAATAAAAGTGCCCATACGAAAAAAGTCTGGAAACTTATTTAATGATCCTCGTATGTTCAATATATACGTATAAAGAGGATTTGGCAGTAAATAACCTACAATGGTTGTTATGCCATAAAACCAAACTAAACCAGACCAAATCAATCCACTTCTGAAGCTTTGGGGAATGCAGAGTACCTCTTCATTGCCATTGCCCCTAGTTCCACTCTGAACATTGAAGCCAGAAGAGATTACTTCGAAGGGGACTAGTGCCCATACGAAAAAAATCTGGAAACTTATCGTATGCACCTCGTATGACGTCATTCCTGAGATTTACCCATAACGTTTTATGTGCCAGTTATTTTACAGCGTCTATATACAATCTTTTTTCACGACCAGTCAAGTTTGCCCACCAGTGTTCTTTTCGTCCTCGTACTTCTAATTAGCACTAAATCCACCTGGGCTCAAGGTCAGATTTCTGGTCCAATTTAGACACAAGGCCATCCGCTCTGGACCTCCTCTCAACGCATACATTATATAACATTCTCGCTATTGTCTAGATGGTTTCAATTCTTAATCTCTCCATTTCTGCCAGTTTCATTTCCAGGTTATGGTTGACTTTTCCAGGGCTCCAACTACAACTGGTCGCACTGCCACCTTCATCTTCTGCGATTCTCTGGCAAGATCCAGGAATTGGTCTATTCTTTCACTTTCTTTTACTTTTACTCAATGGTCTACCAGGACGGCAAAATCTACAAGATGGCAAATTCTTCTTTTCTTGTTAGTTAATACAAGGTATACTCGTCTGGCCGGGACTGGGAGATCCGTTTGTTGGACAGATTCTGGTTTGTGCATTCCTTATGGATAAATTTTAGTCTCCTCCACTGTTCTGAGAGAATTACCTTCCTCGCACAATCTAATGCTATAATAATGTAATGTAAGAAATTATTATTATTATTATTATTATTATTATTATTATTATTATTATTATTTACTCCTTTAGAGTTTTTCATATCAGCGTTAGCCGATGGTCTTTCACTGGAGTCTGAGTGACAACATGTCTCCTCAGGTCTACAGGACTCTTCTCAGTATTCTGGTCGTTCTCAGTAATGCAGAAGTTTGGATGGTCTCCACTCGTCCGCCAACTTCCAAGTCCTCCAGTCCCTTTAGTAATCCTTTAGTTACTGTACCAAAAGCAACAATCACAATCGGTATAATTGTCACCAGCATGTTCCACAGTTTTTTCAAGATCGAGGTACTTATCCTTCTTTTCATATTCTTTCAGTTTTATTCTGTGTTCAGCGTGGACAGCAAAGTCGACAATTTTGCAATTTCTCTTCTTTTTTTTTTCTGTTAATCATTATTAGGTCTGGGTTCTGTGCGAGATTCTGTGATCCGGGTGTATGTCAAAGTCCCATAGGAGTTTATGTGTGTTATTTTCTAGGACAGGTGCTGGGTTGTGCATATACCGTTTGTTGGTATGGTCAAATTTAAATTTTTTGCACGTTTCACTGTGTCTAGTTGTTTATACCTTCTGCGCTGATTTGCTGCATTCGCTTATAATTATTATTATCTCATTAGAGCTTTTCACATCAGTGTTAGCCGATGGTTTTTCACAGGATTCTGAGTGACAGCAAGTCTCCTCAAGTCTTCAGGACTCTTCTCAGTATTCTGGCAGTTCTCAATAATGCTGTCGTTTGGATGGTCTCCACCCGTCCGCCAACTTTTAAGTCCTCCAGTCCCTTTAGTAATCCTTTAGTTACTGTTCCAAACGCACCAATTACAATTGGTATAATTGTCACTTGCATGTTCCACAGTTTTTTCAATTCCCTAGCAAGGTCGAGGTACTTAGCCTTCTTTTCACATTTTTTCAGTTATATTAGGTACTATTTACCAACCCCTCCGCTCGGGCAGGATATGACACAAGGTCAATTTTTAAGCGGAGTTTAACAGGTTTGAATTCAGAGTTTTCCTTCTCCTAGACTAGTTGCCTCACCAAGGCTGAAGAACCTAGTCCGTCCTACTATTTACCCATAGCTGGAGGGAGAATAAGGGGGTTCATACCTTTCCCAAGGGTATTTGCCCGAAAGTGAACGTAATAGCGCGACTGGAGTACGAACTCGCGTACTACGATTCCGCAGTTCATCGCTTTAACCATTACACCACGAGGACACCCCTTTCAGTTATATTAGGTGGTCAGCCGGACTGCAAAGTCGACAATTTCGCATTTTATCTTTTTTTGTAAATCATTGTTAGGTCTGGTCGAGATTCGGTGATCCGGGTGTATGTCAAAGTCCCATAGGAATTTATGTGTGTTATTTTCTACGACAGGTGCTGGGTTGTGTATTAACCATTTGCGATAATTTACTGCTTTCGATTATTATTATTATTATTATTATTATTATTATTATTATTATTATTATTATTCACTCCTTTGAGAGTTTTTTTTTACACCAGCGTTAGATGATGATTTCTCACTGGAGTTTAAGTGACAGCAAGTCTCCATATTATTATTATTTTTTTAAATTTTTATAATAGATTGTATTCTTTTTTTTTTTTTTTATTTCGCGTGAATTTTAGCAGTTAGCCTTCACTTGAATCCAGATGTGTATCTTTCGCTCTCAAGAATGCTTAATATTATTCTGGCTGATCATGCTTGTGCTGCGGTCAGTACGGTTTCAGTCCTTCATCGGATATCTTGCTTATCCTGTCTCTTTACAATTTAAAAAAATTGTTTTAAGGAATTCAAAAATTATTAGTACTGTTGCATTCATTTATTATTTGCTGGTGCCCGTGGAGCAATGGTTATCATCGTAGGAAATGGACACGGCGATACGAGTTCAAATCCTGGACGAGACTGATTGCATTTCACATAGCACTAATACCCTTGGGAAAGGTATGAATCCAATTATTCTCCCTCCAGCTATGGGTAAATAGTAGGGCGGACTAGGTTCTTCAACCTTGGTGAGACAACTAGTCTAGGAGAAGGAAAACTCTGAATTCAAACCTGTTAAACTCCGCTTAAAAAAGTCGACCTTGTGTCATATCCTGGCCGAGCGGAGGGCTTAGGTAAATATCATTAATACTGTTGCATTCATGTTCCGTGTTTTGTTTTGTTTTTTTCAGTTTTCAGACACATTTTTCGTATTCCTTTAATTTCACACAGTGGTTAGTCGGAACATTTAAGTCTACTATTCGACAAATTCTTTTTCAACTACTATATACAAAAAACAAAAACAAAAAATCGTTTAATATTCGGGCCAAGATTGGGTGATAGATTTTTATCTATAAATCCCAGAGTAGTTTTTGTTACAGGAGAAAGGACGGATTTTAGTTTTGCAAAAAGAGCAGCGATTCTTCTTCTTCTTCTTCTTCTTCTTCTGGGTGACAGCAAATCTCCATAAGTCTCCGGGACTCTGCTTAATGTTCTAGCAGATCTCAACAATGTTGTAGTATGGATAGTCTCCATACGTCCACTTATTTCCAAGTCCTCCTGTCCCTTTGACAATCCTTTGGTGACTGTACTGAGCGCGCCAATTACAATTGGTATCACCGTCACTTTCGTATTCAGTAGTTTTTTCCAGTTCTCTAGCAAGGTCTAGGTACTTATCTCTTTTTCCGCTTTATTTCAGTTTCCCTCAAGTGATCTGCCGGAACAGCAAAGTCCACTAATCGGCTGGTTCTTTTGTTTTATTGACTGCCATTAGATCTGGTCGTCTGGCAGGGATTAGATGATCCGTTTGTATCTCAAAATCCCAAAGAATATTCTGTGTCTCATTCTCCAGAACTGATTCTGGGTTGCGCATATACCATTTTTTCGTATGTTCATATTTAAATTTCTTGCACAATTCTGGGTTTATCACCTTTGCCACCCAGTCATGTCTACTCTTATATTCTCTAAGTGCTAATTTACGTCATTCGCTAATAATTTGATTGATCGTTTCGTCTTTATCTCCACGTAATCTACATCTCCTGTTTTGTTGCGTCTTATCTATTTTTGCTTTGATATGGTTGGTCCTTATGGCGTTGTTTTGTTCTGCTATTAGAAGAGACTCAGTTTCTTTCTCAATGTTTTCCTTTCTTTGCCACGTCCACGTTTTCTCGCAAGAGATTTCGCTTGTTAGTCGCTAAAAACGTCCATAGAATTGTTTTTCTTCCTATTTATTCTACTCCTTGGGCGTTTTTCACATCAGCGTTAGATGATGGTCTTTCACTGGAGTTTAAGTGATAACAGGTCTCCTAAAGTCTACAGGACACTTCTCAGTATTCTAGCCGATCTCAACAACGCTGTAGTTTGGACAGTCTCCACCCTTCCCGTTATTTCCAAGACCTCCAGTAATTGTACCAATCCTTTGGTAGCTGTGTACTAAGATCACCAATTATAATTGGTATAAACATCACTTTCATATTCAACAGTTTTTTCGGTTACTTAGCAAGGTCGAGATATTTATGCTTCTTTTCACTTTCTTTCAATTTTACTCGGTGGTCTGCTGAAACAGCAAAGTCCACAATTTTGCAAGTTCTCTTTTTTGTTGATTATTATAAAGTCTGGTTGTCTGGTAGAGATTAGATTATCTGTTTGTATCTCAAAATCCCAGAGGAGTTTGTGTGTCTCATTCTCAAGGACAGATACTGGTTTGTGCATATGCCATTTTTTTCGTATCGCCAAATTTAGATTTCTTTCACAGATCCCACATCACCTTACTCACCCAGTTGTGTCTAGTCTTATACACTTTCTATGCTAATTTGGTGCATTCGCTTGTTATGTGATTAATCGTTTCGTTTCTATCATCACATAATCTACATCTGCTGTTGGTTGCGTCGAATCTATTCTTGCTTTGACATAGTTTGTCCTTATGGCGTTGTTTTGTACTGCTATCAAAGAAGATTCAGATTCTCTCTTAAGGTTTCTTTTATATAGTCATGGCCAAGTCTTCTCGGGTGAGATTTCTTTGGGACTCTTCTCAGTATTCCGGCTGATCTCATCAGTGCTGTAGTTTGGATGGCCTTGATTCATCCTCCGATTTCTAAATCTTCCAGCCCCCATTCCAAGCCACTGGGGACCATTCGAAGAGCACCATTTACTGTTACTTCATGTTCTACAATTTGCACAGATATAAAGAAAAAACTGGATCAAAATAGATAAACTTTATTTATTTTTTACAACAGAAGGATAATTGTCTAAATGAGGATTCCATTCCTATCACTTCAAGCTTCAATTTACATTCATGATCAATAAATATAGAAATTTCTTCTTCTTCTTCTTCTTCTTATTATTATTATTATTAGTAGTAGTAGTAGTAGTAGTAAAGAGTAAAAATCTAAAGTGATGACAAGAACGAACCTTTCAGAGTTGGTATATTTCTCTTTTTCTCCTTTGTCGAAATATCATAAAATTTTACTCACATAACAATTTAGAATCTAACCGACGAATGGTACTATTTACCCAACCCCTCCGCTCGGGCAGGATATGACACAAGGTCAATTCTTTAAGCGGAGTTTAACAGGTTTGAATTCAGAGTTTTCCTTCTCCTAGACTAGTTGCCTCACCAAGGCTGAAGAACCTAGTCCGTCCTACTATTTACCCATAGCTGGCGGGAGAATAAGGGGGTTCATACCTTTCCCAAGGGTATTTGCCCGAAAGTGAATGTAACAGCGCGACTGGAGTACGAACTCGCGTACTACGATTCCGCAGTTCATCGCTTTAACCATTACACCACGAGGACACCTCTAACCGACGAATGGTGCACCATTTTTTCTTGGTCTATAACATCTTTATTGTTTCACTACTTTTCTTTTTTCGCTGGATCATTTCTTTCTTTATATATATATATATATATATATATATAATCTGAAGAGGCGAAGAGAATATTCTTCGTCGAAATAAATTCATAATGACGCTTTTACGGTGATTGAGTTTTCTTCCACTTCCATTATTGACGATCTGTATGTGAGTTTTCTTATATACACCTTGAAAGGCATATATATAATAAATGCCATACATTGAGCACTCCTATAGATTTATATGAAATCCTTCATATATTCGATATACGAATATTCCACCCCAAACAGCCTTCAGACTTAGACTGGATATTACTAACACACTCACACACACACACACACACACATATATATATATATATATATATATATAATGAATGAAATTAGAACGCCCAGTGTTGTTTTTCTTCCTATTCGTTATTATTCTACTCCTTGAGAGTTTTTCACATCAGCATTAGTTGATAGTCTTTCACTGGAGTGTGACGACAGGTCTCCTCAAGTCTACAGGACACTTCTCAGTATTCTGGCAGATCTCAACAACGCTGTAGTTTGGACAGTCTCCACCTGTCCTGTTATTTCCAAGTCCTCCAGTAATTGTACCAATCCTTTGGTGACTACCAATTATAATTGGTATAAACATCACTTTCATATTCAACAGTTTTTTCAATTACTTAGCAAGGTCGAGTTATTTATCCTTCTTTTCGCTTTCTTTCGATATTACTCAGTAGTCTGCTGAAACAGTTTGAGTAACACTATAACGGCAAGTTCAGTAAAAGAATGAAAGACACGAAGTGTTAAGAAAGCATAAAATGTAAGATTAATAACTCCTAGTTTCACGTTTCAGATCATCAGGAAGATTCGTACTTCATATATATATATATATTTATTTATATATATATTTGTGTGTGAGTGAAATTTTGAATACATCATCATCATATCGCGCTGGTAGCACGGATATCCCTGACCCTCTCTCACCACTCCTCCCTATCGTTCATCGCCCTAGGTAGGTCTTCAGGACATCCCGTATCCTCACATAGCTGCTGAATGTATGTTCGTGCTGGTCGTCCTGCTTTTGCACGGCCATGTGTGGGGGTCCATAAGAGTACATCTCTTGAGTTCGTCCCTGCTTCTCCAACAGTGTCCTGGATGTCTGGTTCGTCTAACTTGAATAGTTTTCGTGATAGGGGGCAGGTGGCCGTACAGTTGGTGTCTTGTGGGGTGTTGCCGCCAGGACTTGTTCAAGATTGCACGTAGCATTCTTGTGTAATTGCCGTAATTGAATACATATATATATATATATATGTGTGTGTGTGTGTGTGTGTGTTGCATTTTATATACATGAATTATTATTATCAAGTCCTTTTCGAGTTTTACACTACAGCGTTAGTTGATGGTTTCTCACTAGAGTTTGAGTGACAACAGGTCTCCTCAAATCTCAAGGACTCTTCTCAGTATTCTGGCCAACCTCAGCAAATCTGTAGTTTGGACAGTCTCCACACGTCCTGTTATTTCAAAGTCCCCTAGTCCTGGTAATAATCCTTTGGTAATAGTATCAAGAGTAACAATTATAATTGGTGTAATCGTCACTTTTATGTTCCACAGTTTTTTTCAATTCCATAGCCAGGTCGAGGTACTTATCCCTCTTTTCACATTCTTTCAATTTTACTCTCTGGTCAGCCGGGACTGCTGAGCCCACAATTCTGCAAGTTCTTTTTTAGTTGTTGTTGATTATTATAAGATCTGGTCGTCTGGCCGAGATTAAGTGATCCGTTTGTATCTCAAAATCCCAGAGAAGTCAGTGTATCTCATTCTCTTGAACAGATTCTAGGTTGAGCATATACCATTTGTTCTTATGATCAAACTTCAACTTCTTGCGCAATTCCCAGTGGAACACCATGCCCACCCAGTCGTGCCTAGTCTTATACTCTTTCTGTGTTAATTTGGTGCTTTCGCTTATTGTGTCATTGATCATTTCGTCTCTTTCATTACGTAAACTACATCCGCTGTTGCGTTGCGTCTTATCTATTCTCGCTTTTATATCTTAAGTCCTCATGGAGTTGTTTTATATTATCCTTATTATCATAATTATTATTACACATTTCTCAATCTAATCATAACTTCGACTTTAATTCTATTAAGATGCTCATTTACATCCATAATAAAAGTCTAAGACGAATTTTCGAAGCCGCTGCTATCTCATTCTTTAATTCCCTAAATACTCATCCTGACTTTTATAATATTTCTCCTTACTTGAGCAAATCCATTTTAAATAGTCACAATATATTCCACCTTTGGTTCAGCAGAACCGAAACGCTATAGTGTCGACTTCTCAATAAATCTTTCCTTCCACTTGGATTGCATTGTAATCAATTTTTCTCTACATGTCGGATTACAAGCCATTGTTTACTTCCAATTATTTTAATTCTTGCGAATTTTTCCCACCAGCCTTTTCTGGTGGTTTTTCACTGGATTCTGTGTTATAGCAAGTCTCCTTAGGTCTCCAGAACTTTTCTCAGTATTCTGGCCAATCTCAACGATGGTGTAGTCTGCATGGTCTCAATTTGTCGTCCGATTTCCAACTCTTCCAGTCTTCTATTCATGTCTTTGGTTACCGTACCAAACGCGCGAATGACGATTGGTATCAGTGTTGCTTTCATGTTCAACGGATTTTTTTTAGTTCTCTGGAAATGTTTATCATTATTATTATTTGGCTCCTTGAGACTTTTTCACAACAACGTCAGCTGATGATTTTTCACTGGAATTTGAGTGACTAACCACCTGCCCCCTATCACGAAAACTATTCAAGTTAGACGAACCAGACATACAGGACACTGCTGGAGAAGCAGAGATGAACTCATAAGAGATGTACTCTTATGGATCCCCACACATGGCCGCGCAAAAGCAGGACGACCAGCTCGAACGTACATTCAGCAGCTATGTGAGGATACAGGCTGTTGTCCTGAAGACCTACCTAGGGCGATGAACGATAGGGAGGAGTGGCGAGAGAGGGTCAGGGATATCCGTGCTACCAGCGCGATATGATGATGATGAAGTGTTATAAAATATCCGAGGGATTTCGGTTCATGCCTTTGAGTTTAGTTAGGCTGAGAACCTTTCGGCTCAGCACATGGGTTAGTTAGGTGCAACATTGAAGCAGGTATTAACGCGGGTGAGCGCGGGTGGATGGAGGTGTCACTCAGATGTCATAATAGTCCGAGACGATACTATTTACCAACCCCTCCGCTCGGGCAGGATATGACACAAGGTCAATTTTTAAGCGGAGTTTAATAGGTTTGAATTCAGAGTTTTCCTTCTCCTAGACTAGTTGCCTCACCAAGGCTGAAGAACCTAGTCTGTCCTACTATTTACCCATAGCTAGAGGGAGAATAATTGGATTCATATCTTTCCCAAGGGTATTAGTGCTATGTGAAATGCAATCAGTCTCGTCCTGGATTTGAACTCGTGTCGCCTTGTCCATTTGCTACGGCGATAACGACTACACCACGGGCACCTCCGAGACGATACTGGGTGACAAGGTGCAGGTGACGACATGCACCGAAAGCGCGTGGAGGTTTGTGTGAGAATTTGAAGAAAATAAGAGTCGGGTACTAGACGCCAAACGAGAAGGATTGACTTTTGGAGCTCGCAGACGCGAGGCGAACTTGCGCCCTATGGGGGCCGCTCGAGATGGGGGCCAAATGAATAAGACAGCATAGAAGATTGTGTCTCTCCTCCTTACGTCGAAACCTTTAACTCAAAGTTAATAAAAAGGTTTCGTACCTGAACAAGAAGTCGTTACGTGTTTCCGAATTTCGAGATTCCTATGTTCTATCGTAATCAACATTCGATGTCCATTTCACCCATTTCGCACATAGCGTTAATTGCAAATATGGTACATAAGTCTCTTCAAGTCCCTTGGACGCTTTTCTGTGTTCTGGCCGATCTTAATGCTGTGGCTATCTGGGTGGTCTCCACATGTCCTTTAATTTCTAAGTCTTCCTGTCCCTTTACCAAGCCATTGGAGTTTGTTCCGAGCGCACCAATTACAGTTGGTATTACCGTCATTTTCATGTTCCATAGTTATTATTATTATTATTATTATTATTATTTACTCATCAGAGTTTTTCACATCAGTGTTAGCTGATGGTTTTTCACTGAAGTTCGAGTGACAGCAAGTCTTCTCAAGTCCCCAGCACTCGTCTTAGGATTCTGGCCGTTCTCAGCAATGCTGTCATTTGGATAGTCTCTACCCGTCCGCCAATTTCCAAGTCCTCCAGACCTTTTAATAATCCTTTAGTTATTGTGCCAAAAGCACCAATCACAATTGGCACAATCGTCACTTTCATGTCCCACAGCTTTTTCAATTCTTTAGCAAGGTCGAGGTACTTATCCTTTTTTTTGTTCACATTCTTTCAGTTTTATTCAGTGGTCCGCCGGGACAGCAAAGTCGATAATTTTGCAAATTCTCTTTTTTTTTTTTTGTTGATTATTATCAGGTCTGATCTTCTGGCCGGGATTAGGTCATCCGTGTGTATGTCAAAGTCCCATAGGAGTTTATGTGTCATTTTCTAGGACAGATGCTGGGGTGTGCATATACCATTTGTTCGTATGGTCAAATTATTATTATTATTATTTACCTAAATACCAGCATCAAATCTTTTTAACGTCGATGCTGCTCTCAGCCAAGCTTAGTATGATATAAGGCTACTGGTATGAGGGTTACCAACCGAGGACCAAATCACTAGTAATAGCTAGTGAAACTTTGTTTATCATTACACTATGATAAGGCTTTCTTTGTATCTTTCCAAATGTTCATGATATTTACTAAATGAAGCACTCAGTGAGTGTCGATCTCGCTATAGTAGTTTACTAACCTCTAATCTGGTATAATTATTATTATTATCATTTATTTATTTTTTACAATGTCTCTTTCGTTAATTTTCTCAAAATCATTTCACAAGATGATAACTAAAATAACTAAAAAATCAATAAGGAAGACCAACAAAAACTAGAAACACACACACACACACACACACACACACAGATATATATATATATATATATATATATATATATAAACTATTTATTCGTGACAAACACTGGTAAGTTGGTGAGACGTAATTTTCCGCTCTTGAACGTCATAAACAGAAGGGGGAATGAAAACAAGTAACGTAAATAGCAGCTAAGAAAACATTTTCTTTTCTTTAGAACATCTATTATTGAATGTGGGCATAGAAAGACGCCTAAAGGTTGATTAGAGGTGAACTGTTCAGAAAAGGGTGGGGCTGCCCAGTCGTTTAGTCATTAGCTGATGCAATAAAGGACGTTCAGAATATTTCATTAGTGGCTTCCTTATATTCACTTTTAATAATGTAGAGAATATTTTAATTAAACGGCTTCAGCAAACCACCGTAAAGTAATGGTTATCAAGTTAGTCCCAAATACTGAGTGGTGAGTTCGATTCTTACTGGGTACCTTAAATTCTAATTCAGTAAATAACTGATTGAATTATTTCTTTATCATAATCGATTTTGTTTTGTTTTGTTTTGTTTTGGGCTGATTTTTTCTGCAGTAGACTAGGGTTGGTTAGTTGGTTGATTTTATGGTACATCAACTCTTGTGACTAATTTAATGCAAAATCTGGTTTAAAAATTTGAATATTTTAAATATATATGATTTGTTAATAAATAGTTTGTAGGTAACATTAAAAAAATCTCTTCAGTTTGTACACAGTTACATGGTTTCAAGTACGGTTGGTTAATTGGGTGTTTTTTATGGCATATCATATGTAGGTTATTTAATGCCAAATTTATTTTTATATAAACAATCTGTTCTATTTCAAACATTTCATTTTAGCATGAGTACACAGTTTAATTATGAAAAACAGTTCTATTTCAAGCAATTCAGTTTTGACAAACAGTTCTAATTCATCTAATTCAGTTTAGTATAAGTATAGATTTTGTTTACACACAGTTAAATGTCAAAACAGTTCTATTTAAAATAATCCAGTTGAGCATAAATACGCAGTTTAAATATAAGTACACAGTTTAATACTTAAAAACATATTTCAAGCTATTCTATTTAATAAAACAATTCTAATTCAATCAATTCAGTTTAGTATAAGTATAGTTTTTTTTCCAAACACAGTTAAAGGTCAAAACAGTTCTATTTCAACAGTTCAGTTTTGTGTAAGTACAGTTTCAACGTCAAAAACAGTTCTATTTCAAATAATTCAGTTTTGCATAAGTACGCCGTTTACATGTCAAAACAGTTCTATCTCGAGCAATTCAGTTTAGCATAAATACGCAGTTTAAATATCCAAACAGTCCTATCTTGACCAATACAGTTTATTTCTATTTTTCTCATGGATAGGACCCTATCAGGTGCTCCCATTCCGGGTTAGAGTGGACCTGGGAGCGATAGCGAATGAAGGGTTACTTCACATTTCCCAAAGCTCCAGTATTACTGGAGTCTAACCGTCAGACTGCTTAGTGTCGTAAGCAGGACACTCGTTAGGCGAGTCTTACCCCTCTGCAGAGGTGCAGTCGGTGTATTCTACAGCCATAGCCGACTGGGCAAATCAAGTCTGGTTATCTAACGCTAATTTGGTACAGTTAAATGGTTTCAAGTATTTCAATCTAACACTTACAATTCTATTTGCACTCTGTTTTGCTATCTTTTATAAATAATTCAATTTAACATCAATCATTTTTGGCTCTTAGTTTAATAGTTATGATCTACTACACCTCGGAGTTGTAGCTATTGAAAAGGGGGCCTTCGGGTTGCCCTCTGGTTGCACCCGACTACATACTTATTTGATGCATAGAGGGAACCCAAACAGGTACAATTATTGTTGGGTATCACCTAACTTTTCAGCATAATGAGCTGTTCCATCTGCCATATATGGCAGTGGCAGAGATCAGTCTGGGAACAATAAGCCTCCGAGTCAGACCAGAAGAGCCGTTCCTATTGTTGAAGTATATCATTACTCTATCACTAATCCTACGTTCTTATTACTAACAGTCTCTCTCTTGTAAATACTCTTTCCTGTAAATATAACTATTTACCTTACATATCGTGGTTTGTCTTATTATTACTACAACTTGTGTTCACTAACCAGAACACAACAATTATTTTGGGTCTGAGGGAACCTTGCAGTAAAGACAATGAAGGGGTACTCCACATTCCCGAAAGCTCCAGGACTGGAGCCTCACATTCAGATGCAGTTTAATTTCGTATCTAGGATACTTGTTGCGGGGACTTCTGCTGGGGTTCAGTCGACCTATTCTATAATCTCAGACTTGGCTGTGGTGTAAAATAAGACACCTTCTTAAATTGGGAGTATAAGTGTAACGTAATGGTCAAGGGATTTCGGTTCATGCCTTTGAGTTTAGTTAGGCTGAGAACCTTTTGGCTCAGCACATGGGTTAGTTAGGTACAACTTGATACAGATGTTAACACGCGCGTGGGTGTGTCCACAGAGCGGACGTGCCACTCAGATATGTCACAATAGCCCGAGATGACAGAACGGGGTGACAGGGTGCTGTTGACGTCACGCACCGGAAGCGCGTGGATGTTTGTGGGAGATTTGAAGAAAGTTAAGAGAGTTGAGTACTAGACGCCAAACGAGGAGGTTCGACTTTTGGAGCGCGCAGACGCGAGGTAAACTTGCGCCCTATGAGGGCCGCTCGAGATGGAGGCCAAATGAATAAGACAGCGTAGAAGATTGTGTCTCTCCTCCTTATGTCGAAACCTTTAACTCAAAAGCAATAAAAAGGTTTCATACCTGAACAAACAAGTCGTTACGTGTTTTCGAATTTCGAGATTCCTATGTTCTTTGTGTTCTGCGTTATGTATATATGTAATGAACGTCCCATGTACATTTCGCAAATGGCCGTATTTACCTATAGTACATAAGTTCGATGGCAAAGAAATTCTCTAATATCGTTACATCGTACCAAAATTAGCTAAGTAAATATCTCTTACGTATACTCGTACGACCCTTGGAAAAAATACGGAATTAGCACACTTAGACGATTTTTATGTTGACTTTATAGCTCTGCCTTTAATTAATTATTTATTTATTCATTTAACAGTAAATTAAATGATAACAGATGAGACGAAACACATTTTTTTAATTTAATTGCTGAAAACTCTGACTTCATAAAATATTTTTTTATCAGTATCATCTGAAAGTTGTGCTGACTGCACAGTCCTCTCTCTCTCTCTCTCTCTCTCTCTCTCTCTCTCTCTCCCTCTCTCTTTTTCTCTCTCCCTTCATCTGTCCCTATCTTCCATCACTTCCGGTAGGCCCTTTAGACTGCATCCAGTTTCCGCACAGCGGTGATGCTTGTAAGTATTTGCGTAAGAGGACATCGTTTATGAGTTCGTCCTAACAGCATTTTGCCCTGTCGGCTGGGGCTGTAGAATACACCTCCACAGCGGGAAAAGATCCCCCCCGACCAGTGACCTGTTTATGACACTAAACAATCTGATGGTGAGGTTCCAGTGATCATGGAGCTTTTGAAAATGCAGAGTACTTTTTCATTGTAATCGCTCCCAGGTCCACTCTGGCCTGTAGTGGTAGCATCTGATAGAGTCCTATCTATGGGTGAAATAGAACTAAACTGCATACCTATGCTAAACTGAATTGCTTGAAATAGAACTGTTTTAACTTGTAAATTGCGTACTCATGGTAAAGGGAGTTGTTTGAAATAAAACTATTTCCCCATGCTTAAGAGACACGGTTTTTTTTAATACTTTCTCGATCCCGGAAGTCACGTGGTACGAGCCACTATACAATATGTATGAAATGGATTTGGCATTAAATAACCTACAAAGGTTGATATGCCATAAACCCAAACAAAAACAAACAAACTTTACAGCATTGTCCCTCATGTCCTGTTTGTCTTACTTGGATGGTTTGTTATATGCGAAGTAGTTAGCCGTACAACTGCTGATTTGTGGGGTAACGCTTCCAGGATTCAAGGCTGAACGTAGTATTCTTGTATAGTTACTATCCAGCGTTTTCTCTATATGGTATGTTAGTGGGAATTAGGTGCATGCATATATTAGTTTTGACATACATGGTGCCTTCAATAAGTGCCAGGACCTTTTTGGTACAGGCATTTAAAATTGACATAGACTCTTGAAAATTCAGTATATTATTGCTATACATCTTATGAGATGACTGACCAATTTTTATGATTTCAGCTTGAAATGAACAGCTACAGCAGCCATTGGAATACACCCTACTAAACCCTGATTGTCACAGCTCGTGAATTTCAAATATGCCATCTGGACGTCAGGACACTTTAGAAGAATGATATGCAATAAAATTCTGTTTTAAACTTGGAAAAAAATGCCACAGAAACGCATAGAATGCTTCAGACTGCTTTTTGAGTGGCATAAGAGATTCAAGGAAGGCAGGGAGTCTGTGAGTGATGATGAGAGGTGTGGGAGGAGTAAGGAAGTCAATACACCAGAGTTGATTGGTCAAAGGGTCACAGACTATTTGACCAAGATGGGCATCAAGACAATT
Organism: Sepioteuthis lessoniana; assembly: GCA_963585895.1. Lineage (NCBI taxonomy): Eukaryota > Metazoa > Mollusca > Cephalopoda > Myopsida > Loliginidae > Sepioteuthis > Sepioteuthis lessoniana. The sequence goes on along the minus strand of OY757913.1, from coordinate 17,352,660 downwards.
CCTCACCCTCTCTATTGCCCAGACCTTGTCTCCCGTGACTTTTGGTTATTCCCTAAGCTCAGAGGATGTCATTATGAGACAATTGAGGAGATGAAAGAGGCTGTGACGAAGGTCATTGACACGCTCACACAGGAGGACTTCCATGGGGCCTTCCTGAAGTTGTTGGAACGGTACAACAAGTGCATTGCAGCTGGAGGAGGTTACTTTGAAGGGGACTAGAGTTTCATGAGTGTACTATCAATAAAAGTGCCAATAGGAAAAAAGTCTGGAAACCTATTTAATGATTCTCGTATTTACGACTTGGAAGAAATACGGTTTTATTTTATCGGATTGATCAGATTTCAATATGATCAATAACCTGTCAATAGCATTACACGCTTTTGCTAAACATGTTGATATCTCTTTCAGTAGATGAGATGATTCTTTCAAGGTATGTAAAAGGTCTTCTGATTTTATGTAACGTAATTGAACGGCTTATAGAAAATTGAAATTGGGGAAAGAGAAACAGGAAAAAAATAAGAAGGAAAAGAACGTTTGTTGTATGCAGACAGGGTATCTGCGAGCAACCAATTGACCCCTATGTGACTCAAACCAAAGAATTCGCTGTAGGTCAGCCAGTCATGGGTGAATGACTTAGGTAATCAAAATTATTTGATAAAAAACCAGGGATTGTGAAAGCAGGTAGACACAACAGGTAGAAATAAAAGGTTGAAACAGGTTTGAACAGGAGAATTCGAGCGGCCTGCAAAAAGGTTTGATTTCTTTGTTTAATGGTATATCAACCTTCCTGGGTTATTTAATGCCAAAGCCATTCTTCTAGAAGAACAGTGGTGGTGCTATTTAACCCATATCTGGGAGGATAAGGAGTTCCATGCCTTTCCCAAGGTATTTGTCCGACAGTGAACGTAATAGCGCGACTGGAGTTCAAACTCGCGTGCTACGATTTCGCAAACCATCGCTTTAACCATTATAACATGTGTTGTATTTTGGCCTTCGATCGGCCAAAAATGCCATTCCAAGGTGATGCACCGGAAGGAGGTAACACATTCTAATGGCAGTTATGAGAGGAAATCGCGTGGGCGAAAATTGGCTGATGAAATGGGACGGGGTAAAAAATTCCCATGGTACACTCATAGACTGATGTACCGGAAGAGAGTGACCTGTGAACTGCATGACAGTTATTTCCGCTTAATGACGATCAAACATGCGATTCCAAAGATGGAGTAGGCGACTGAGTGGGTGTTGGACTATTATATAACTCAGTCAAGACAGAAGTTGCAGTTAGAGATCGGACGGAGTTATAGACGAGATGTGGTAAGGAAAGACACACCAGGCCGAAGGGGCTCGGGGCCCCGATCGAGTTGGGGTCCAGAGAAGTTGCTGAATAAGACGTAATAGAGAAAGCCAGCAGAGTGAGCCCCCGGGCCTCCGGTTGAGCAGCCCTGGAGAACGAGAAAGACACAACGCTGACGGCCATAACAGTGGGGTTCAGAATATTGCAGTTTCTGTTCGGTCTCCAACTCCCTCTCACACGCAAACCTTGAGTAACCCTTTCAAACGTTACAAATAAAGTGAGAGGTACATATATTTTTCTAAAGAAGGCTTCCTGCGTCTGTTTTAATATTGTGTCGTTGTGACACTGCATTTAAGAGTATAACACATGGAGACACCTCTACGGCAAAAAGGGAAGTCGGGTTTAAGTTGAATCCAAAAGAGAAGCCGTGCCTTTTTTTTATAGAAAAGATTAACCAGTCTTTCTCTCTCTCTCTTATCGGACAGCTCACGGTAGCAAGCCAATTATAAATCCTTGTGCTCGGAATAAGGAACCCTTAGAAAATATGTAAGTGTTCATGTTTTTCTATGTCAACCTTCGACATATGCCTGAGCGACCACGTGGTATACCTGTCCCTACCTACGCTACATTTAGACGCTTGCTTCTTAGAGGGGAGATGGCTTTTTCGCATTTGAAACGCATAAAATTGGATTTATTTGCGTTCACACAGTAGTCAATGCCACCAGCTATTTGTTTTAGGTTAAACAAACAGATATGGACAAACCTAATGTCAAGAAACGGTAATGATTGGTTGGTTTTTATAGCATATCAAGCTTTTTAAGTTATTTAACGCCAAATCTATTTTCATCTAAATAATCAGTTGTATTTAAAACAATTCAGTTTAGCATGAATACACAGTTTAATCGTTAAAAACACTTCTTTTTCAAGCTATTCAGTTTATTCAAAAAGTTATATATAACAATTCAGTTTAGTGTAAGTACAGTTTCAATGTCAAAAACAGTTCAACTTCAAACGATTCAGTTTAGCATTAATACGCAGTTTAAATGTAAGTACAGTTTAATTGTCAAAAACAATTTCTATTTCAAGCGGTTCAGTTTAGTCAAGCAGTTCGAATTTAGCTAATTCAGTTTAGTATAAGTACATATTTTGTTTACACACAGTTACATGTCAAAACAGTTCTATGTTAAACAATTCAGTTTAGTGCAAATAGTTTCAGTGTCAATAACAGTTCTCTTTCAAATAATTCAGTTTAGCATAAGCACGCAGTTTAAAATGTAAATCCCCAGCTATGGGTTAAATAGTACTACTACTGTTCTTCTAGGAGAATAGCTTTGGCATTAAATAACCTACAAAGATTGATATGCCATAAAACAAAGAAACCAAACCAAACCAATCCAAGAAACCAAAATGTAAGTAAGGTTTAATCGGCAAAAGCATTTGTATTTCTAGCCATTCAGTTTAATCAAACAATTCAGTTTAGCATAAGTATGCCGTTAGTTCTATTTAACCCATATATAGCGCCCGATCAGGTGCTAACGCACCGAGCCAGACTGGACCTGGGAGCAATGTTAACGAAGGGGTGCTCCGCATTTCCCAAAGCTCCAGTATCACTGGGACCACACCACCAGATTGTTTAGCGTCATATTCAGGACACTCGTTGGGGGAAGGGTATTTGCCCGAAAGTGAACGTAATAGCGGGACTGGAGTTCGAACTCGCTTACTACAATTCCGCAATCGATCGCGTTAACCATTACACCTCGGGGACACCCAAGAATCAGAAAAGAAATCTATTGACAAACACTTGGATTTAATACTTGGTTGCCCCTCCTTAAAGCTTTTATGGTAGGCTTAATTCTTTCTGACAAGAATTTCACTCATTTAAAGCTTTATTCTTTATCAAAATGGTTCCACCTTTTTCGAATTGTGTTTATAGATTTTATAATGTGTTGATTTTTTTTCATGGTTTGAAGATTAACTTAGCAATTTTAGTCTGAGGGTTATCGGATGAAAGCTAACAAATTCCTCTAATAGATTCCAAGTGAATAAAAAATCTGTTACAACTTTGGTTACAACAGGCATGATTCTCGGCATTACTTTAATTCTATGTTGATTGGTTCGTTGGGGTTTATGGCATATCAACCTTTGTAGGTTATTTAACGCCAAATCCATTTTTATGCAAATAGTCAGTTCTATGTCAAAGAAATCAGTTTAACATAAGTACACATTTTAAATGTCAATAAGTACAGTTTATGCAAATAGTTCTTTTTCAAACAATTCAGTTTTGGATAAGTACGCAGTTTAAATGTAAGTACAGTTTTATTGTGAAAAACATTTCTATTTCAAGCTATTCAGTTTAGTTAAGCAGTTCTAATTCAGCTAATTCAGTTTAGTATAAGTACAAATTTTGTTTACACACCGTTAAATGTCAAAACAGTTCTATATTAAACAAATCAGTTTAGTGTAAGTACAGTTTCAAAGTCAAAAAACAGTTCCATTTCAAATAATTCTGTTTAAATGTAAGTACGGTTTAATTGTCAAAAGCATTTCTATTTCAAGCTATTCAATTTAGTGAAAGAATTCAGTTTAGCATAAGTATGCCGTTAGTTCTATTTAACCCATAGAAAGGGCCCTATCAGGTGCTACCACTCCGGGTCAGAGTTGACCGTGGAGCAATGGCTATGAAGGGGTGCTCCGCATTCCCCAAAGATTGTTTAGTGTCATATCCAGGACACTCATTGGGGGTGTGTCTTACTCCTCTGCAGAGGTGTAGTCGGTGTATTCTACAGCCCCAGCCGACTGAGCAAACTTTAATTCTAAATCCTTTTTGAACACTTTTTTAGATTTAGATCTTATAACATCATAATCCATCAGATTGGCAAATTCAAAATACAAAAAGACAACAGCTAGATATATATTTTTTGAAAGTCCGAATACATGAACAACGTTTTGCAAATACTTAGCTATCGGCTCCAAATAGTAATTTGAAATACTCGCCAAGAGCAAAACGGTCGATTTTTTTTATTGAAATTAAAAAATCGATTTTTGTTAATTTTATTTTCAAAATTTTATTTTCAATTCAAAGAGAGAACATTGAAATTTAAAACATTTAAATAATAAAAAGTATTTGAATTTAAATAAAATCTGTTTTTAAATTATCAAAAAATTAGATAAAAAAGCGCAATTACCTTAACTCAGCAGCCAATATATAATTTTAAGATCATTAATTATTTTCCATAAATGATTTTTCCTACCATTATATTTAAGAGAATGTTTAATTTTCGAGACCGGGAAGACTTAAGGTTATTTAATTTATCCTGTTAGGGAGATTTTTTTTTTAATTTACGGAGTATAAATCAAAATGGTGGAAAGAAGGTCGTGATAGTTTAATCTTTCAAACGAGAAGCAGTTTTTATTGGGGGCGGACTTTAAAAATCAGCATTCGAAATCCTGACTTTTACCTAGGTTAGAACTCCAGCAATTGATATCAATGTGATCAGCCTGGTTACAAGTATTTAGTGAGCCTAGCATTGATGAATGGGATCATGGCTAAAGGGTTATCCCCGTAGGAAGTGGACTCGATGAAGCAAGTTTAAAACCTGAACGAGGATGTTAAGATTTACATAATAACTCCAGGAAAGGTATGAATCCAATTATTCACCTCTCAGTTATTGTTAAATAATAGGGCAGACTTGGCCTATTTATGTTGGTATGGAAACCAGTCTAGAAGCGGGTATCCTCGTGGTGTAATGGTTAAAGCGATGGACTGCGGAATCGTAGTAAGCGAGTTTGAACTCCGGAAGCGCTATTATGTTCACTTTCGGACAAATACCCTTGGGAAAGGCATGAACCCTCTTATCCTCTTAGTTATGGGTTAAACAGCACCACTACTATTCTTTTAGACGAATGGCTTTGGCATTAAATAACCTACAAAGGTTGATATGCCATTAAACAAAGAAACCTAAAACCAGTCTAGAAGGAAAATTCTGAATTTAAACAATTTCTTGATCTGGAAAGGGAGCGTCGCCTGCCCAAGTCAAACGAAATGAGTTTAGTCCACCCATGACCAAATCTAGTTACAGGTCCAAGGTTCAAGATTAGCAATACTCAGTGAAACTTGATCTCACTAGATGTATATATATATATATATATTTATTTTTTTTTTTTTGTAGAGGAGTTATATTCTGAATTGAATTACCATGACCAGAAAATCCGGCGAACACTCACGTACGACATACGGAAATACTGGACAGCTGTTTCGACTTTATTAGATTTCATCATCAGTGTATACCATGATCTCCACCACTGGAGATCAAACCAGTGACCACAGAACCGAAACTCTACAACTGAGCCAAGAGTCCTTATCACACGCAAGTGACGCCAAATTAACTAATCGATATCATTATATTAACAATTGTCTTCTTATTAACTGAGTATCAACTTGTTTTGTACAAAATTAAACAGACGCATATAAAAGATGAGAAAACTGCTTCGTGCCAATGGAGTCTTCTTGGTTGGTTCATTTTTATTACTTATCATCTCATAGGGTTATTTAATCCCAAATCCTGTTCATATATATACGTGGTGCCTTCAATAAGTTTCCTGACTTTTTTGTACAGGCATTTAAAATTGTCGTAGACTCTTGAAAATTCAGTATCTTATTGCTATACTTGTTATGAGATGACTGACCATTTTCTATAATTTCAGATTTAAATGAACATTTACAGCAGCAAGTGGAATACACCCTAATCATATTTACCAACCCCTCCGCTCGGGCAGGATATGACACACGGTCAATTTTTAAGCGGAGTTTAACAGGTTTGAATTCAGAGTTTTCCTTTTCCTAGACTTGTTGCCTCACCAAGGCTGAAGAACTCAGTCTGTCCTACTATTTACCCATAGCTGGAGGGAGAATAATTGGATTCATACCTTTCCCAAGGGTATTAGTGCTATGTGAAATGCAATCGGTCTCGTCCAGGATTTGAACTCGTATCACCGTGTCCATTTCCTATGACGATAATCATTACACCACGGACACCCTAATAAAGCCTGATTGTCACAGCTGGTGAATTTCAAAAATGCCATCTGGACTTTAGAAGAACGATATGTAATAAAATCCTGCTTTAAACATGGAAAAAATGCCATGCGATGAAAGCTGGATTTACCGCTATGACCGAGAGACCAAGAGACAGTTTTCCTAGTGGAAGCATGCTCGCTCTCCAAGACCCAAGAATGGCCAGACAGAGTAAATCCACCCACAAACTTTTGATTTTTTTGACCGCACTAGCAAGATCTACATGCACTGGGTTACCACTTGACAGACAGTCAACAAGGAATACTATGTTGAGGTTTTAAGGGAGTTCAAGAAGAGATTCCTTGGGAAGAGGCCTGCACTCTTCAAATCGGGTCAGTGGCATTTCCACCAGGACAATGCACCAGTCCCGAACTCCATCCTTGTCACAGACTATTTGACCAAGATGGGCATCAAGATAGTTCGTCAGCCTCCCTATAGTCCAGACCTTGCTCCCTGTGACTTTTGCTTATTCCCTAAGCTCAGAGGCTGTCGTTATGAGAGAATTGAGGAGATGAAAGAGGCTGTAACGAAGGTCATTGACACACTCACACAAGAGGACTTCCATGGAGCCTTCCAGAAGTTGTTGGAACGGTGCAACTAGTGCATTGCAGCCGGAGGAGATTACTTCAAAGGGGACTATAGTTTCATGTGTGTACTATCAATAAAAGTGCCGATACGAAAAAAGTCTGGAAACTTATTTTATGTTTGTGTGTGTGTGTGTGTGTGTGTGTGTGTGTGTGTGTGTGTGTGTGTGTGTGTGTGTGTTTAGTAAATTAATAGTTAGTCGGTAAATTTATTTTTCAATAGGTTGTAGAAATTCCTTTGCACATAGTTAAACAACCCAGTCAGTTGGGGCTATAGAATACACCGACTGTATCTCTGCAGTGTAGTAAGACACCCGCCCAATGAGTGTTCTGGATATGACATTAAACTGTCTCATGGCGAGGGGCCAGTAAAACTGGAGCTTAGGGGAGTGCGTAGTACTCCACTATAGCCATCGCTCCCAGGTCGTCTGGCCTGCAGTAGTAGCCCTTTATAGGATCCTATCTAGGAGTCAAATAGAACTGTTTGACATTTAAACTAATGCAAACAAATGGTTAATTCTTTATTGAATCGATAGAAATAGAACTGTTTGATGATTTAACTGTTTGTAAACAAATGACTGATGTTTATTTGAATTGTTAGTGATACATTGCAATACTAAGAACTATTTAACTTTGTTGACTTATGCTAAATTGAGTTGTTAGAAATAGAACTGTTTTATCATTTAACTGTATATCAACCAAATGTGTTTATAAATCACATATCTAATATATATATATGTAAAAACAGAATTTGGCATTAAATAATGAACACTTGTTGATATGCCATAAAACCCAACCTAAATTTAAATTTGATTTCAAGATTTCTTGTATAACGCTGATGATTGTGTTTTTCAATTATTCCTCTGTAATATAAATAATCTACACACAACATTAATAATTCTATATATCAAGTATTCCTTTCTAATTCAAATAATTTCTATACAGACTTATGGTTCCCACGAACTATTAATAAAAATCCGAGGTAAATGATTGTACAATTATATTTGACTCATGGTAAGAACTTGGTGGTACCAATTCTGGGAGTAATGGCAAGTAATGGCAATGAAGTGGGTGACTAACCCAAAGCTCCAAGACCTGAGCCTCAAAATCAGATGTAATTCAGTGTCATACCCAGAACACGCATTTTTAGTATCTAACCGAGAACACGCATTTGGGGTATCTTACCAAGGACACAACGGGGTATCTTATTCAGGCCACGCGCTGTGTGCGTTTACCAAGGACACGCATTGGAGGCATCTTACCTTGGACACACATTGGGGGTGTCTTACCGAGGACACACGTTTGTGGCGTCTTACCGAGGACACACGTTTGTGGCGTCTTACCTAGGACACACGGTGGGGTTGTCTAACCAACGACACGCATTGGAGGTATCTTATCTAGGACCTGCGTTAGAGATGTCTTACCAAGGACACTCATTGGTGTTGTCTTACCTAGGACAAGCGTAGGGTGTATCTTACCGAGGGCACGCGTTGGGGGCGTCTTACCCGTTGAGGAAGGGGTCTTATCCCACTTCAGAAGTGCTGTCGGCGTATTCCACAGTCCTGTCGACAGGGCTGATGGCTCAATGGGAAGAGTCCATGTAGATGGATTTATTCATATATATCTATGATGTTGCATGCGCGTGTAACTTGTATTTATCGTTCGATCTCACCCTGTTCATAAACATTTCAGCTTTCTGATAGTTCTGTTTATTCATATATTTAGTGTAATTTCTATTCGCCCGCACATAGGTACTTACCAGCTGGGACCGTAGAATACACTGACTGTATTTCTGTAGTAGGTTAAGAACCCCCCTCCACCAACGAGTATCCAGTATATGCACTAAACCATCTAATGGCGAGGCTCCAATCCTGAAGCTTTGGGTAATGTATATTACTCTTTTATTGCTTTTACTCCCAGGTTTACTCTGACCCGGAGTGGTAGAACCTGTTAGCGTTCTATTATTAGGCCAAACAGAACTAGTCAATCATTTGCTATATTAGTAAAATGATTTCACTCGCTGCAGACAAATGACTAATGTTAAATTGAATGATTACTATTACATTGCAATATGTGAAATCATGTGACTGTATACAAATGAATAAATAATGCTAGATAGAATTATTAGTGTTAGATAACAATACTTGAAACCATTTAGTGTCCTGCGTAGGACATTAAACTGCATCTGATGCTGAGGTTCCAGTCTTGAATTTTCGGGAATGTGGAGTACCTGTTCATTACCATTATACATATTTACCAACTCCTCCGCTCAGGCAGGATATGACACACGGTCAATTTTTAAGCGGAGTTTAACAGGTTTGAATTCAGAGTTTTCCTTCTCTTAGACCAGTTGCCTCACCAAGGCTATTTACCCAAAGCTGGAGGGAGAGTTATTGGATTCATACTATTCCCAAGGGTATTAGTGCTATGTGAAATGCAATCAGTCTCGTCCAGGATTTGAACTCGTGTCGCTGTGTCTATTTCCTACGACGATAACCATTGCACCACTGGCACGTTATTACTATTATTCTATATTTACTCTGACTCGGAGTGGTAGTACCTGTTAGAGACCTATCTATGGTTCACTCTCTTACTAGGAATTATTATTGATATCAACTAGAATTATTGGTGCTGAGTAGCAATAATTGAAGCTACTTAACTGTGTGAAAACAATGAATAGCAATACTTAAGATCATTTAACTGTGTGCAAACAAATGATTAATATTAGATAGAATTATTAATGTTTGATAGCAATACGTAAAACCATTTAACTGTGTGCAACCAATAAATTGCAAAACTTAAAATCATTTAACTATGTGCAAAAAAAATAACATTAAATAGAATTATTAGTGATTGATAGCAATACTTAAAACCATTTAACTGTGTGCAACCAATAAATCGCAATACTTAAAATTATTTAAATGTGTGCAAAAAAAAAATTAATATTGAATAGAATTATTTGTGTTTGAGAGCAATACTTAAAACTATTTAACTGTGTGCAACCAATAAATTGCAATACTTAAAATCATTTATATGTGTGCAAACAAATGATTAATATTAAATAGAATTATTAGCGTTTGATAGCAATATTTAAAACCATTTAACTCTTTGAAAACAAGTGAGTTCCAACTGGTTAAAAAAATAAAATTACCAACAAACTATCAACTTAAAAGTAGTAGGTAGAAATATATAAGTTGGCCGAACGGAGTCGAGGGCGACCCAATGTCTCATTTTTCAATAGTTACTACACAGAGATGTGGAGGAGGGTGCTACGCCTTTCTCTGGTTTGCTCCACTGACCCTTGATATATACCTTTCAATGCTGAGTGTTAAGCAAGAAGGCATCAAGTTGCATTTTTTGAATCGTTTGTACGACTCGACTTGGGATTGAACCCCGGTCTCCCGGACCAATGGCGACCATTCTAAACATTATGCCATATGATTTGGCATTGAGTTGATGTGCCGTTAAATAAAATAACCTAACTTAAATCAAGGGAAAATTAAAATACAATGCATAATTTTTTTTTATCGGTGATTGAAACAGTTTTCTTGGGAAAAGTACCCATAAACTATTCATACAAATGCATTTTTAATTATTTAGGATGTGTTTATTTGGCAGCTTCAAATCCTACGTTCAATTGTTTTATAGCCTTTTTATTCTTTCTCGAAATTACGCCGTGGTGCAATGGTTATCGTCGTAGGAAATGGACGCGACGAGACGTGTTAAAATCCTGAACGAAGCTGGTAGCATTTCAAATTGCACTAATACCCTTGGGAAAGGTATGAATCCAATTACTCTCTCTCGATCTCTGGGTAAATAGTCGGGCAGATTGGGTTCTTTAGCTGCTGTTAGGCAACCAGTCAAAGAGAAGGAAATGAATTCGTCGAGATGAGTTCAAATCCCGAACAGAGCCGACAGGTTTTCGCGTGGGACTAATACCTTAGGGAAAGGTATGAATTCAATTATTTTCCCTCCAGCTGTGGATAAATAGATGGGATGACTGGGCCATTCAACCATGATATGGTGACCTGCACAGAAGAAGGAAAACTCTAAATTTAAACTTGTTAAACTCCACTTAAAGAAATGTTAGAAATCCATCTATGGTTCACTTACTTACAAGGAATTATTATTAATATTAAATAGAATTATTAGTGCTGAGTAGCAATAATTGAAGCTATTTAACTGAGTGAAAACGATGAACAGCCATACTTAAAATTATTTAGCTATGTGCAAAAAATGATTAATATTAAATAGAATTATTAGTGTTTGATAGCAATTCTTAAAACCATTTAACTGTGTGCAACCAATAAATCGCAATACCTAAAATCATTTAACTGTGTGCAAAAAAAAAGATTAAAATTAAATAGTGTTTGATCGCTATGTTTGAAATCATTTAACTGTATGCAACCAATAAATCGCAATACCTAAAATCATTTAAATGTGTGCAAAAAGAAGAAAAAGGAAAACTCTGAATTTAAACCTGTTCAAGTTCACTTAAAGAAATGACCTTGTGGCACATCCTGTCCATGTAGAGGGGGAGAGAGGTATAGTAAATAAGTATATCTTTAATTATGCTTATGTATTGGCTGCACCCATCTTCACACCTGTTCTTGTCAGCCTTTTTGTTCGTGTCCTTGCTCTGTTTACCCTTATTCGTTGACATTACACCACACCTTTCTTAATTTTTCTTCGTTTGGATAACAACAAAGCAAATACGATTCGAATGGCCACATATCTTCTTTCTAACTACAGTTCATTTTACCCGTTGTAACTTTTACGAGGAACATGGAAAAAATCAACTGTTCTCTTCAAGATCTCGGCAATTAATTAACTGTTCTGAATATTTTCTAAACTTTAGAACAGTTTTTGTCACCTGATTGAAACTATTCAATGGTTTAGAACATATTCAAATTACCTACACTACTTCTCAATAATAGATTTCATCAATATATTATGAAAAACTATACGCCTAGCGCAACTTTGCGCTGAGGCTTTTGGTCGGCTACCTGGTATTCGCGCCAGGTGGTTAAGAAAAAGTGATGACCACTTGGCTTCAGGGGACCGTACCTCGAGATCTTAGCCGGCTTGCAGGACTAAGTTTATTGTTTGATGCCTAAAGTGCCCCCAAAGAGAAAGACCGACGGAATCATGACTTTGAGATGTCAGATAAATACCACTATACGCAAAGTGCGTCTTTATTTGAACAGGTCGTATGCGACTGACCCATCACGAGCGGCCATCATACCTGTTTAAACCATCTGCTTGCGTTACGATATCTGTCAAACTGATGTTGGGACATTCACCTTCTATTGAGGTTTCTGTACGAATATTAATAATTGATTTTATCATCAATGGTTATCACATTAATCTTGTAGATTGTTTTAGTGGTGAATTTGATCTTCATTAAGCGCCTCATACTCGTGACATTGTGCCTGAGTAAACTAAACTTTGTAAGTCCCTCATCTTGCAGACCGTTAAAAAAGGGTTGTCCTCGTGGTGTAATGGTTAAAGCGATGAACTACGGAATCGTAGTACGCGAGTTCGTACTCCAGTCGCGCTATTACGTTCACTTTCGGGCAAGTACCCTTGGGAAAGGTATGAACCCCCTTATTCTCCCTCCAGCTATGGGTAAATAGTAGGACGGACTAGGTTCTTCAGCCTTGGTGAGGCAACTAGTCTAGGAGAAGGAAAACTCTGAATTCAAAACCTGTTAAACTCCGCTTAAAATTGACCTTGTGTCATATCCTGCCCGAGCGGAGGGGTTGGTAAATAGTACCTTCTATTGACCCCGATGATTCTATTCCCTTCTACCAAAATCTTATTCGCTCCCAATGGCTTGGGGTGGCCATTTTGAGAAGCTTAGATCTCAATAATCATACAACGCTTTTTGTCACAACTTTTCATACAAGTTTTCCTTAATATTTATGTAGTCTAGTCTGGTACAGTGACCTATTTGGAGAGCGCACAATGATAAATGGACCCTTTTTTAACGGTCTGCAAGATGAGGGACTTACAAAGTTTAGTTTACTCTGGCACAATGTCACGAGTATGAGGCGCTTAATGAAGATCAAATTCACCACTAAAACAATCTACAAGATTAATGTGATAACCATTGATGATAAAATCAATTATTAATATTCGTACAGAAACCTCAAATAAAATAAAATATAGGCATATAGTAAATGACGATGAATATTGGCTTCTTTAATTCATAATTTTAAAATAGTAATCTCTTGGCATAAAATAACCTTAAACAAGTCGATATGCCGTTAAAGTCATTCAATTAACTGAATCATAATTTCAACATTCTGCCAATAGTAATCTCTTCTCAGTTCTGGGGAAGATACTGAAGTGCATCTGGTGGTGAGGCTTCGGTTCTGGAACTCTTGTGAGTGTGAAGTACCCTTTCATTTTCATTACTCTCTGGTTCACTCTGACCCGGAGTGATAGTACCTGTTTGGGCCAAATAGATCTGTTGAAAAATAAACTGTATTTAACAAACCATGTTGAAAAACCTCTTTAAAAATGATTGCAAAAAAAAACGTACACATGAACATATACCCTTGGTTTAGATATGAATCTGTCTGTTCTTGTCCCGGCTTTGGGCAAAATAGCTGATCAGACTTGCTTCTAAAGCATTAGTTGAGCAACCAGTCTACGGGAAGGAAAACTCTGAATTTAAAGCAGTTTTCATCATCATCAACATAGTATGCTAACAACAAGGATTCCTTTGCTCTCTCTCTCTCTCTCTCTCTCTCTCTCTCTCTCTCTCTCTCTCTCTCTCTCTCTCTCTCTCTCTCTCTTCCAAGCAGCGGTCGTGTCGATAATGCTATATGGATTCTCTACTTGGACGCTAACAAAACGGCTGGAGAAGAAGCTAGACGGCAATTACACAAAAATGCTGCGAGCAATATTGAACAAGTCCCGGGGGCAACACTCCACAAAGCACCAACTATACGGCCACCTACCTTCCATCACGAAAACTATCCAAGTTAGACAAACCAGACACGAAGGACACTGCTGAAGAAGCAGGGACGAGTGATGTACTCCTATGTACCCCCACATATGGCCGAGCAAAAGCAGGAAGACCAGCTCGAACATACATACAGCAGCTATGTAAAGATACGGGATGTAGCCCTGAAGACCTGCCAAAGGCGATGAACGATAGGGAGAAGTGGCGAGAGAGAGCCAGGGATATCTGTGCTGCCGGCACCACATAATGATGAGAATATATATATATATATATATATATATATATATATATATATATATATATATATATATTCATCTGTCCATATCAGCCTTAGCAAAACAATTGACCTTTTGTTGTATCTTGCTTGTGGTGGAGTGTTGGATTTGGTTTGGTTTGGTTTGTTGGGTTTTATGGCATATCAACCTTTGTAGGTTATTTAACGTCAAATCCACTTCTATGTAAATAATCTGTTCTACTTAAAACAATTCAGTTAAGCATAAGTACACAGTTTAATTGTCAAAAACATTTCCATTTCAAACTATTCAAGCAGTTATATGTAACAATTCAGTTAAATGTAAATACAGTTTTGATGTCGAAAAACAGTTCTATTTCAAATAATTCAGTTAAGCATTAACACGCAGTTTAAATGTAAGTACGGTTTAATTGTCAAAAGGATTTCTATTTCAAGCTATTCAGTTTACTCAAACAATTCATTTTAGCATAAATATGCTGTTAGTTCTATTTAACCCATAGATAGGGCCCAATCAGGTGCTACCACTCCGGGAGCAATGGCAATGAAGGGGTACTCTGCCTTCCCCAAAGCTCCAGCACTGCCGGAACCTCACCATCAGATTGTTTAGTGTCATATCCAGGACACTCGTTGGGGGATGTCTTACCCTTCTGCAGGAAAGCAGCCGGTGTATTCTACAGCCCTAGCCGACTGGGCAAGGAGTGTTGGGTAAATACAGACCTGGCTTGAAAAGACGGCCGCAAGTTTTTAATGGAATTGTAATCTGAGCGGATCAAAGTCCAAAATTGTGATGCCATTGCGTTCAATTAATTCCGGAAAACATTTGCATTGCGTATGGCGAGTTAGTTCTGTGGGAAAACAAATGTTCTCCTATTAACAACTTTTGGAATGATAATGACAAGTCCCAGAATTATAGAATGTTAATGGACGTGATAGCAATAATAATGCCGTTCAGACTAACGAGGAATGAGTAGTCTTAAAGAGAATGAACCAGAGAAAAAAATGTAAGCATCGTTCGACTGATGACGTGTGCATCACGTGTGTGCCTCAGGCAGCGTCTATTGATAGTGAAGGTTAGTTTTATATTTGAATGCTTATGTTGTGATTTGTTCTTTTGGCGTTACTCTGGCGGCTTGACAGAGTTTCTGGAATCCGGAATAAAATCCAGACTTGCTCTGTAATACAAGCAAAAAAGATAGCGTTTCAGTTTCAAATCTAAACATTATTATAGCATTTATCTACCCACGTCGTTTATTAATACCAGTAGACATACCTATGTAGCTATGGTGTGCCAAATACACTGCTCTATACAAACAAAGCCTGAGTGTGCAAGGACAATGTCAGAAGAGAACACTATTCAAGAATTTTCAACTTGTTGACCTCTTTGCAAGGAAAGTTCATAGTGCCATGGGTCAAATGTCTTTGAATATATATGCGTTCAGCACAAATACAAGAGGTATTAATAATAATAGTAGATAGATAGATAGATAGATAGATAGATAGATAAATATGTATGTAAAAGTAGAGAGAGACGTATATATATATATATATATATATATATATATATATATATATATATATTTATAAATTAACTTAGATCGCGAGTCGGAATTCTCCTACTAAAGTTTCACCTCAACGGATCATCTGGGAGTTTATATATATATATATATATATATATATATATATATATATATATATATATATGTTGTAACAGTGTTACAATATATATATATATATATATATTGTAACAGTGTTGGATGATTTTTATATGATAATAATTATCATATATATATATATATATATATATATATATATATATATATATATATATATATATGGAATAAGTCCTGGAGGCAACAACCCACAAAACAGCAAGTGTACGGCCCCAACCACTCATCTTGAAAACCATCCAAATTTGACGAATCAGGCAAGCGGGACACTTCTGGATACGTAAGGTCGAACCCATGAGCGATATACTCCAATAGACCCCTTGATACGGACCAGCAATGGTTGGACGACCAGAGAGAACCTATCTACAACAACTCTGTACTGATACATGATGAAGCCTAAAAGATCTACCGGGAGCGATGGATGATTGGGACGAGTGGCAATAGTGGGGCAGGGAAATCGGTGCTAACAGCACATGATGATGATGATGATGATGATGATGGTTATATCATAATTATTAATAATTAGTTTATTTTACATTTTACCGGACATTGGCCAAGGGGTTAGAGTGTTCGCCAATGGCCCGGGGGTCATACCAAAGACTCAAAAAATGGTACGTGATGCCTCCTTGCTTAACACTCAGCATTATAAGGTACGGATCAAGGGTAAAGTAGAGCAATCAAGGGAAGGAGTAGCGCCCTCCCCTACACATTGGTGTAGTAGCTATCGAAAAGGGAGCCTTCGGGTTACCCTCGACTATGGTCGCCAACTTTACTTTTTACATTTATAATTTTTACACACACACACACACACATATATATATATATATATATAAATTGAGAATGTATGATTATAAACTATGAAATTGTCAATAAAATAATCATGCTCTCTCTCTCTCTCTATATATATATATATATATACTAAAAATGATTAAATTGAAAAATCGTACCCCTATTAAAACAGTGTTAAATAATTTTCACTTTAAAACAAGAAACAGAGGCAACCCTACATATTACTAATCTCCGTGGATCACGAAGTCCGAAATACGTGTTGCGCATGATTGTACGAAAATAGAACTTAAAGTGCCACATTCAAATTCATATGTTGGACTATTTATTTAAAAATATTTACTTTTCTTTCAATGAACCAACTATATATATATATATATATATATAACTGTTAGGAATGCTTGAAATTTGGATATGTATTACTGGAATTGCTGAATTGTTAATCTTGTTGGTTTTTTAGTTGTCTTAATCTGAAACGAGAAGGGACCGGAAGTAGCCTTACATGGGTAAAGGCTATACATAACTGAAATGGATTTCGTTTCTCCCTCCCTTTCC
>OY757913.1:17310477-17332977 GCA_963585895.1 Sepioteuthis lessoniana | reverse complement strand
TGATAACCGAGGTTCCACGGTATATCCATTAGCCCCTGCAATTTGAAAGGCTCTTCTTCCAAAACAAATGGAAACGCATTAGCCAAGGGCTTTCACCACTGATATACATATGTAGGGAACGAATAAATAAATAAAAGAATTAAATTTAAAAACAAATAAATAAATAGATAAAAAGAAAACTATTAAATTTGAAGAAACTCCCAGAGGTCTCTAACGGAAAAGGAGATAACGCATGCGTAAAAAGAAAAAATGATTTTCCTCTTGAAAAAGGAGACGATATCATCTTTCCCTTTCAGGCAGTGTCCGTCGAACCAACAACACCATTTTACTGTCTGGTGTTTTGGGCACCACGCTACGTCCCAAGACGTAGCGTTGGTTAGTCCCTTCACCAAGTAAATAAAGGAAAGTATAGAAGAAATGTTTTCGTCTCTTATCTATTTCTATCTTTTCTTTTTGTATATTTCTTTTGGGACTTTCTTTGGGCAAGGCATTGCGCCGGCCAGTCAACGTGGGGTGAAACAGTGTAACCAAAATATGGAGTCAGATATCTTACGGCAACACGGCCTTGCCCTTAGCCCCTGACCTTCAAAAACCTTCAAACCCCACACATATATACAAAATCAAGTCGAGAAATGTGTACCAGAAGGTAATTTTTATTCCACAATTGGATATGCCACATCACCTGAAAATCCTTTGGCGCTTTCCTTATGGCACATCAAATCTTTTTAAAAGTTTTATTAAAAAAAAATTTATAATTTTTCTTTTCCACAAAATTTTTCTTTCCTGATGATGATCTAACTTCAAATATATACACATACATATATATTTTTTTTGTTGGTCCAAAGAGAGAAAAAATAAAATATCTTTAAATGAATATGGCTACAAAGAGATTTTTTTTATTATTTATTTTACTTTGACACGTGTTTCTAGCTTCTAAATACTCCCTGACAACAGCAAGAAACTAGAAGTACCTGTCGGAGTAAAATAGATAATGTAAGATAATAAATCTCTTTGTAGATTAATTCATTTTAATATATATATATATATATATATATATATATGTATATATATATATATATATAGTGCAGTAAAACTTAAAACTGAAGTGAAAAAAATAATATTTACATTCCAATCTGGAATAAATTCATAAGTGTTTTTAATTTAAGGAATTATAAAAAGTTTTTATGATTTCATTTCCGTAAAAAATGCAGCTGACTTCATAAGAATTTTGGGGGTTTCGGTTTCTTTGCTTAATGGTATATCAACCTTCGTGGGTTATCTGATGCCAAAGCCATCCTTGTAGAAGAACAGTAAGTAAGTAAAGTTGTCTCCCTTTAGTCGAGAGTGACCCGAAGGCTCCCTTTTCGATAGCCTACTACACCAAGGTGTAGGGGAGGGCGCTACTCCTTTCCCTGGATTGCTCCACTTTACCCTTGATGCGTACCTTATATTGCTGAGTGTTAAACAAGGAGGCATCAAGTACCATTTTTGGAATCTTTGGTATGACTCGACCTGGGATTGAACCCAGGTCTCCCAGACCATTGGCGAAGAGATCCATACTTTTTCCAAGAGTATCAGACCGAAAGGAAATGTAAAAAGGTGACTTGAGTTCGAACTCGCTTATTGCGATGTTACAGTCAACCATGTTAGCCACTACGCTTCGGTGACTCTCCATTTTTGTCTAGTTTTAAAGAAACTTTAATTATCAAAAGATATAATTTCCACTAAACTTGTTAACATTTCCCCTAATATAAAAAACTCATGCTTCAATTCATTGGTTCTATTTTTGTTAAAAACGATTGACAGAGTGAGTAATTGATTTTAACGGCATGTTAACCCATCTGGGGTTATTTTATGCCCAATGGTTAGGCACTCGCGTTCATTGTATGTTCATATTTACATTTTTTATGTTTTTTTCGTACGGGATTTTTTTCTTCGCAAATGGTCGTATCGAATTCAAATGATTTTAAATAATTTTATTTGACCACTAAATGGGACCATAATATGTACTACCACTCCGGACCAGAGTGAACCTGGGAGTAATGGTAATGATGGGGTACCCTATATTTCCCAGATCTACAGAACTGGAGTTTCACCATCAGATTTAGTTTAGTGTCTCTCATCCAGTACAGCTCTTCTGGAGGTGGCTTAATCCTCTTAAGGGGATACAGTTAGCCGCAAATAAGCCCCGTCAACAATGCTAGGAAAAGTAATTTTTATAAGATGAACTTATTGTGAACCCAAAGTTTTATCTAATATTATTGTTATTTACTTAACTTTACTTAGATACAGTACACGAGCCTTTTTTGTTTACAGTGCCTGCTGTTGCTCAGACCACCCTCTAAAGTACTGAGCAGGGTCGTGATTGCGTAACCTCAATCATCTGGCAGCAACAGGTGCCTTTAGCATGACCGTAAGCTTTTATTTATAAAGTTTTGCTTAGTCTGACAGATGGGCTAACAGTACCATCTGTTATTAAGTGGCCACTCATTGCATTACAGTCTTATTCAAAAAGGTGGTGATTTTTTTTTTCAAATTATGTTACTTACGGCCGATATCTGAAAAAGTTTAATCCACCGGGACAAATGGTTTATGCCATAGAGAAAAGCTTTGATTCTATTCAGAAATGGTTTGTTCCATTTTAGAAATTGTCAGTGAATACTGTACCATATTCGCAATTAACACTATGTGCGAAATGGACATATAATGTTCATAACAATAGAGCATGTAAAGAACATAGGAATCTCGGAATTCGAAAACACGTAACGACTTCTTGTTCAGGTACGAAACCTTTTTATTAACTTAGAGTTAAAGGTTTCGACGTAAGGAGGAGAGACACAATCTTCTATGCTGTCTTATTCATTTGGCCCCCGTCTCGAGCGGCTCCCCATAGGGCGCAAATTCGCCTCGCGTCTGCGAGCTCCAAAACTCGACCGTCTTCGTCCGGTGTTTAATCTCGACTCTCTAACTTTTTCAAATCTTCACAAACCTCTGCGCGCTTCCGCTGCGTGACGTCACCCGCACCCCGTCACCCGTTTTGTCTCGGAGTATTGTGACATCTGAGTGACATGTCCGCTCTGTGCGCGCCCACGCGTTGACACCTGCATCAAGATTGCACCCAACTAACCCATGCACTGAGCCAAAAGGTTCTCAGCCTAACTAAACTCAAAGGTATGAACCGAAATCCCTCTGCTATTATATAACAATACCAAGTAATATTGAAAAGTTTCCCTGGGGAGTACATACACTTTTGTGATTCATGGCATAGAGAAAGATGGTTGGTTGGTTGGTTTGTTGGTTGATTGATTTGTTTTACGGCATGTTAACCCTTTTCGAGTCTTTTAATACCGAATCCAGTCATTTTGATAAAAAGTTTGTTTTAGGTTGGCCTGCTTTTATGGCAAATCAACGATTATAGGTAATTTAGTACCAAATCCATTTTCATACATATAGACAGTTCTATTTCAGTCAATTCAGTTAAGCATAAGTACGCAGTTTAAATATCAAAAACAGTTCTACTTCAAACAATTCAGCTGAGTCAACAATTCAATTAAACATCATTCATTTATTTACATTGTTAAATGTCAAAAACAGTTCTATTTCGAGCAATTCCGTTTAGCATAGGCACTCAGTTTAGTTCTATTTGACCCATAGATAGGGCTCTATCAAGTGCTAATACTCCGGACTAGAGTGGACTTGGGAGTGATTGCCATAGAGGGGTACTTCGCAATCCCTAAAGCTCCGTCATTACTAGAGCCTCGCCATCAGATTATTTAATGTCATATCCAGGACACTCGTTTTGGGAGTCTTACTCCTCAATGAGTTGCACTCAAGCGCTTCAGTTGTTCCAGATTTTGCTCTCTTTCTCTCTCTCACTCTCTCTCTCCTTCTCTCTCTCTCTCTCTCTCTCTCACTCACTCTCTGTCTGTCTGTCTGTCTGTCTCTCTCTCTCTCTTATTCTCTCTTGTTTCTGTTTATTTCGAGACTTAAATTAAACTGGCCTTTTGTCGTATTTTCTCTTACAAATAAGGAGCCAAAAAATATTATGTCTCTTTTAAGTTAATGTATATTTTTAATGCTATATTACTATAAAGAATATTGCTATATAGCTATTTTAATGCTATTTTGCGCAATGTTGACGAAATCGAAGAAGTGTTGCCAAGGTTTATTCATCTCTTCATTGCTTGTACAGAGATTCTATTTCAAAAGATTTTACAGAAAATAAATCACAGCTAATTACAAGATGAATATCCGACACGGCTTCTCCTTTATATTTAATGTATAAAAAAGCCCAGTAGAATCTAAAAATTGAATCACCGAGACGTATATCAATTAATATTCTTAGCACATGTTGGAATAGTCATAACTTACAAAATCATAATTGACGCACAAACATTGGATAAATTACAAGCGTTGCAGTTCCTTAGTGATCGCTCATCTAAATATTAAACAGACTCATTGTTGCTTACATTTGGTCACATAACAGTGGCAAGTGCTTTGAGTCACGTGTCAGGAATGGTTAGCAGCATTTTAAAATGGAGATTTTGAGCGGAACCGAAAAACATGCACACTCGGAAAATTAATGAACTTAATGCAAATTTGGTTTAGTTTCTGCTTGATAATTGCAGCATCTCCACAGATGATTGCCATCTCAAGTTTCATGTTCCGCATCAAATAGCCCCTCATGTGTCCACAAGTGGCTCTGAAGGCCGGTAGCTGATTTACAAGAGCAAGGTGTAGTACCTGTTAGCTTCCCTTTGATATTCTGGAGGGTTTCCATACTGCGAGAACGAGAAAATACCAGGTTGGAATCTGGAGTGAGATAGTCTCTCCTCGATGGGAAAGACGGAGCTCCTTAACCGTTGTGAAGGTAACTCGTATTGGAGAAGGAAAACTTCGATATAAAACCTGCAGCTGAAATAACTACCAGTCATCTTGCGTCTGCTGGTCACTGGATCATAATTTTTAAAGCCTAGAGAGTGGCGTAAGTGTGGTACAAGCTTTCATCTCTTAAATCCAATGATGTACAGATGTCTCAAACACTGTAACTTGAGACAGCAATAATCTGTAGAGATGCTGCAATCATCATCATCATATATATATATAGTTTATACATTCAGATACATCAGATAATCATGATGACATCTGAAATTCAGAATAACAGGAGGAGAACCACTGAGTTATAAGTTTACTTGAAAAGCAATTAGCACATTTTAATATGGTTTTTAATTTAACTATAAATAAAATCACCTCTGAAAACCTAGTATTTTTAATATTTCTACATTTTCATGCACACACACACTTATGTATGTGTGTATATATATATGTGTGTGTGTGGGGGGTATGCATAATACCTCAGGGAGTCGAACGCCCCTGTCTTACATAGTTCCAGGTCACCCTTGGGCAAGGTGTAGTACCTGTTAGCCTCCCTCTGATATTCTGGAGGGTTACCATGCTGCGAAAATGAGAAAATACCAGGTTGGAATCTGGCGCGGGATAGACTCTCCTTAACCGTAGAGAAGGTAACTTGTAAAGGAGAAGGAAAACTTCGATATAAAACCTGCAGCTGAAACAACTACCGGTCATCTTGCGTCTGCTGGTCACTGGATCATAATTTTTAAAGCCTAGAGAGTATGGTACAAGTTTGCATCACTTAAATCCAATGATGTACAGATGTCTCAAACTCTGCCGCTGTTGAGTTTCTGCTTAATGGCATATCAACTTTCATGGGTTATTTAATACTAAAGCCATTCTTGTAGAAAGACAATAGCGGTACTGTTTAACCCCTAGCAGGGGAGATAAAGTAATTCTTACCTTTTCTAAGGCTATTAACAGTGTGACTAAAGTTTGTTTACCACGGTGTCACAGTCCAGCACGTTAGCCGCTACACCAAGAGTACTTCCCCTGAAGACATATTTGATGCTCAATACAGCACAGACTAAACTTAAAAACATTATTGAAGTATCCAGTTAAATAATTTGCATGATTCACTGGAAAAGAAAAGGTCGATTTGTCGGGAAGGAGATTGACTCTGAGTTTTGATGTATGCGTTTTCGGCAGTATTTCTTGTATTGTCAGTGGTTTCAATATCTTCAAGATTGGAATAAAACACGAATCATTTCTTACAATCAAATACACAGTTTAAACCTAAAAGTAAACACTAGAACAAAATATACGAAGGGATAAAATCTTTAATGTGTGAATAATGAAACTAAAATGATTTTAGAAAATTCTATCTAAAATGTTTGCACTTTAACCATAATACCAGCATTTTTCCGGAGTGAGGGGTTCTTTGTTTAATGGCATATCAATCTTCGTGGGTTATCTAATGCCAGATCAATTTTTGGAAGATCCATTTGAGAAAACAACATGAGTGATTCTATTTAAGCTCTACCAGGGGAAGATGGTCAGGTTCATGTTTTTCTCAAAGAAAATAGTATGAAAGTGAACGCAACAACGCGACTGGAGTTCGAACTCGTTTCCTATGAGGTCGCAGTTCATCACGTTAACCACTACACTCCTATAATATCTATCGATATCCCTTCGTATTTCAGGATATCTCATGGTTTTTTGATATGGTAATGAATATGCTCAAACACATACACGCAAACGTGGATACACACACACACGAACACACACACACATTAATATATATATATATATATATATATAAGTGTGTGTGTGTCTGTGTCTGTGTGTGTTGTCATCCACAGACAGACTATTTTGTTGTATCATAACTATCCACTATTCAATGTGACTAGACATGCGAGATGCTCCAAGCTAGGATCGAAACCCGTCGAAATTTACGTCTGGCTGATGACATACTCTTAAGTTAGGCCTGCAACTCAACGTCAGCTCAGGAATTAACGCATATGTATTAACTTTCGTTCGTTTACATTTTGCGCTATCAGATACCAATTTGCTCAATTCGTTTCGTAAATGGAACGCAGACAAAACAGACTACATGTGCTTTAATCAAAGAGGTGACATCTCCACACTAAAGGCTTTGGAACGAAAGGACAAGTTCACCTACATCGGAAGCAGCGTCTCAACAACCGATAATAGCATCAACACACGACTATCAAAGTCATTGACTGGTATCGATAGGCTATCGGTTATACGGAAGTCAGACCTGACCAATAAAATAAAACGCAGTTTTACCAATCAGTGATGTATGGATGCAATACATGGACGCTTAATACCGGACATTGGCCTAGCGGTTAGAGTGTTCGCCAATTGCCCGGGAGACCTGGGTTCAATCCCAGGTCGAGTCATACCAAAGCCTCAAAAAATGGTACTTGATGCCTCCTTGCTTAACACTCAGCATTATAAGGTACGGATCAAGGGTAAAGTAGAGCAATCCAGGGTGTAGTAGCTATCAAAAAGGGAGTTTTCGGGTTACCCTCGACTATGGTCGCCAACTTTACTTTACTACATGGACGCTAACTAAACGTATCGAGAAAAAGCTTGACGGTTCTTACAAAAGAATGCTGCGAGCAATATTGAACAAGTTCTGGAGGCAACATATCACAAAACAGCAACTGTGCAGCCACCAACCACCCATCACGAAAACCATTCAAATTAGACAAACAAGACATGTGGGATACTGCTGGAGAAGAAAAGACGAACTCATAAGCAATATACTCCTGTGGACCCCTTCACATGGACGATTAATGGTAGAATGACCAGCGAGAACCTATATACAAAAAGCTCTGTGCCGATACAGGATGTAACTTGGAGGACCTCCCGGGAGTGATAGACGATAGAGACTGGTGGTGAGAGAGGGTCAGGGAGATCCGTGCTAGCAGCGCGTAATGATGATGGTAATGATGATCAACAAGACATACTCCGTTGAAATGATTCATGTCTCTGATACTGAGGTTGAATCCAGAATTGCTATAATTATTTTTAACGATAAGGATTGTGGACTTAGATTAAGATTTAGATTAATCTAAATTTTAGATTAAGATTTACATTAATCTAAACATATTTACAACAATAACTCACCATTCAGGAATTTCTGTTAAATAGTTTCCCCAAAGGGCTAGATATGTCGGAATGTTTATCCATGAATCTAACAAAGAGACACATTAATATCAAAATTTATTTTGGTTGTAGGCATATTTTGTTTTATATCATACGTTAAATTACAGCTCAATCTGTGGTGCGGTGACTAATGCACCCGAGTGCAACACCATAGTAAGTGTGTTCGAACTCCAGTAACACTATAACAGTCATTATCGGGTTTTTGCACTTGGAAAAAATATGCATTTTTACCTTCCACCCAAGCAAATAGTTAAAGTCGTGCAACTCCTGTTCTGGGTATTGCACCAGCCACGAAGGTTGACATGCCATTAAATAAAGACACCAAACCAAACCAAACCAGCTCACTCAAAGATATCTTAAGTGCACCACCTACATAAAATCATGAAACCTTTTATATATATATATATCATTTACATTTTTCGGACTATTGTCCTCATCTTTGTCACCATGTTTATCACAACATTTCGGCCGTTGTAGGCTCCGGCCTTCTTCAGGTGGTTGGAATGTCGAACTTAGCCCTTTATTTCGCTAATCGGGGTAGACTATTCTTGTTCCACGAGCCATGTTTAATGGATGTCAGTTATTAGTTATCTCCTATTAAAAAATGCAATGATTACAACAAATTTGCAATATGAGCACTGGTAAAAATGGTTGCTGAAGAGATTAGGTTTATAATACCCAGAAATTCATACACAGATGTCCTCAAGGACACGTGGCATTAAACATGGCTCATGGAACTTGAATAGTTTACTCTGGTGAGCGAAATAAAGGGCTAAGTTCGATCTTCCAACCACCTGAAGAAGGCCGGAGCGTACAATGGCCGAAACGTTGTGATAAACGTGGCGACAAAGATGAGAACAATAGTCTGAAAAATTTAATAATACCTCATCTCAGAAATATATATATATATATATATATATATATATATATATATATGCGCGTGTGTGTGTGTGTGTGTGTGTGTGTGTGTGTAATGCTGGTTACTGTATTTATTAATAAAAAGAGCTCAAAATTGGTTATAGAGTATATATAGATCTATGTTAAGATAGCGTAGACACACGGTCAACGTCGCTGAGAGACAGTCAGTTTCTCATTAGATCAGACTTGCTTCGATGATGGCATAGTCATTAAACGCCACGACTCTGTCTACACTATCCTGTCTCACCCAATCATACAAGCACACTCACACAAATGCGTATATATGTATTTTGCGTGTGTACGTGACTGTGTGTGTTGGTTCTTTGAAATATGCTGTTTAGTAATATGGTAAAACAATCTGAGATTTCTAAGCAATGAACTTAATCCAGACTGCGTGCGCCATCCGTATGTATTTTGGAGAAAAGAATTTTCCTAAGCTTAAACGGGTAGATTGCTCAACATACATATAATTGTCAAACTCGAGTTAGTAAACTATACCTAGTTACCTTTTTTTTGGGGGGGGGTCTTTAGAATTTTACCATTGCTATACCGGGTGAGGCTAATATTTTAAAAAACCCACACCATCGCATTTAGCCTTTATAATAGCTTATTTTATAATGCCCTTATAAATATAACAAAACCAAGTTATGAACAATGGTAGTAAATATGTTCCTCAAATAGAGGGCGCTGTAATGATCAATACATGACTTATTTACACGGTATGTAATACTAGACAATCCTTTGTCAATTTTTAATACTCATGAGACAAATGAAGAAATATATTGATTCTGTTAACTCGTTAGAGGTGTGAAAATAGTTTATTTGACACACCCATTTGTACAATGACAATATTCTAATTACCTTGCAAGAAAATTATGATTTCTCTTTACGTATCTCTTTTATTTGTCTATAAAACAAATGATTTGAAAGGATTGAACAGGTTTGGTTTGTTGGGTTTTATGGCATATCAACCTTTGTAGGTTATTTAACGCCAAATCCATTTTTATATAAATAATCAGTTCTATTTAAAACAGTTCAGTTTAGCATAACTACAGTTTAATTGTCAAAAACATTTCCATTTCCAACTATTTAAGCAGTTATATGTAATAATTCAGTTAAGTGGAAATACAGTTTTAATGTCGAAAAACAGTTCTATTTCAAATAATTCAGTTAAGCATAAGCACGCAGTTTAAGTGTAAGTACAGTTTAATTCTCAAAAACGTTTCTATTTCAAGCTATTCACTTTACTCAATTCAGTTTAGCATAGGTATGCTGTTAGTTCTATTTAACCCATAGATAGGGCCCTATCAGGTGCTACCACTCCGGGCCAGAATGGACCTGGGAGCGATGGCAATGAAGGGGTACTCCGCATTCCCCAAAGCTCCAGCATTGCTGGAACCTCACCATGAGATTGTTTAGTGTCATATCCAGGACACTCGTTGCGGGGGTCTTACCCCTCTGCAGAGAAGCAGTCGGTGTATTCTACAGCCCCAGCCGACTGGGCAAAAATGATTGAACAGAAAAATGTTTCATATATATATATATATATATATATATGAAACGTTTTTTATGCTCAATCCTTATAACATCACGCTGCATTATGGGATGTGATGACTACTCACTATTTCCCTCGGTACCCTGCTAGGGTTGTATATTTACGTAGGAGTGATTGACAGGGACAGGTCAAGGATTCAATATATGCAGATGCAACCAAAGGAAACCGATAGAAATTATATAAGTAATCCTTAAGTGGCTATGTGCGGTCACATGGTATTCAAAAATTTTACTTAGGCTAAAAAAGTAGGTTGAGTTCGAGATGGGAACAGAAACTAATAACTAATTAGTCGATTTAGGAATGAGATGGTCTTTCATTTTAAAAAGCTGTATATTCTATAAACGAATGACCGACTCTTTCCTCCATCGACTGAAAAATTCACACCACCGATCCCATTTTTGAGACCTGTCCAAAGAAATGTTACATTGAAATAAGCGTAAGTGGGTTTGTCGTTTTCTTTTATGTCCTCGTAGTCAAGTGATAACCGTTTTTTTTTTGTCACCAGTTGATTAATTTTTACGAGTAGACATATTAACAATTTTCTGCTGTATTTTATCTGAATTTGGACTGTTCAGATTTTTTAAATCAACAATCTATCTTTTACGTGGTTGTGTCACGTGAGTAAACATCCTGCCACGTGACAAATTTATTGAAGCCTTAAAAACGGTTGATATTGCCACTTTTTCTACTATTTCCGTTTTATGATTGTGTGATTCACGGGAAACTTTATGTAAGATGATTTAGATATTATATGTTTTATATCCTCCCATCCATAGTTGCACATCGTTGAAGTGAGCACTTTTTATGCGCTCCTATTACTTGCATTATATATATATATATATATATATATATATATATATATATATATTGTCATCCACAGACTGTTCTATCAGAACCCTTCAGTGTGGCTAAACACGTGGGACGCTCGAAGCCGGGATCGAAACCCATCCAACTTTACGTTAGACTAAGTCTTAGACCGCTCGGCCAACAAGAGTACCACGTTGGCTAAGGGAATTTTAAAGGTATTTATGTAGCAACAGCAGCAGTTGCCGTTTGTTTACATTTTTATACCCTATCGGCTACCAGAGTGCTCAATTCTTTCGAAGAACTTTGCATTATGCGAGCGCCGGCCGAAAATTCTTTCACCAGATATATATATATATATATATATATATATATATATTGTCATCCTTAGAAAGACTGTTTCGTTGTATCTAAACTCTCCAATGTGGCTAGATCCATGAGATGCTTCAAGCTGAGATCAAGACCCAGCTGACTTTACATCAGTCGGACATCTTACCCATGAACCATCGTCATTCTCAGTGTAAGTGAAGGAATTTTTTACAAAATGCTTTTATATATACGTTATCGGTTATCAGGAGTGATCAATTCTTGAGAAGAACTATTGCATTTTAACTTATGTGGCAGCCAGCAAATCTCCCTACTAGACTGCTCAACCCATGCAGTAGTATATATATATATATATATATATTGTCATTCACAGACAGACAGTTTCGTCGAAACACGACTCTTCAGGGTGGTTTGACCCGTGAGATACTTCAAGCTGGGATATATATATATTTGTATATAATCATAAAAGCGTGCTGACAGTACATTTTTTTTACTCAACCGTTCTCTTTCAATAGTCATCCCTATCGGCTATCACATTTGGCTGGTCTTCTGGATGGTATCTAATGTCCGCAAAAAAACTGATGAATGTAGGTTTCTGCTTCTCTGCCAACACTGCTGCTCAAGCGAGTTCCCGTAGCGCATTGGGTAACGTGCTAAACTGCAAAATCGTAACAAGTTCAAACTTCAGTCGTGCTATTACGTTCCCTTTCAGGTTGGTTGGTTGGTTGGGTTTTTATGGCATATCAACCTTTGTAGGTTATTTAACACTAAATTCATTTTTATGAAAATAGTTCTATTTCAAACAATTCAGTTTAGCATGAGTACACAGTTTAATTATCGAAAACATCTCTATTTCAAGCAATTCAGTTTATTCAAACAGCTCTAATTCAGCCAATTCAGCTTAGTATAAGTACTGATTTTGTTTACACACATTTAAATGTCAAAACAGTTCTATATCAAACAATTCAGTTTAGTGTAAGTAGAGCTCCAATGTCAAAAACAGTTCCATTTCAAACAATTCAGTTTAGTATAAACACCCAGTTTAAATATAAGAACAGAGTTTATTTGTCAAAAAACAGTTCTATTTCAAGATATTCAGTTTAGTTCAGTTTCTAATTCAAACAATTCAGTTTAGCATAAGTATGCAGTTAGTTCTATTTAACCCATAGTGCTCCCATTCCGGACCAGAGTGGACCTAGGATCAATGACAATGAAGGGATGCTCTGCATTCCCCAAAGCTCCAGCATCACTGGAACCTGACCATCAGATTGTTCAGTGTCATATCCGGGACACACATTGGGGAGGGAAGTCTTACCTCTCAGCAGAGGGGAAGTCTGTATATTCTACAGCCCCAGCCGACTGGGCAATTCACTTTTAGACTAATACAGTTGTGAAAAGCATAAACTCCATTGTTCTCCCCAGTTTGGAATTAAATTATACTGTTCTTGCTCTTCTACAAGGATGGCTTTGGCATTGGGGTTGTCCCCGTGGTGTAATGGTTAAGGCACTTAACTGCGGAATCGTAGTAAGCAAGTTCAAATTATAGTCGCAATATTACGTTCATTTTCAGACTTATACAGTTGTGAAAGGCATGAACTCCCTTTCTTCCCAGCTATTAGTTAAATTCCTGCTCTTCTATAAGGAGGGTTTTAGCATTGCACTGGAAGTTGGAGGGTTCCCTTTTGAAGTTGGAGGCTTCCCTCATGAAGTTGGAGGGTTCCCTTTTGAAGTTGGAGGCTTCCCTCATGAAGTTGGAGGGTTCCCTTTTGAAGTTGGAGGCTTCCCTCATGAAGTTGGAGGGTTCCCTTTTGAAGTTGGAGGCTTCCCTCATGAAGTTGGAGGGTTCCCTCATGAAGTTGGAGGCTTCCCTCATGAAGTTGGAGGGTTCCCTCATGAAGTTGGAGGGTTCCCTTTTGAAGTTGGAGGCTTCCCTCATGAAGTTGGAGGGTTCCCTTTTGAAGTTGGAGGCTTCCCTCATGAAGTTGGAGGGTTCCCTCATGAAGTTGGAGGGTTCCCTTAAGGCACTGGACTCCGGATGTTATATAATTGCGGCAGGATTTTTTTTATGTTATCATTTTTCGTTCTATATATCTTATCTTTCGGTTTAGTTAGGCTTAGAACATTTCGGCTTAGTGCATGGGTAGGTGCAGACATTAACGCAGTGGTTCATGCGCGTGCGGGGTGGATGTGACTATTACAGATGTTACAATAAAAAAAACAGAAAGAAAATGGACCTGGGGATGTGAATGACGTCATGCCCGGAAGCGATGGGCTGGGATTCTTTGTGGTTTTGAATAAAAGCAGTGAGTTGAGATTTGAACTTGGACGAAGCGAGTTGATTTTTCGGACCTGGGCGAGGCCAGTGCAGTTTGTGGACTGCGGGGTGCGCACGTGCGTTGGTTGAGTCAGTTAGTTGAGAGCTGACGATGGGCGAACAGTCAGCATAGAAAAATTGTGTTTCTCTCTCCTCGTGTCGAAAACCTAAACTTAAAGAAGGTGATAAAAATTTCGTACCTGTACCAAGAGATTCGTCAGTGTTTCGCGTATTTCGGGATTCCTATTCGTATGGACATTCTATGAACATTGTGAACGTTTTATACATCCGTTTATTTGTATAGTTGTATTACGGCTATATTACACGGAATCGCTGTAAGCGATTTCGGACACCATTCGTGGTATTACAGTGACTTTTGGACAAATACTCTTGGGAAAGGTATGAACCTTATTATCCTTCCAGCTATTGGTAAAATAGCATCCCTACTGTCCTTCCAGAAGGATGGATTTGGCATTAAATAACCCAAGAAGGTTGATATGCCATCAAACAAACAGGTTGGTTAATATCAAACAAAACTAAACTAAACTTATGTGTTCATCTTATGGTGCCTCTTGCTTGTCTTTTTCAGATGGTTTGTGAGATGGGACGCAAGTGGTCGTGCAACAGCTGTTTTGATGGTTTGTGAGATGGGAGGCAAGTGGTCGTGCAACAGCTGTTTTGTAAAGAGCAGCATCCAGATTTTCACATGGCTATTAACCTGTCAATAGTAGTCCATGCATTACCTATGCGTATAGCGATATCGTTTTCTGTTGATGAGATATTGCTGCCGAGGTATTTGATCAGATCAACTAATTTCAGAGGTTAGCTATTTACTGCGATAGCATAAAATTAATGGACTCTGTTTTCTTTGAATTTGCACTGAGACAAATGCCTCTTGCTGCTAACTCCAGACAATGCCGTAGAGTTTTAGCTTGAGAAGGTGCATTTTCGAGAAGCGCTAGATGATCATTGTAGTCTGCATCAGTAATAGTTTCTGCGGTATATTGACTGCTTCTTGCCTCTTTTGCGAGTTCTTAGTTTATTTTTTTCATTATATTCAATTCATTTTCTTGTGTATTCATTTTTTTATTCATTGTATTTATTTGTGTATCTTGTTTTGTCAATTATTTGATTCTTTTTTTTATTTGTGGAACGATAGGTGTCATTCGTTTATGTGGGTGTGGATATGTGCCAGTCAGAGGATCACTTTGTCTGTTTTGGCGCGAAGCCCACACAAAGGGCGTGCGCGCGAGATTACCTACGAGACCGGAAGAGGACGAGGGAAGGCAAGGTCCCAGAGCAGAACAGAAGAAGGTAGTCAACAGAAGCGGGTAGTCAAGTGAAGAGAGCAGACGCTAGGGCCTGTGGACTCAGAGGCCGGGTTGGCCAACGTGAAAAGAAGAATCAGCGTTCCTGGTGGCTGTGTAGGAATTTCGCTCGAATACACGCTCGCGATAGCCCACATATGTACAGAAAGCTTTTCATAAGTGTAACAAACTTCTCCCTTTTGCGCTTGGAACTAACCTATGTCCATGTTTGTTCTGTTTTCTTCCACCCTCTCGGTTGTGTTTGTTGTGTTTTGTGTGTTTGTAAAGAAATGTGAAATACCTCTGGCCGGAGATGAGAGAAACCACTAGACGATCTGATGGCTATGAACGGTTTAGGAGATTGGGATAGTAGGGGTCGGCCAGTGGGTGTTTGTCACATATTCCTTTATTCATTTTTCATTTTTTTTTTACTTGTCCTTGAAGTTTTTAGTTTTCGGGTGGCTTTCTAACATATATACTAAATAGATTCTTACACATCTAACATAGATGACTTCAAAACGATTTGTATATATGAAAACTTACCGATCTCTGCGTATTTCTTTAAAAGACGGGAGGATTTTTCTTGTCTCTTAAAAAAATCCATTTTCAAATCTGATTCCACGTGCCAAACACGTACTTAATACTTTTAAATTAAGGACGCTATGTGCACGTTTGTATCTTTTCGTTGTATGAATTTTATTTGTTCCTGTTATCTTGACAAGCATCCATCGCAGTGTGAACAATTCTTATGATATCAAAGTCCTGATGAAGGTTATTAAAACCGAAACGTTTAACGTTGGCTTTACATCACAATAAATTCTAGTTGGATTATTCTGTTTTTCTACTTTCTTCGAACTGACGGAATCAGATCCATATTTACTTTTATATATATATGTGTGTGTGTGTGTGTGTGTGTGTGTGTGTGTGTGTGTGTGTGTGTGTGTTTCTTTGTCTGAAGATACAGATCTAACACTTTAAAAAATATAGGGTCTGCTGAAATAAATATTATTACAAAAAATATATGTATTTTTAAAGTTTTTTTTACACGGTATATATATATATAGATAGATAGATACGAAGCTTAAAAAGCATATTTTATACATTGTATATATATATATATATATATATAATGCATAATATATATAAAATGTATAAAATATCCTTTATAAACTTCGCTCTTACGAATGTGCATATTTTATGCAGGTTCTTTTGATGTTGTTGTAAGCTTATAAGATACGTGACTGCAAATTGAGAGAACTGAAATATCCATATGTGACTGTCTTATTGTACGATGTATTGTAATTTCGCGGGACGTATTTTCGCTTCTATTTTGCCTGACGTCATTGTAAAAGCAAATGTTCATGTAGGAATAAAAGAAAAAAATCATTATAAGAATCGAATCCAAATAAATAAACAAAATTTCTTTCTTTGGGCAAGATGCTTTAATCATTTACATACTTGGCGCGGATACAGAAAGAGATTAAACAGGAAAAAAAAATTAAGAAATAAACGAAGAAAAGAAAAGAAAAAAAAGAAGGAATGAGTTTGACGTTTTTACATTGCATTGTCTGTCCTTGTGAAACGTTAATTTCTTTTTTCTTACCTGAGATTCAATTATCTTGTAAGAAGGAAATGCCCTCGAGAGTTTTAAACGATCACACACTTACATAATATAGATAATATTTACAAAACCCAAGGCGAAAGTGAGATATATTTATTAAGTTAGCTTGGTTTTTGCACGTGGCCACACGCATAGATCGACCGGTGGAAAGAAAACTCACCACTCAAATGTAAAGATCATCAAGTACAACTTGTGAACTACAACAAGATATAAACGCAGACATAGATAGATAGATAGATATGGAAAGAAAGAAAGAAAGAAAGAAAGAAAGAAAGGAAGAAAGAAAGTGAGAGGGGATGCGTGAGAATTGTGCAGATAGAAATACATAAGCACAGACTCAGATAGATAGATAGGTAGATAGATATGGGAAATAGAAAGAAAGAAAGAAAGAAAGAAAGAAAGAAAGAAAGAAAGAAAGAGATAAGGACAAACTTAGATAGATAGATAGATAGATAGATAGATAGATAGATAGATAGATAGAAATAGCTGGAGCAAATACAGGCTACTCACCAGCAAGATAGATGGATGGTAATAAAAAGAGAAAAAGAGAGAACGATAGAGAAAGAAATATACGGGTAGATTTGAATAGATACGTAAAAATTTCAGAAAAGCTGAGAAGAAGAAGAAGAAGAAGAAGAAGAAGAAGAAGAAGAAGAAGAAGAAGAATTATACAGATAGATTGGGTGAAAGAAAGAAAGAAAGAATGGCACGGATGCAGGCTAACCAAGATAGATAGATAGATTGCGGAAAGAGATTTTACTGATATATTTGAATATTTGCAGAAAAACTCCGAAAACAGATAGATAGATAGATAGATAGATAGATAGATAGATAGATAGTCTGACAAACCAACGCAAGGGCATAAGGGCATTTTCACATTTCATCATAAACACGTGGTTTGGTCAGTATTGTCCATGACATTTAAGCGAGTAATTTTTTGTCAGTCTGTTTATGACACAACAGCTTAAACCACGCAAATATGAGTCGCTGTTTTAAAAATAGCCAGCTTAGATGTCTTTATTCCCATATTTTATCCCCGTCAATATCTTCTCTCCTAAAGGTTACAATGCAATCAGGCCGTGTACACCCAACGATTTGCGATAAACCTGCTCGTCGTGCAAAGATGATGATAATGATGATTTTGATTGTGGTGGTGGTGGTGGTGGTGGTGGAGGTCCCTAATGCTTGGCGGGGGCTGACATTCTTTTTCTTTTTTTTTTTTTTTCTTTTGCTTTCCATTTGAAAACGTGCTGTTTGTTAAGAGTCTTAAAAGTTGCGATGAAAATTGCGTTCAGTAAAGTCAGGTTTTAATGGGCCGAAAGCATAGATCTCTCTCCCTCTACCACTTTCGATTTTCTTAACACACACACACACACACACACACACACAAAAACAAACTCTCTCTCTCTCTCTCTATCCATCTAACTATCTATCTATCTATCTCTCTTCACACATACTTTATTAAATCTCTTTCCGCAATCAATCTATCTATCTATCTATCTGGGTTAGCCTGCATTCGTGCCATTCTTTCTTTCTTTCTTTCTTTCTTTCACCCAATCTATCTGTATGATCCTCTTCTTCTTCTTCCTCTTCTTCTTCTCAGCTTTTCTGAGTTTTTTTACGTATCTATTCAAATCTACCCGTATAATTTTTTCTCTATCATTCTCTCTCTCTCTCTCTCTCTCTTTCTCTCTCCCTCTCTCTTACCATCTCTCTCTTTCTGTCTTACCATATCTTGCTGGTGAGCAGCCGGCATTTGCTCCAAATATTTCTGTCTATCTATCTATCTATCTATCTATCTGGGTTAGCCTGCATCCGTGCTATTCTCTCTGTATAATTTAGAATCTCAATACTAAAAAGGATCATGAGACTAAAAGAATGAATGAGCTTTAGTCATAATAAATATCAGATAACCTGCAGAAAACAAAACGAGAAAAAGACCTGATTTTTCTCGTATCAGCAGGGATGATTCAAACTGGTCGTCTTTAAGAGAAAATGTTTGCCTTACAAAAGTGGCCATCTTCACATGAATATATTTCTAAGTGATTTTATATGGAAAATATATTTTTTTTATTTTCATTTAAAGTACGTGGTGCCTTCAATAAGTTTTCAGACATTTTTTGTACAGTCATTTAAAATTGTCGTAGACTCTTGAAAATTCAGTATGTTATTTCTATTCATCTTATGAGATGACTGACCAATTTTTATGAATTCAGGTTCAAATGAACAGCTACAGCAGCAATTGGAATACACCCTAATAAAGCCTGATTGTCACAGCTGGTGATTTTCAAAAATGCAATCTGGACTTTAGAAGAACGATATGCCATAAAATTCTGTTTTAAACTTGGAAAAAATGCCATGCGATGAAAGCTAGATCTACTGCTATGACCCAGAGACCAAGAGTTCCCAGTGGAAGCATGCTGGCTCTCCCAGACTCAAGAAGGCCAGACAGAGCAAATCCACCAACAAACCTTTGATGATCCCCTTTTCTTGACAGCACTGGCATGATCTACATTCACTGGGTTCCCACTGGACAGATAGTCAACCAGGAATACTATGTTGAGGTTTTAAGGGAGTTCAGGAAGAGATTCCGTCGGAAGTGGCCAGCACTCTTCAAATCGGGTCAGTGGCATTTCCACCAGGACAATGCACCACTCCGCAACTCCATCCTTGTCTCAGACTATTTGACCAAGATGGGCATCAAGACAGAGGTGTCCGTGGTGTAATGGTTATCGTCGTAGGAAATGGACTCGGCGACACGAGTTCAAATTCTGGACGAGACTGCATGCATTTCACATTGCACTAATACCCATGGGAAAGGTATGAATCCAATTATTCTCCCTCCAGCTATGGGTAAATAGTAGGACAAACTAGGTTCTTCAGCCTTTGTGAGGCAACTAGTCTAGGAGAAGGAAAACTCTGAATTCAAACCTGTTAAACTCCGCTTAAAAATTGACCTTGTGTCATATCCTGCCCGAGCGGAGGGGTTGGTAAATAGGATCAAGACAATTCATCAGCCTCCCTATAGTCAAGACCTTGCTCCCTGTGACTTTTGCTTATATTCTAAGCTCAGAGGCTGTCGTTATGATTTAACTGTGGAGATGAGAGAGGCTGTGATAAGGTCATTGACACGCTCACACAAGAGGACTTCCATGGGTCCTTCCAGAAGATTTTGGAATGAACTAGAATTACGTGTGTGTACTATCAATAAAAGTGTCCATACGAAAAAATTCTGGAAACTTATTTAATGATACTCGTATAATGATTATTCTATGTAGATTTTCTCTGATAAGCGAGTTCGAAATTTTGTCACGATGAATAAAACATAGTGGCTAACGTGCCGGACAGTGACATCATAGCAGACGAGTTCGAACGCCAGTCGCGCTATTACGTTCACATTCGGGAAAATACTCTTGGGAATGGTATGAACCCACTTATTCCCCCGACTACGGGTTAATTAGTATTACCGTTTTCTTCAACAAGGATAGCTTTGGCATTAAATAACCCACGAAGATTGATATGCCATTAAACAACTAATATTCTTTATCTTTACTTTGTCATTCTTTCTTTTCTTTTCTTTTTTTTCCATGTCAGAATCTTTTTTACAAGGGTTTCTTTTTTCTTTTTTTTTTTTTAGCTGAAGAAATTTTTACTTATGTTATTTGCACCGTTACAGCTTGAAATGCAGGGATTATTTACATATCGATTAACAATCTCTCTCTCTCTCTCTATATATATATATATATATATATATATATATATATATATATATATACTCTGTCTCTCTCTTTTTCTGACTCTCTTTTCACTCTTTTTCTATATATATATATATATATATATATATATATATATATATAAACAAACGAAAGCTACTACATAATGCCTCATAATTTTGGAGCTGACGTGGTTCGGTTGTTGGCTGAGCGGTATGATACTAAGTCTAACGTAAAGTTGGGCGGGCTTCGACCCCAACTTCAAACATTCTACGTGTCTAGTCACACTGGAGAGTTGTGATACAACGAAACAGTCTGTTTGGGGATTACTATATATATATATATATATATATATATACTTCCCTTTCTTCCTCTTGGTATCACATATTCTTTTGGACTTTTTCAACTTCTCTTTCCTTGAAAGTTATTCTAAGATCACTTTCTTCTTCTCATGCTCCCTCCCACTCTTTCTCTCTCTCTCTCTCTCTCTCTCTTTCTCCCTCCCCCACTCTCTCTATCTTTTTCTCTCTCTCTCTTTCTCTCTCTCTCTCTCCCTCTCAGTCTTTCTCTGTTCATTTGAAGTTGAAATCATAAAAATTGGTCAGTCATCTCATAAGATGTATAGCAATAACATAGTGTATTTTCAAGAGTCTACGACAATTTTAAATGCCTGTACAAAAAAAAGTCTGGAAACTTATTGAAGGCACCACGTATGTTCGACGTAACGATTCGTAGGACTTTATCCTCCTCAAGAAAAGTTAACTATACCTCTGTTCGCACTTATTACTCACTGAAAAATATCTTTTATATATTTTTATAATACTGGTAAGAAAGTAATATGAGAAAACCACGCATGGAGTCACACTGCAAATTACGAAAATCTATTCTTATTTACTAAGAAAAAAATCCTCTAAAAATGTCGGCTTCTTCATAAACGCCTTCCAAGAAAGACCAACTCGCAACATATTTTTTTAATCTTCTGTTTCATAATTTTTCTCTAGTGAGTGAGTGACACATTTAGAGAGAGAGAGAGAGAGAGAGAGAGACTGCGTGTACAAAGGGGTGATGATAGATGATGAACGATTGATTGTTTTGGCCTCTTTGTTAAACATCAATTGATTCCAATAATCAATAGTTCCAAGAATATTGCACGTCTGGAAAAAGAAATTAAGCGACACTTTGATTCTATGTTATTAAGAAGAAAAATTGTATCTCTAAGAACGCAGTAAGAATTCCTCATTTATCCTGTTGTTATCAATAACATAAAAAAAAACTTGCTCAAAAAAATTCTTTGTAGCTGCCGATCAACAAATACCTATTAAAGGATCACACACGCACGGACACACACATACGGTCACATACATATACCCTATAACAGACCCTGAGTAGTCTTTATTTATAAATATACCAAACTATATATATATATATATATATGTTTGTGTGTATTTAAGTTAGGATTGAGTATGCATAAGGATAACGGTTCATTTCTCGCCTATGCGTTCATCGAACCAAATAGAAGGGTGTCCTCGTGGGGTAATGGTTAAAACGCTGGAATGCAGAACCGTAGTAAGCATGTTCGAACTCCAGTCGCGACATTACGTTCACTTTTGGACAAATACCCTTGGGAAAGGTATGAACCCCCTTATCCTTCCAGCTATTGGTTAAATAGCATCACTGCTGTTCTTCTAGAAGGAAGACGTTGGCATTAGATAACCCACTAAGATTGACACGCCGTTAAAAAAGAATAAAGAATGAAACGGACCAAACGGATGAGAAACTGGCTATTACGAAGCACCGTTGACAATCCGTCTACGTGATTATGACATATATAAATGATATTGAGCATGCTTTATTTATAGATATAGCAAACTATATTACATACACACACATATATA
>OY757913.1:17264290-17310277 GCA_963585895.1 Sepioteuthis lessoniana | reverse complement strand
ACACACACACACATATATATATATATATATGCGTTTTATGAGGGTATAATCGATCTATCTCTATTAGACGACACACATATGTATGTGTTTATATATATATATATACATGTGTTTAAAAGATAGATTTGTTGTGAATCTGACCGAATGATAGAAATATGTGGAAAGTTGGATAAATCAAACACTTAACTCAGATTTAGATGTGTGACATTTCGGTCGGGCTTGATTTCAACAGCACGAACTTCTTCAAGACGGAGAGTATTTTTAAATA
Organism: Sepioteuthis lessoniana; assembly: GCA_963585895.1. Taxonomy (NCBI): domain Eukaryota; kingdom Metazoa; phylum Mollusca; class Cephalopoda; order Myopsida; family Loliginidae; genus Sepioteuthis; species Sepioteuthis lessoniana. Next base: position 17,310,009 of record OY757913.1, on the reverse strand, counting down.
GAAAAACTCAGAAAACACTCTGTCTTGAAGAAATTTGAGAAGACGAAATAAAGCCCCAACGAAATATCACACATCTAAATCTGAGTCAAGTTTTTGATCTATCCAACTTTGCACATATTTCTATTATATATATATATATATATATTGCTAACTAAATGGATGGAGAAAAAACTTAACAGCAAACACACAAGAATGCTGCGAGCAATTTTCAACAAGTCCTGGAAGCAATACCCCGCAAAGCCACAACTATAGGGCCACCAACCTCCCATTACGAAAACTATCAAAGTTAGACGAATCAGAAATGCAGGACATTGCTGGAGAAGCAGGGACGTGCTCATAAGTGATTTTTTTCCAATGGACCCCGTCATATGGTCGAACAAAAGCAGGACGACCTGCTCGAACCTACATACAGTAGCTCTGTGAGGATACGGGATGTAGCCCTGAGGACATGCCAGAAGCGATGAACGATAGGGAGGAGTGACGAGAGAGGGTCATGGATATCCGTGCTGGCGGCATAACATGATGATATATAGATATATATATAATGGAGTCTTCCATTGATAGCGACTTATTAAGAATCAACAATTCAGTCAAAGTTATGAATTGTTCGACTCTGTACTCAGGTGATTTTTTATAGTGGTGCATATATATATATATATATATATATATATATATATATATATAGAACCAATCAAAGTTTTGGATGAGCTGATAACAAAAGAATTATGGGACAGTGCCACAGCATTTTTCAAAATCTGAATTCAGAGTTTTTCTTTTAGATCAATTTCCCTATCAAGGCCGGAGAACCCAACCCACCCGACAAAAGCAATAAAGCAAATAGTAAAAAACAACTCCAAAAACTCAGATTCCCTATCCAACGCAGGTGTTTACAAAACCCTCAGCCTAAATTGCAATAAATATTTGATCGATGAAACGAGTAGAAATTTAAAGAAAAGAATCTATGAACAAAAAAAACTTTAAAACTGGTAACACAACGAAATCATTAGTTTCTCATGATATCTTAAGTACACTTTTGATTTTATAAATTCTGCCACATTTGCTTTTCTCCATAACAGAGATAAACGAAGAATAATTGAAGCATGTTCCACAGGACACTACAACATAATACCACAACAACAAGGTTTTTTTTTCAAAATATCACCATCTATAGCGAAATATAATACTAAAAGAATTCAAAATTCACGCTAAAGATTAGTTCCCCTTTCTCTAAACATTTAAAGTAGTAAAACATCACAAAACTGTTTCTCAAACCATAAAAAAGCCGTTTACTTTTCAAAAAATTCCATTGTATGACATGATGCAATTTAAACATATCAACCAATATTACTCCGTTTTTTCACATAGCAATGATGAAGAATTCCTTTTGAATCAAAATTTATCAATCATACTAGAATAATTTTGGTAAAATATTTTTGTGTTCAGAAAAAAAAATGAAGTCGAAATTCGTTGGGAAATAAACAAGCATATATCTTTCTTCGGTTTTTCGTTTTCTACATACATTCTGTCGGATTCAACTCATTTTTCTCCCCCCATTTATATATATACAGTGTATTACAAAAGTGAGTACACCCCTCACATTTCTGCAGATATTTAAGTATATCTCTTCATAGGACAACACTGACCAAATGCCACTTTGACACAATGAAAAGTAGTCTGTGTGCAGCTTGTATAACAGAGTTAATTTGCCCATCAAAATAACTCAAAATATAGCCATTAAAAGCTAAACCCCTGCCAACAAAAGTGAGTACACCCTTAGGGAAAGTTGTCAATATTAACATACACCATGTCAATTGTCAATATTTTGTGTGGCCACCATCATTATCCAAAACTGCCTTTACTCTCCTGGGCATGGAGTTTACCAGAGCTTCACATGTAGCCACTGAAATGCTCTTCCACTCCTCCGTGACGACGTCGCGGAGCTGGCAGATATTTGAGACTTTGCACACCTCCACCTTCCGTTTGAGGATCCCCCAAAGTGTTGTTTTGACCTTTTGACCCGGCCAAAAATGCCATTCCAAGGTGATGCACCGGAAGAGGTGACACATTCTAATGGCAGTTATGAGAGGAAATCGCGTGGGGCGGAAATTGGCTGATGAAATGGGACGAGCTAAAAAAATACCCATGGTACACTTATAGACTGATGCACCGGAAGAGAATGACCTGTTAACTGCATGACAGTTATTTCCGCTCGGTGACGATCACACAGGCCATTCCAAAGATACCGGAAGTGACACATCCCGATCGCCAGATATCGGAAGAAATTGCGGAGGCGTGGAGGCGTGTCCATATCTCCGCGTGGGATGTTTGAAGGTAATATAAGGCCGACGAATTGAACAGAGGCCAGTTGAGTGGAGTTGCCAGTAGAGTTCCAGACAGTTGGAGAGATGCGACCCAGTTTCTGGAGGGAGGGGATCATGCTCTGCTGTAGTACTTCACAGTACATGTTGGAGTTCATGTTTCCCTCAATGAAATATAACTCTCCAACACCTGCAGCGCTCATGCAGCCTTAGACCATGACATTCCCACCACAATGCTTGACTGTAAGCATGACACACTTATCTTTGTACTCCTCACCTGGTCACCGCCACACATGCTTGAAGCCCTCAGAACCAAACAAATTAATCTTCATCTCATCAGACCATAGGACATGGTTCGAGTAATCCATGTGCTTTGTTGACATGTCTTCAGCAAACTGTTTGGAGGCTTTCTTGTGTATCGTCTTCAGAAGAGGCTTCCTCCTGGGGTGACAGCCATGCACACCAATTTGATGTAGAGTGCGGCGTATGATCTGAGCACTAATAGGCTGATCCCCCACCTCTTCAATCTCTGTAGCAATGCTGACAGCACTCCTACGCTGATCTTTCAAAGAAAGCATTTGGATGTGACACTCAGCTCGTGCGCTCAGCTTCTTTGGATGACCTACTCGAGGTCTGTTCTGAGTGGACCCCGCTCTTTTAAAACACTGGATGATCTTAGCCACTGTGCTGCAGCTCAGTTTCAGGGTGTTGGCAATCTTCTTGTAGCCTTGGCCATCTTCATGTGGCGCAACTATATGTCTCTTAAGATCCTCAGAGAGTTATTTGCCATGTGGTGACATGTTGGAACTTTCAGTGACCAGTATTAGAGAGTACGAGAGCTGCACTACAAATTTGAACACACCCGCTCCCTATGCACATGGGCCTACTAACACTAATGAGTCACACGACATTTTGGAGGGAAAATAACAAACAGTACTCAATTTGGACATTTAGGTGTGTAGTTTCTTAGGGGTGTACTCACTTTTGTTGGCAGGGGTTTAGCTTTTAATGGCTATATTTTGAGTTATTTTGATGGGCAAATAAATTAACTCTGTTATACAAGCTGCACACAGACTACTTTTCATTGTGTCAAAGTGGCATTTGGTCAGTGTTGTCCTATGAAGAGATATACTTAAATATCTGCAGAAATGTGAGGGGTATACTCACTTTTGTAATACACTGTATATATATAAATGGGGGGAGAAAAATGAGTTGAATCCGACAGAATGTATGTAGAAAACGAAAAACCGAAGAAAGATATATGCTTGTTTATTCCCCAACGAATTTCGACTTCAATTTTTTTTCTGAACACAAAAATATTTTACCAAAATTATTCTAGTATGATTGATAAATTTTGATTCAAAAGGAATTCTTCATCATTGCTATGTGAAAAAACGGAGTAATATTGGTTGATATGTTTAAATTGCATCATGTCATACAATGGAATTTTTTGAAAAGTAAACGGCTTTTTTATGGTTTGAGAAACAGTTTTGTGATGTTTTACTACTTTAAATGTATAGAGAAAGGGGAACTAATCTTTAGCGTGAATTTTGAATTCTTTTAGTTTTATATTTCGCTATAGATGGTGATATTTTGTCATTAAGTTCCCTTTCGGACTAATAAACTTGAAATTAAAATAAACTTCCTTTACCCCCCCACCCCACCCCAGCTATAGATTAAATTATCCTATTATTGTTATTCTGCGAGAATGGCTTTAGCATAAGATAACCCACGAAAGTTGATATGCTATCAGACACGGAAACCAAATATATACTTATAGATGGAAAGAGAGAGAGAGAGAGAGAGAGAGAGAGAGAGAGAGAGAGAGAGAGCATGGTCAAAAGCACTGAGCACGACGTTAGAATCAAAATCATGAAATGGTAGGAATGGTCAGTTAGAACTGTTCGTCCCGTATTAAATCATAGTGAGCCCCAAATACATTGGATTAAAGGTAAAATCTCTCTGTTCTCCCTGCATTCATTATTTTGTGTTTAAACTAAAGAAAATTAATAATTATATATACTCGCATAGTAACAGTCAAAAATAACAAGCTTACTTACTTATGGATCGATAGCTTTGGCATCATAAAGATGAGAACACCTCCCGTGGCGTAATTGTTTGCAAACAGATTATTGTGAGTGAGTTCGATTTCCACTGGAAACCCCTTAATATAGGGCGTGTGTTAGACTAAGTTAAATTTATTGCATTTCTATTTATTTAGACTGAGCTAAATTTATTGCATTTCTATTTATGTAGACCTAAGCTAAATTTATTGCATTTCTATTTATTTAGACCTAAGCTAAATTTATTGCATTTCTATTTATTTAGACCTAAGCTAAATTTATTGCATTTCTATTCATTTAGACTAAGCTAAATTCATTGCATTTCTATTTTTTTAGACTTAAGCTAAATTTATTGCATTTCTATTTATTTTGACCTAAGCTAAATTTATTGCATTTCTATATATTTAGACCAAAGTTAAATTTATTGCATTTTTATTTATTTAGACCCAAGTTAAATTTATTGCATTTCTATTTATTTAAACCTAAGCTAAATTTATTGCATTTCTATTCATTTAGATTGAGTTAAATATATTGCATATCTATTTATGTAGACTTAGCTAAATTTATTGCATTTCTTTTTATTTTGACCTAAGCTAAATTTATTGCATTTCTATTTATTTAGACCTAAGCTAAATTTATTGCATTTCTATTTATTTAGACCTAAGCTAAATTTGTTGCATTTCTATCTATTTAGACCTAAGCTAAATTTATTGCATTTCTATTTATTCAGACCTAAGCTAAATTTATTGCATTTCTATTTATTTAGACTTAGCTAAATTTATTGCATTCCTATTTATTTAGACCTAAGCTAAATTTATAGCATTTCTATTTATTTAGACCTAAGCTAAATTTATTGCATTTCTATTTATTTAGACCTAAGCTAAATTTATTGCATTTCTATTCATTTAGACCCAAGCTAAATTTATTGCATTTCTATTTATTTTGACCTAAGCTAAATTTATTGCATTTCTATTTATTTAGACTGAGTTAAATTCATTGCATTTCTTTTTATTTAGACCTAAGCTAAATTTATTGCATTTCTATTTATTTTGACCTCATCTAAATTTATTGCATTTCTATTTATTTAGACCAAAGTTAAATTTATTGCATTTCTATTTATTTAGACTTAGTTATATTTATAGCTTTTGTATTTATTTGGACTGTGCTAAATTTATTGCATTTCTATTGATTAAGACTGAGTTAAATATATTGCATTTCTATTTATGTAGACTTAGCTAAATTTATTGCATTTCTATTTATTTTGACCTAAGCAAAATTTATTGCATTTCTTTTTATTTAGACCTAAGCTAAATTTATTGCATTTCTATTTATTCAGACCTAAGCTAAATTTATAGCATTTCTATTTATTTAGACCTAAGCTAAATTTATTGCATTTCTATTTATTTAGACCTAAGCTTAATTTATTGCATTTCTATTTAATTAGACCTAAGCTAAATTTATTGCATTTCTATTTATTTAGACCTAAGCTAAATTTATTGCATTTCTATTTATTTAAACCTAAGCTAAATTTGTTGCATTTCTATCTATTTAGACCTAAGCTAAATTTATTGCATTTCTATTTATTCAGACCTAAGCTAAATTTATTGCATTTCTATTTATTTAGACTTAGCTAAATTTATTGCATTCCTATTTATTTAGACCTAAGCTAAATTTATAGCATTTCTATTTATTTAGACCTAAGCTAAATTTATTGCATTTCTATTTATTTAGACCTAAGCTAAATTTATTGCATTTCTATTCATTTAGACCCAAGCTAAATTTATTGCATTTCTATTTATTTTGACCTAAGCTAAATTTATTGCATTTCTATTTATTTAGACTGAGTTAAATTCATTGCATTTCTTTTTATTTAGACCTAAGCTAAATTTATTGCATTTCTATTTATTTTGACCTCATCTAAATTTATTGCATTTCTATTTATTTAGACCAAAGTTAAATTTATTGCATTTCTATTTATTTAGACTTAGTTATATTTATAGCTTTTGTATTTATTTGGACTGTGCTAAATTTATTGCATTTCTATTGATTAAGACTGAGTTAAATATATTGCATTTCTATTTATGTAGACTTAGCTAAATTTATTGCATTTCTATTTATTTTGACCTAAGCAAAATTTATTGCATTTCTTTTTATTTAGACCTAAGCTAAAATTATTGCATTTCTATTTATTCAGACCTAAGCTAAATTTATAGCATTTCTATTTATTTAGACCTAAGCTAAATTTATTGCATTTCTATTTATTTAGACCTAAGCTTAATTTATTGCATTTCTATTTAATTAGACCTAAGCTAAATTTATTGCATTTCTATTTATTTAGACCTAAGCTAAATTTATTGCATTTCTATTTATTTAAACCTAAGCTAAATTTATTGCATTTCTATTTATTTAGACTTAGCTAAATTTGTTGCATTTCGATTTATTTAGACCTAAGCTAAATTTATTGCATTTCTATTTATTCAGACCTAAGCTAAATTTATTGCATTTCTATTTATTTAGACCTAAGCTAAATTTATTGCATTTCTATTTATTTAGACTTAGCTAAATTTATTGCATTTCTATTTATTTAGACATAGCTAAATTTATTGCATTCCTATTTATTTAGACATAGCTAAATTTATAGCATTTCTATTTATTTAGACCTAAGCTAAATTTATTGCATTTCTATTTATTTAGACATAGCTAAATTTATAGCATTTCTATTTATTTAGACCTAAGCTAAATTTATTGCATTTCTATTTATTTAGACATAGCTAAATTTATTGCATTCCTATTCATTTAGACATAGCTAAATTTATAGCATTTCTATTTATTTAGACCTAAGCTAAATTTATTGCATTTCTATTTATTTAGACCTAAGCTAAATTTATTGCATTTCTGTTTATTTTGACCTAAGCTAAATTTATTGCATTTCTATTTATTTAGACATAGCTAAATTTATAGCATTTCTATTTATTTAGACCTAAGCTAAATTTATTGCATTTCTATTTATTTAGACCTAAGCTAAATTTATTGCATTTCTGTTTATTTTGACCTAAGCTAAATTTATTGCATTTCTATTTATTTAGACCTAAGCTAAATTTATTGCATTTCTATTTATTTAGACCTAAGCTAAATTTATTGCATTTCTATTTATTTAGACCTAAGCTAAATTTATTGCATTTCTATTTATTTAGACCTAAGCTAAATTTATTGCATTTCTATTCATTTAGACTAAGCTAAATTCATTGCATTTCTATTTTTTTAGACTTAAGCTAAATTTATTGCATTTCTATTTATTTTGACCTAAGCTAAATTTATTGCATTTCTATATATTTAGACCAAAGTTAAATTTATTGCATTTTTATTTATTTAGACCCAAGTTAAATTTATTGCATTTCTATTTATTTAAACCTAAGCTAAATTTATTGCATTTCTATTCATTTAGATTGAGTTAAATATATTGCATATCTATTTATGTAGACTTAGCTAAATTTATTGCATTTCTTTTTATTTTGACCTAAGCTAAATTTATTGCATTTCTATTTATTTAGACCTAAGCTAAATTTATTGCATTTCTATTTATTTAGACCTAAGCTAAATTTGTTGCATTTCTATCTATTTAGACCTAAGCTAAATTTATTGCATTTCTATTTATTCAGACCTAAGCTAAATTTATTGCATTTCTATTTATTTAGACTTAGCTAAATTTATTGCATTCCTATTTATTTAGACCTAAGCTAAATTTATAGCATTTCTATTTATTTAGACCTAAGCTAAATTTATTGCATTTCTATTTATTTAGACCTAAGCTAAATTTATTGCATTTCTATTCATTTAGACCCAAGCTAAATTTATTGCATTTCTATTTATTTTGACCTAAGCTAAATTTATTGCATTTCTATTTATTTAGACTGAGTTAAATTCATTGCATTTCTTTTTATTTAGACCTAAGCTAAATTTATTGCATTTCTATTTATTTTGACCTCATCTAAATTTATTGCATTTCTATTTATTTAGACCAAAGTTAAATTTATTGCATTTCTATTTATTTAGACTTAGTTATATTTATAGCTTTTGTATTTATTTGGACTGTGCTAAATTTATTGCATTTCTATTGATTAAGACTGAGTTAAATATATTGCATTTCTATTTATGTAGACTTAGCTAAATTTATTGCATTTCTATTTATTTTGACCTAAGCAAAATTTATTGCATTTCTTTTTATTTAGACCTAAGCTAAATTTATTGCATTTCTATTTATTCAGACCTAAGCTAAATTTATAGCATTTCTATTTATTTAGACCTAAGCTAAATTTATTGCATTTCTATTTATTTAGACCTAAGCTTAATTTATTGCATTTCTATTTAATTAGACCTAAGCTAAATTTATTGCATTTCTATTTATTTAGACCTAAGCTAAATTTATTGCATTTCTATTTATTTAAACCTAAGCTAAATTTGTTGCATTTCTATCTATTTAGACCTAAGCTAAATTTATTGCATTTCTATTTATTCAGACCTAAGCTAAATTTATTGCATTTCTATTTATTTAGACTTAGCTAAATTTATTGCATTCCTATTTATTTAGACCTAAGCTAAATTTATAGCATTTCTATTTATTTAGACCTAAGCTAAATTTATTGCATTTCTATTTATTTAGACCTAAGCTAAATTTATTGCATTTCTATTCATTTAGACCCAAGCTAAATTTATTGCATTTCTATTTATTTTGACCTAAGCTAAATTTATTGCATTTCTATTTATTTAGACTGAGTTAAATTCATTGCATTTCTTTTTATTTAGACCTAAGCTAAATTTATTGCATTTCTATTTATTTTGACCTCATCTAAATTTATTGCATTTCTATTTATTTAGACCAAAGTTAAATTTATTGCATTTCTATTTATTTAGACTTAGTTATATTTATAGCTTTTGTATTTATTTGGACTGTGCTAAATTTATTGCATTTCTATTGATTAAGACTGAGTTAAATATATTGCATTTCTATTTATGTAGACTTAGCTAAATTTATTGCATTTCTATTTATTTTGACCTAAGCAAAATTTATTGCATTTCTTTTTATTTAGACCTAAGCTAAAATTATTGCATTTCTATTTATTCAGACCTAAGCTAAATTTATAGCATTTCTATTTATTTAGACCTAAGCTAAATTTATTGCATTTCTATTTATTTAGACCTAAGCTTAATTTATTGCATTTCTATTTAATTAGACCTAAGCTAAATTTATTGCATTTCTATTTATTTAGACCTAAGCTAAATTTATTGCATTTCTATTTATTTAAACCTAAGCTAAATTTATTGCATTTCTATTTATTTAGACTTAGCTAAATTTGTTGCATTTCGATTTATTTAGACCTAAGCTAAATTTATTGCATTTCTATTTATTCAGACCTAAGCTAAATTTATTGCATTTCTATTTATTTAGACCTAAGCTAAATTTATTGCATTTCTATTTATTTAGACTTAGCTAAATTTATTGCATTTCTATTTATTTAGACATAGCTAAATTTATTGCATTCCTATTTATTTAGACATAGCTAAATTTATAGCATTTCTATTTATTTAGACCTAAGCTAAATTTATTGCATTTCTATTTATTTAGACATAGCTAAATTTATAGCATTTCTATTTATTTAGACCTAAGCTAAATTTATTGCATTTCTATTTATTTAGACATAGCTAAATTTATTGCATTCCTATTCATTTAGACATAGCTAAATTTATAGCATTTCTATTTATTTAGACCTAAGCTAAATTTATTGCATTTCTATTTATTTAGACCTAAGCTAAATTTATTGCATTTCTGTTTATTTTGACCTAAGCTAAATTTATTGCATTTCTATTTATTTAGACATAGCTAAATTTATAGCATTTCTATTTATTTAGACCTAAGCTAAATTTATTGCATTTCTATTTATTTAGACCTAAGCTAAATTTATTGCATTTCTGTTTATTTTGACCTAAGCTAAATTTATTGCATTTCTATTTATTTAGACCTAAGCTAAATTTATTGCATTTCTATTTATTTAGACCTAAGCTAAATTTATTGCATTTCTATTTATTTAGACCTAAGCTAAATTTGTTGCATTTCTATCTATTTAGACCTAAGCTAAATTTATTGCATTTCTATTTATTCAGACCTAAGCTAAATTTATTGCATTTCTATTTATTTAGACTTAGCTAAATTTATTGCATTCCTATTTATTTAGACCTAAGCTAAATTTATAGCATTTCTATTTATTTAGACCTAAGCTAAATTTATTGCATTTCTATTTATTTAGACCTAAGCTAAATTTATTGCATTTCTATTCATTTAGACCCAAGCTAAATTTATTGCATTTCTATTTATTTTGACCTAAGCTAAATTTATTGCATTTCTATTTATTTAGACTGAGTTAAATTCATTGCATTTCTTTTTATTTAGACCTAAGCTAAATTTATTGCATTTCTATTTATTTTGACCTCATCTAAATTTATTGCATTTCTATTTATTTAGACCAAAGTTAAATTTATTGCATTTCTATTTATTTAGACTTAGTTATATTTATAGCTTTTGTATTTATTTGGACTGTGCTAAATTTATTGCATTTCTATTGATTAAGACTGAGTTAAATATATTGCATTTCTATTTATGTAGACTTAGCTAAATTTATTGCATTTCTATTTATTTTGACCTAAGCAAAATTTATTGCATTTCTTTTTATTTAGACCTAAGCTAAAATTATTGCATTTCTATTTATTCAGACCTAAGCTAAATTTATAGCATTTCTATTTATTTAGACCTAAGCTAAATTTATTGCATTTCTATTTATTTAGACCTAAGCTTAATTTATTGCATTTCTATTTAATTAGACCTAAGCTAAATTTATTGCATTTCTATTTATTTAGACCTAAGCTAAATTTATTGCATTTCTATTTATTTAAACCTAAGCTAAATTTATTGCATTTCTATTTATTTAGACTTAGCTAAATTTGTTGCATTTCTATTTATTTAGACCTAAGCTAAATTTATTGCATTTCTATTTATTCAGACCTAAGCTAAATTTATTGCTTTTCTATTTATTTAGACCTAAGCTAAATTTATTGCATTTCTATTTATTTAGACTTAGCTAAATTTATTGCATTTCTATTTATTTAGACATAGCTAAATTTATTGCATTCCTATTTATTTAGACATAGCTAAATTTATAGCATTTCTATTTATTTAGACCTAAGCTAAATTTATTGCATTTCTATTTATTTAGACATAGCTAAATTTATAGCATTTCTATTTATTTAGACCTAAGCTAAATTTATTGCATTTCTATTTATTTAGACATAGCTAAATTTATTGCATTCCTATTCATTTAGACATAGCTAAATTTATAGCATTTCTATTTATTTAGACCTAAGCTAAATTTATTGCATTTCTATTTATTTAGACCTAAGCTAAATTTATTGCATTTCTGTTTATTTTGACCTAAGCTAAATTTATTGCATTTCTATTTATTTAGACATAGCTAAATTTATAGCATTTCTATTTATTTAGACCTAAGCTAAATTTATTGCATTTCTATTTATTTAGACCTAAGCTAAATTTATTGCATTTCTGTTTATTTTGACCTAAGCTAAATTTATTGCATTTCTATTTATTTAGACTTAGCTAAATTTATTGCATTTCTATTTATTTAGACATAGCTAAATTTATAGCATTTCTATTTATTTAGACCTAAGCTAAATTTATTGCATTTCTATTTATGTAGACATAGCTAAATTTATAGCATTTCTATTTATTTAGACCTAAGCTAAATTTATTGCATTCCTATTTATTTAGACATAGCTAAATTTATTGCATTTCTATTTATTTAGACCTAAGCTAAATTTATTGCATTTCTATTTATTTAGACATAGCTAAATTTATTGCATTTCTATTTATTTAGACATAGCTAAATTTATAGCATTTCTATTTATTTAGACCTAAGCTAAATTTATTGCATTTCTATTTATTTAGACCTAAGCTAAATTTATTGCATTTCTGTTTATTTTGACCTAAGCTAAATTTATTGCATTTCTATTTATTTAGATTTAGCTAATTTATTGTATTTCTATTTATTTAGACCTAAGCTAAATTGATTGCATTTCTATTTATTTAGACCTAAGCTAAATGTATTGCATTTCTATTTATTTAGACCTCATCTAAATTTATTGCATTTCTATTTATTTAGACCAAAGTTAAATTTATTGCATTTCTATTTATTTAGACTTAGTTATATTTATTGCTTTTGTATTTATTTAGACTGTGCAAAATTTATTGCATTTCTATTGATTTAGACTGAGTTAAATTTATTGCATTTCTTTTTATTTAGACCTAAGCTAAATTTTTGCATTTCTATTCATTTAAACTGAGTTAAATATATTGCATTTCTATTTATGTAGACTTAGCTAAATTTATTGCATTTCTATTTATTTTGACCTAAGCTAAATTTATTGCATTTCTATTTATTTAGACCGAAGCTAAATTTATTGCATTTCTATTTATTCAGACCTAAGCTAAATTTATAGCATTTCTATTTATTTAGACCTAAGCTAAATTTATTGCATTTCTATTTATTTAGACCTTAGCTAAATTTATTGCATTTCTGTTTATTTAGACCTAAGCTTAATTTATTGCATTTCTATTTAATTAGACCTAAGCTAAATTTATTGCATTTCTATTTATTTAGACCTAAGCTAAATTTATTGCATTTCTATTTATTTAGACCTAAGCTAAATTTATTGCATTTCTATTTATTTAGACTTAGCTAAATTTATTGCATTTCTATTTATTTAGACCTAAGCTAAATTTATTGCATTTCTATTTATTCAGACCTAAGCTAAATTTATTGCATTTCTATTTATTTAGACCTAAGCTAAATTTATTGCATTTCTATTTATTTAGACTGAGTTAAATTCATTGCATTTCTTTTTATTTAGACCTAAGCAAAATTTATTACATTTCTATTTATTTTGACCTCATCTAAATTTATTGCATTTCTATTTATTTAGACCTAAGCTAAATTTATTGCATTTCTATTTATTTAGACCAAAGTTAAATTTATTGCATTTCTATTTATTTAGACCAAAGTTAAATTTATTGCATTTCTATTTATTTAGACTTAGTTATATTTATTGCTTCTGTATTTATTTAGACTGTGCTAAATTTATTGCATTTCTATTGATTTAGACTGAGTTAAATTTATAGCATTTCTTTTTATTTAGACCTAAGCTAAATTTTTGCACTTCTATTCATTTAGACTGAGTTAAATATATTGCATTTCTATTTATGTAGACTTAGCTAAATTTATTGCATTTCTATTTATTTTGACCTAAGCTAAATTTATTGCATTTCTATTTATTTAGACTTAGCTAAATTTATTGTATTTCTATTTATATAGACATAGCTGAATTTATTGCATTCCTATTTATTTAGACCTAAGCTAAATTTATAGCATTTCTATTTATTTAGACCTAAGCTAAATTTATTGCATTTCTATTTATTTAGACCTAAGCTAAATTTATTGCATTTCTATTCATTTAGACCTAAGCTAAATTTATTGCATTTCTATTCATTTAGACCTAAGCTAAATTTATAGCATTTCTATTTATTTAGACTTAGCTAAATTTATAGTATTTCTATTTATTTAGACATAGCTGAATTTATTGCATTCCTATTTATTTAGACCTAATCTAAATTTATAGCATTTCTATTTATTTAGACCTAAGCTAAATTTATAGCATTTCTATTTATTTAGACCTAAGCTAAATTTATTGCATTTCTATTCATTTAGACCTAAGCTAAATTTATTGCATTTCTATTCATTTAGACCTAAGCTAAATTTATTGCATTTCTATTTATTTAGACTTAGCTAAATTTATTGTATTTCTATTTATTTAGACATAGCTGAATTTATTGCATTCCTATTTATTTAGACCTAAGCTAAATTTATTGCATTTCTATTTATTTAGACCTAAGCTAAATTTATTGCATTTCTATTCATTTAGACCTAAGCTAAATTTATTGCATTTCTATTCATTTAGACCTAAGCTAAATTTATTGCATTTCTATTTATTTAGACTTAGCTAAATTTATTGTATTTCTATTTATTTAGACATAGCTGAATTTATTGCATTCCTATTTATTTAGACCTAAGCTAAATTTATAGCATTTCTATTTATTTAGACCTAAGCTAAATTTATTGCATTTCTATTTATTTAGACCTAAGCTAAATTTATTGCATTTCTGTTTATTTTGACCTAAGCTAAATTTATTGTATTTCTATTTATTTAGACCTAAGCTAAATTTATTGCATTTCTATTTATTTAGACCTAACCTTAATTGATTGCATTTCTATTTATTTAGACCTAAGCTAAATGTATTGCATTTCTATTTATTTAGACCTAAGTTAAATTTATTGGATTTCTATTTATTTAGACCTAAGCTAAATTTATTGCATTTCTACTTATTTACACCTAAGCTAAATTGATTGCATTTCTATTTATTTAGACCTAAGCTAAATTTATTGCATTTCTATTAATTTTAACCTCATCTAAATTTATTGCATTTCTATTTATTCAGACCTAAGCTAAATTTATAGCATTTCTATTTATTTAGACCTAAGCTAAATTTATTGCATTTCTATTTATTCAGACCTAAGCTAAATTTATAAAATTTCTATTTATTTAGACCTCAGCTAAATTTATTGCATTTCTATTTATTTAGACCTAAGCTTAATTTATTGCATTTCTATTTAATTAGACCAAAGCTAAATTTATTGCATTTCTATTTATTTAGACCTAAGCTAAATTTATTGCATTTCTATTTATTTAGACCTAAGCTAAATTTATTGTATTTCTATTCATTTAGACTTAGCTAAATTTGTTGCATTTCTATTTATTTAGACCTAAGCTAAATTTATTGCATTTCTATTTATTCAGACCTAAGCTAAATTTATTGCATTTCTATTTATTTAGACCTCATCTAAATTTATTGCATTTCTATTTATTTAGACCAAAGTTAAATTTATTGCATTTCTATTTATTTAGACTTAGTTATATTTATTGCTTTTGTATTTATTTAGACTGTGCTAAATTTATTGCATTTCTATTGATTTAGACTGAGTTAAATTTATTGCATTTCTTTTTATTTAGACCTAAGCTAAATTTTTGCACTTCTATTCATTTAGACTGAGTTAAATATATTGCATTTCTATTTATGTAGACTTAGCTAAATTTATTGCATTTCTATTTATTTTGACCTAAGCTAAATTTATTGCATTTCTATTTATTTAGACTTAGCTAAATTTATTGTATTTCTCTTTATATAGACATAGCTGAATTTATTGCATTCCTATTTATTTAGACCTAAGCTAAATTTATAGCATTTCTATTTATTTAGACCTAAGCTAAATTTATTGCATTTCTATTTATTTAGACCTAAGCTAAATTTATTGCATTTCTATTCATTTAGACCTAAGCTAAATTTATTGCATTTCTATTCATTTAGACCTAAGCTAAATTTATTGCATTTCTATTTATTTAGACTTAGCTAAATTTATTGTATTTCTATTTATTTAGACATAGCTGAATTTATTGCATTCCTATTTATTTAGACCTAATCTAAATTTATAGCATTTCTATTTATTTAGACCTAAGCTAAATTTATAGCATTTCTATTTATTTAGACCTAAGCTAAATTTATTGCATTTCTATTCATTTAGACCTAAGCTAAATTTATTGCATTTCTATTCATTTAGACCTAAGCTAAATTTATTGCATTTCTATTTATTTAGACTTAGCTAAATTTATTGTATTTCTATTTATTTAGACATAGCTGAATTTATTGCATTCCTATTTATTTAGACCTAAGCTAAATTTATTGCATTTCTATTTATTTAGACCTAAGCTAAATTTATTGCATTTCTATTCATTTAGACCTAAGCTAAATTTATTGCATTTCTATTCATTTAGACCTAAGCTAAATTTATTGCATTTCTATTTATTTAGACTTAGCTAAATTTATTGTATTTCTATTTATTTAGACATAGCTGAATTTATTGCATTCCTATTTATTTAGACCTAAGCTAAATTTATAGCATTTCTATTTATTTAGACCTAAGCTGAATTTATTGCATTTCTATTTATTTAGACCTAAGCTAAATTTATTGCATTTCTGTTTATTTTGACCTAAGCTAAATTTATTGTATTTCTATTTATTTAGACCTAAGCTAAATTTATTGCATTTCTATTTATTTAGACCTAAGCTAAATTTATTGCATTTCTATTCATTTAGACCTAAGCTAAATTTATTGCATTTCTATTCATTTAGACCTAAGCTAAATTTATTGCATTTCTATTTATTTAGACTTAGCTAAATTTATTGTATTTCTATTTATTTAGACATAGCTGAATTTATTGCATTCCTATTTATTTAGACCTAAGCTAAATTTATAGCATTTCTATTTATTTAGACCTAAGCTAAATTTATTGCATTTCTATTTATTTAGACCTAAGCTAAATTTATTGCATTTCTGTTTATTTTGACCTAAGCTAAATTTATTGTATTTCTATTTATTTAGACCTAAGCTAAATTTATTGCATTTCTATTTATTTAGACCTAACCTTAATTGATTGCATTTCTATTTATTTAGACTTAGTTATATTTATTGCTTTTGTATTTATTTAGACTGTGCTAAATTTATTGCATTTCTATTGATTTAGACTGAGTTAAATTTATTGCATTTCTTTTTATTTAGACCTAAGCTAAATTTTTGCACTTCTATTCATTTAGACTGAGTTAAATATATTGCATTTCTATTTATGTAGACTTAGCTAAATTTATTGCATTTCTATTTATTTTGACCTAAGCTAAATTTATTGCATTTCTATTTATTTAGACTTAGCTAAATTTATTGTATTTCTATTTATATAGACATAGCTGAATTTATTGCATTCCTATTTATTTAGACCTAAGCTAAATTTATAGCATTTCTATTTATTTAGACCTAAGCTAAATTTATTGCATTTCTATTTATTTAGACCTAAGCTAAATTTATTGCATTTCTATTCATTTAGACCTAAGCTAAATTTATTGCATTTCTATTCATTTAGACCTAAGCTAAATTTATTGCATTTCTATTTATTTAGACTTAGCTAAATTTATTGTATTTCTATTTATTTAGACATAGCTGAATTTATTGCATTCCTATTTATTTAGACCTAATCTAAATTTATAGCATTTCTATTTATTTAGACCTAAGCTAAATTTATAGCATTTCTATTTATTTAGACCTAAGCTAAATTTATTGCATTTCTATTCATTTAGACCTAAGCTAAATTTATTGCATTTCTATTCATTTAGACCTAAGCTAAATTTATTGCATTTCTATTTATTTAGACTTAGCTAAATTTATTGTATTTCTATTTATTTAGACATAGCTGAATTTATTGCATTCCTATTTATTTAGACCTAAGCTAAATTTATTGCATTTCTATTTATTTAGACCTAAGCTAAATTTATTGCATTTCTATTCATTTAGACCTAAGCTAAATTTATTGCATTTCTATTCATTTAGACCTAAGCTAAATTTATTGCATTTCTATTTATTTAGACTTAGCTAAATTTATTGTATTTCTATTTATTTAGACATAGCTGAATTTATTGCATTCCTATTTATTTAGACCTAAGCTAAATTTATAGCATTTCTATTTATTTAGACCTAAGCTGAATTTATTGCATTTCTATTTATTTAGACCTAAGCTAAATTTATTGCATTTCTGTTTATTTTGACCTAAGCTGAATTTATTGTATTTCTATTTATTTAGACCTAAGCTAAATTTATTGCATTTCTATTTATTTAGACCTAACCTTAATTGATTGCATTTCTATTTATTTAGACCTAAGCTAAATGTATTGCATTTCTATTTATTTAGACCTAAGTTAAATTTATTGGATTTCTATTTATTTAGACCTAAGCTAAATTTATTGCATTTCTACTTATTTACACCTAAGCTAAATTGATTGCATTTCTATTTATTTAGACCTAAGCTAAATTTATTGCATTTCTATTAATTTTAACCTCATCTAAATTTATTGCATTTCTATTTATTCAGACCTAAGCTAAATTTATAGCATTTCTATTTATTTAGACCTAAGCTAAATTTATTGCATTTCTATTTATTCAGACCTAAGCTAAATTTATAAAATTTCTATTTATTTAGACCTCAGCTAAATTTATTGCATTTCTATTTATTTAGACCTAAGCTAAATTTATTGCATTTCTATTTATTTAGACCTCATCTAAATTTATTGCATTTCTATTTATTTAGACCAAAGTTAAATTTATTGCATTTCTATTTATTTAGACATAGTTATATTTATTGCTTTTGTATTTATTTAGACTGTGCTAAATTTATTGCATTTCTATTGATTTAGACTGAGTTAAATTTATTGCATTTCTTTTTATTTAGACCCAAGCTAAATTTTTGCATTTCTATTCATTTAGACTGAGTTAAATATATTGCATTTCTATTTATGTAGACTTAGCTAAATTTATTGCATTTCTATTTATTTTGACCTAAGCTAATTTTTTGCATTTCTATTTATTTAGACCTAAGCTAAATTTATTGCATTTCTATTTATTTAGACCTAAGCTAAATTTATTGCATTTCTATTTAATTAGACCTGAGCTAAATTTATTGCATTTCTATTTAATTAGACCTAAGCTAAATTTATTGCATTTCTATTTATTTTGACCTAAGCTAAATTTATTGCATTTCTATTTATTTAGACCTAAGCTAAATTTATTGCATTTCTATTTATTCAGACCTAAGTTAATTTATAGCATTTCTATTTATTTAGACCTAAGCTAAATTTATTGCATTTCTATTTATTTAGACCTAAGCTAAATTTATTGCATTTCTATTTAATTAGACCTAAGCTAAATTTATTGCATTTCTATTTATTTAGACCTAAGCTAAATTTATTGCATTTCTATTTATTTAGACCTAAGCTAAATTTATTGCATTTCTATTTATTTAGACTTAGCTAAATTTGTTGCATTTCTATTTATTTAGACCTAAGCTAAATTTATTGCATTTCTATTTATTCAGACCTAAGCTAAATTTATTGCATTTCTATTTATTTAGACCTAAGCTAAATGTATTGAATTTCTATTTATTTAGACATAGCTAAATTTATTGCATTCCTATTTTTTTAGACCTAAGCTAAATTTATAGCATTTCTATTTATTTAGACCTAAGCTAAATTTATTGCATTTCTATTTATTTAGACCTAAGCTGAATTTATTGAATTTCTATTCATTTAGACCTAAGCTAAATTTATTGCATTTCTATTTATTTAGACCTAAGCTAAATTTATTGCATTTCTATTTATTTAGACCAAAGTTAAATTTATTGCATTTCTATTTATTTAGACTTAGTTATATTTATTGCTTCTGTATTTATTTAGACTGTGCTAAATTTATTGCATTTCTATTGATTTAGACTGAGTTAAATTTATTGCATTTCTTTTTATTTAGACCCAAGCTAAATTTTTGCATTTCTATTCATTTAGACTGAGTTAAATATATTGCATTTCTATTTATGTAGACTTAGCTAAATTTATTGCATTTCTATTTATTTTGACCTAAGCTAATTTTTTGCATTTCTATTTATTTAGACCTAAGCTAAATTTATTGCATTTCTATTTATTTAGACCTAAGCTAAATTTATTGCATTTCTATTTAATTAGACCTGAGCTAAATTTATTGCATTTCTATTTAATTAGACCTAAGCTAAATTTATTGCATTTCTATTTATTTTGACCTAAGCTAAATTTATTGCATTTCTATTTATTTAGACCTAAGCTAAATTTATTGCATTTCTATTTATTCAGACCTAAGTTAATTTATAGCATTTCTATTTATTTAGACCTAAGCTAAATTTATTGCATTTCTATTTATTTAGACCTAAGCTAAATTTATTGCATTTCTATTTAATTAGACCTAAGCTAAATTTATTGCATTTCTATTTATTTAGACCTAAGCTAAATTTATTGCATTTCTATTTATTTAGACCA
This sequence comes from Sepioteuthis lessoniana, assembly GCA_963585895.1. Taxonomy (NCBI): domain Eukaryota; kingdom Metazoa; phylum Mollusca; class Cephalopoda; order Myopsida; family Loliginidae; genus Sepioteuthis; species Sepioteuthis lessoniana. Next base: position 17,289,514 of record OY757913.1, on the reverse strand, counting down.
AAGCTAAATTTATTGCATTTCTATTTATTTAGACTTAGCTAAATTTGTTGCATTTCTATTTATTTAGACCTAAGCTAAATTTATTGCATTTCTATTTATTCAGACCTAAGCTAAATTTATTGCATTTCTATTTATTTAGACCTAAGCTAAATTTATTGCATTTCTATTTATTTAGACATAGCTAAATTTATTGCATTCCTATTTTTTTAGACCTAAGCTAAATTTATAGCATTTCTATTTATTTAGACCTAAGCTAAATTTATTGCATTTCTATTTATTTAGACCTAAGCTGAATTTATTGAATTTCTATTCATTTAGACCTAAGCTAAATTTATTGCATTTCTATTTATTTAGACCTAAGCTAAATTTATTGCATTTCTATTTATTTAGACTTAGTTATATTTATTGCTTCTGTATTTATTTAGACTGTGCTAAATTTATTGCATTTCTATTGATTTAGACTGAGTTAAATTTATTGCATTTCTTTTTATTTAGACCTAAGCTAAATTTTTGCATTTCTATTCATTTAGACTGAGTTAAATATATTGCATTTCTATTTATGTAGACTTAGCTAAATTTATTGCATTTCTATTTATTTTGACCTAAGCTAAATTTATTGCATTTCTATTTATTTAGACCTAAGCTAAATTTATTGCATTTCTATTCATGTAGACTTAGCTAAATTTATTGTATTTCTATTTATTTAGACATAGCTGAATTTATTGCATTCCTATTTATTTAGACCTAAGCTAAATTTATAGCATTTCTATTTATTTAGACCTAAGCTAAATTTATTGCATTTCTATTTATTTAGACCTAAGCTAAATTTATTGCATTTCTATTCATTTAGACCTAAGCTAAATTTATTGCATTTCTATTTATTTAGACCTAAGCTAAATTTATTGCATTTCTGTTTATTTTGACCTAAGCTAAATTTATTGCATTTCTATTTATTTAGACTTAGCTAAATTTATTGTATTTCTATTTATTTAGACCTAAGCTAAATTTATTGCATTTCTATTTATTTAAACCTAACCTTAATTGATTGCATTTCTATTTATTTAGACCTAAGCTAAATGTATTGCATTTCTATTTATTTAGACCTAAGTTAAATTTATTGGATTTCTATTTATTTAGACCTAAGCTAAATTTATTGCATTTCTAATTATTTACACCTAAGCTAAATTGATTGCATTTCTATTTATTTAGACCTAAGCTAAATTTATTGCATTTCTATTAATTTTAACCTCATCTAAATTTATTGCATTTCTATTTATTCAGACCTAAGCTAAATTTATAGCATTTCTATTTATTTAGACCTAAGCTAAATTTATTGCATTTCTATTTATTCAGACCTAAGCTAAATTTATAAAATTTCTATTTATTTAGACCTCAGCTAAATTTATTGCATTTCTATTTATTTAGACCTAAGCTTAATTTATTGCATTTCTATTTAATTAGACCAAAGCTAAATTTATTGCATTTCTATTTATTTAGACCTAAGCTAAATTTATTGCATTTCTATTTATTTAGACCTAAGCTAAATTTATTGCATTTCTATTCATTTAGACTTAGCTAAATTTGTTGCATTTCTATTTATTTAGACCTAAGCTAAATTTATTGCATTTCTATTTATTCAGACCTAAGCTAAATTTATTGCATTTCTATTTATTTAGACCTCATCTAAATTTATTGCATTTCTATTTATTTAGACCAAAGTTAAATTTATTGCATTTCTATTTATTTAGACTTAGTTATATTTATTGCTTTTGTATTTATTTAGACTGTGCTAAATTTATTGCATTTCTATTGATTTAGACTGAGTTAAATTTATTGCATTTCTTTTTATTTAGACCCAAGCTAAATTTTTGCATTTCTATTCATTTAGACTGAGTTAAATATATTGCATTTCTATTTATGTAGACTTAGCTAAATTTATTGCATTTCTATTTATTTTGACCTAAGCTAATTTTTTGCATTTCTATTTATTTAGACCTAAGCTAAATTTATTGCATTTCTATTTATTTAGACCTAAGCTAAATTTATTGCATTTCTATTTATTCAGACCTAAGTTAATTTATAGCATTTCTATTTATTTAGACCTAAGCTAAATTTATTGCATTTCTATTTATTTAGACCTAAGCTAAATTTATTGCATTTCTATTTAATTAGACCTAAGCTAAATTTATTGCATTTCTATTTATTTAGACCTAAGCTAAATTTATTGCATTTCTATTTATTTAGACCTAAGCTAAATTTATAGCATTTCTATTTATTTAGACCTAAGCTAAATTTATTGCATTTCTATTTATTTAGACCTAAGCTGAATTTATTGAATTTCTATTCATTTAGACCTAAGCTAAATTTATTGCATTTCTATTTATTTAGACCTAAGCTAAATTGATTGCATTTCTATTTATTTAGACCTAAGCTAAATTTATTGCATTTCTATTTATTTAGACCGAAGCTAAATTAATTGCATTTCAATTTATTCAGACCTAAGCTAAATTTATAGCATTTCTATTTATTTAGACCTAAGCTAAATTTATTGCATTTCTATTTATTTAGACCTAAGCTAAATTCATTGCATTTCTATTTATTTTGACCAAAGCTAAAGTTAATGCATTTCTTTTATTTAGACTTAGATAAATTTATTGCATTTCTATTTATTTAGACCTAAGCTAAATTCCTTGCATTTCTATTTATTTAGACCTAAGCTAAATTTATTGCATTTCTATTTATTTTGACCTAAGCTAAATTTATTGCATTTCTATTTTTTTAGACCTAAGCTAAATTTATTGCATTTCTATTTATTCAGACTAAGCTAAATTTATAGCATTTCTATTTATTTAGACCTAAGCTAAATTGATTGCATTTCTATTTATGTAGACCTAAGCTAAATTTATTGCATTTCTATTTTTTTAGACCTAAGCTAAATTTACTGCATTTCTATTTATTTAGACCTAAGCTAAATTTATTGCATTTCTATTTATTCATACCTAAGCTAAATTTATAGCATTTCTATTTATTTAGACCTAAGCTAAATTTATTGCATTTCTATTTATTTAGACCTAAGCTAAATTTATTACATTTCTATTTCTTTATACCTAAGCTAAATTTATTGCATTTCTATTTATTTAGACCAAAGTTAAATTTATTGCATTTCTATTTATTTAGACTTAGTTAAATTTATTGCTTTTGTATTTATTTAGACTGTGCTAAATTTATTTCATTTCTATTGATTTAGACTGAGTTTAATTTATTGCATTTCTTTTTATTTAGACCTAAGCTAAATTTTTGCATTTCTATTTATTTAGACCTATGCTAAATTTATTGCATTTCTATTTATTTAGACCTAAGCTAAATTTATTGCATTTCTATTTATTTAGACCTAAGCTAAATTTATTGCATTTCTATTTATTCAGACCTAAGCTAAATTTATTGCATTTCTATTTATTCAGACCTAAGCTAAATTTATTGCATTTCTATTTATTCAGACCTAAGCTAAATTTATTGCATTTCTATTTATTCAGACCTAAGCTAAATTTATTGCATTTCTATTTATTTAGACTTAGCTAAATTTATTGTATTTCTATTTATTTAGACCTAAGCTAAATTTATTGCATTTCTATTTATTTAAACCTAACCTTAATTGATTGCATTTCTATTTATTTAGACCTAAGCTAAATGTATTGCATTTCTATTTATTTAGACCTAAGTTAAATTTATTGGATTTCTATTTATTTAGACCTAAGCTAAATTTATTGCATTTCTACTTATTTACACCTAAGCTAAATTGATTGCATTTCTATTTATTTAGACCTAAGCTAAATTTATTGCATTTCTATTAATTTTAACCTCATCTAAATTTATTGCATTTCTATTTATTCAGACCTAAGCTAAATTTATAGCATTTCTATTTATTTAGACCTAAGCTAAATTTATTGCATTTCTATTTATTCAGACCTAAGCTAAATTTATAAAATTTCTATTTATTTAGACCTCAGCTAAATTTATTGCATTTCTATTTATTTAGACCTAAGCTTAATTTATTGCATTTCTATTTAATTAGACCAAAGCTAAATTTATTGCATTTCTATTTATTTAGACCTAAGCTAAATTTATTGCATTTCTATTTATTTAGACCTAAGCTAAATTTATTGCATTTCTATTCATTTAGACTTAGCTAAATTTGTTGCATTTCTATTTATTTAGACCTAAGCTAAATTTATTGCATTTCTATTTATTCAGACCTAAGCTAAATTTATTGCATTTCTATTTATTTAGACCTCATCTAAATTTATTGCATTTCTATTTATTTAGACCAAAGTTAAATTTATTGCATTTCTATTTATTTAGACTTAGTTATATTTATTGCTTTTGTATTTATTTAGACTGTGCTAAATTTATTGCATTTCTATTGATTTAGACTGAGTTAAATTTATTGCATTTCTTTTTATTTAGACCCAAGCTAAATTTTTGCATTTCTATTCATTTAGACTGAGTTAAATATATTGCATTTCTATTTATGTAGACTTAGCTAAATTTATTGCATTTCTATTTATTTTGACCTAAGCTAATTTTTTGCATTTCTATTTATTTAGACCTAAGCTAAATTTATTGCATTTCTATTTATTTAGACCTAAGCTAAATTTATTGCATTTCTATTTATTCAGACCTAAGTTAATTTATAGCATTTCTATTTATTTAGACCTAAGCTAAATTTATTGCATTTCTATTTATTTAGACCTAAGCTAAATTTATTGCATTTCTATTTAATTAGACCTAAGCTAAATTTATTGCATTTCTATTTATTTAGACCTAAGCTAAATTTATTGCATTTCTATTTATTTAGACCTAAGCTAAATTTATTGCATTTCTATTTATTTAGACATAGCTAAATTTATTGCATTCCTATTTTTTTAGACCTAAGCTAAATTTATAGCATTTCTATTTATTTAGACCTAAGCTAAATTTATTGCATTTCTATTTATTTAGACCTAAGCTGAATTTATTGAATTTCTATTCATTTAGACCTAAGCTAAATTTATTGCATTTCTATTTATTTAGACCTAAGCTAAATTGATTGCATTTCTATTTATTTAGACCTAAGCTAAATTTATTGCATTTCTATTTATTTAGACCGAAGCTAAATTAATTGCATTTCAATTTATTCAGACCTAAGCTAAATTTATAGCATTTCTATTTATTTAGACCTAAGCTAAATTTATTGCATTTCTATTTATTTAGACCTAAGCTAAATTCATTGCATTTCTATTTATTTTGACCAAAGCTAAAGTTAATGCATTTCTTTTATTTAGACTTAGATAAATTTATTGCATTTCTATTTATTTAGACCTAAGCTAAATTCCTTGCATTTCTATTTATTTAGACCTAAGCTAAATTTATTGCATTTCTATTTATTTTGACCTAAGCTAAATTTATTGCATTTCTATTTTTTTAGACCTAAGCTAAATTTATTGCATTTCTATTTATTCAGACTAAGCTAAATTTATAGCATTTCTATTTATTTAGACCTAAGCTAAATTGATTGCATTTCTATTTATGTAGACCTAAGCTAAATTTATTGCATTTCTATTTTTTTAGACCTAAGCTAAATTTATTGCATTTCTATTTATTTAGACCTAAGCTAAATTTATTGCATTTCTATTTATTCATACCTAAGCTAAATTTATAGCATTTCTATTTATTTAGACCTAAGCTAAATTTATTGCATTTCTATTTATTTAGACCTAAGCTAAATTTATTACATTTCTATTTCTTTATACCTAAGCTAAATTTATTGCATTTCTATTTATTTAGACCAAAGTTAAATTTATTGCATTTCTATTTATTTAGACTTAGTTAAATTTATTGCTTTTGTATTTATTTAGACTGTGCTAAATTTATTTCATTTCTATTGATTTAGACTGAGTTTAATTTATTGCATTTCTTTTTATTTAGACCTAAGCTAAATTTTTGCATTTCTATTTATTTAGACCTATGCTAAATTTATTGCATTTCTATTTATTTAGACCTAAGCTAAATTTATTGCATTTCTATTTATTTAGACCTAAGCTAAATTTATTGCATTTCTATTTATTCAGACCTAAGCTAAATTTATTGCATTTCTATTTATTCAGACCTAAGCTAAATTTATTGCATTTCTATTTATTCAGACCTAAGCTAAATTTATTGCATTTCTATTTATTTAGACCTAAGCTAAATTTATAGCATTTCTATTTATTTAGACCTAAGCTAAATTTATTGCATTTCTATTTATTTAGACCTAAGCTAAATTTATTGCATTTCTATTTAATTAGACCTAAGCTAAATTTATTGCATTTCTATTTATTTAGACCTAAGCTAAATTTATTGCATTTCTATTTATTTAGACCTAAGCTAAATTTATTGCATTTCTATTTATTTAGACTTAGCTAAATTTGTTGCATTTCTATTTATTTAGACCTAAGCTAAATTTATTGCATTTCTATTTATTCAGACCTAAGCTAAATTTATTGCATTTCTATTTATTTAGACCTAAGCTAAATTTATTGCATTTCTATTTATTTAGACATAGCTAAATTTATTGCATTCCTATTTTTTTAGACCTAAGCTAAATTTATAGCATTTCTATTTATTTAGACCTAAGCTAAATTTATTGCTTTTCTATTTATTTAGACCTAAGCTGAATTTATTGAATTTCTATTCATTTAGACCTAAGCTAAATTTATTGCATTTCTATTTATTTAGACCTAAGCTAAATTGATTGCATTTCTATTTATTTAGACCTAAGCTAAATTTATTGCCTTTCTATTTATTTAGACCGAAGCTAAATTAATTGCATTTCAATTTATTCAGACCTAAGCTAAATTTATAGCATTTCTATTTATTTAGACCTAAGCTAAATTTATTGCATTTCTATTTATTTAGACCTAAGCTAAATTCATTGCATTTCTATTTATTTTGACCAAAGCTAAAGTTAATGCATTTCTTTTATTTAGACTTAGATAAATTTATTGCATTTCTATTTATTTAGACCTAAGCTAAATTCATTGCATTTCTATTTATTTAGACCTAAGCTAAATTTATTGCATTTCTATTTATTTTGACCTAAGCTAAATTTATTGCATTTCTATTTTTTTAGACCTAAGCTAAATTTATTGCATTTCTATTTATTCAGACTAAGCTAAATTTATAGCATTTCTATTTATTTAGACCTAAGCTAAATTGATTGCATTTCTATTTATGTAGACCTAAGCTAAATTTATTGCATTTCTATTTTTTTAGACCTAAGCTAAATTTATTGCATTTCTATTTATTTAGACCTAAGCTAAATTTATTGCATTTCTATTTATTCAGACCTAAGCTAAATTTATAGCATTTCTATTTATTTAGACCTAAGCTAAATTTATTGCATTTCTATTTATTTAGACCTAAGCTAAATTTATTACATTTCTATTTCTTTATACCTAAGCTAAATTTATTGCATTTCTATTTATTTAGACCAAAGTTAAATTTATTGCATTTCTATTTATTTAGACTTAGTTAAATTTATTGCTTTTGTATTTATTTAGACTGTGCTAAATTTATTGCATTTCTATTGATTTAGACTGAGTTAAATTTATTGCATTTCTTTTTATTTAGACCTAAGCTAAATTTTTGCATTTCTATTTATTTAGACCTAAGCTAAATTTATTGCATTTTTATTTATTTAGACCTAAGCTAAATTTATTGCATTTCTATTTATTTCAGACCTAAGCTAAATTTATTGCATTTCTATTTATTCAGACCTAAGCTAAATTTATTGCATTTCTATTTATTTAGACCTAAGCTAAATTTATTGCATTTCTATTTATTTAGACCTAAGCTAAATTTATTGCATTTCTATTTATTTAGACCTAAGCTAAATTTATTGCATTTCTATTCATTCAGACCTAAGCTAAATTTATAGCATTTCTATTTATTTAGACCTAAGCTAAATTTATAGCATTTCTATTTATTTAGACCTAAGCTAAATTTATTGCATTTCTATTTATTTAGACCAAAGTTAGATTTAATGCATTTCTATTTATTTAGACTGAGTTAAATTTATTGCATTTGTATTTATTTAGACTGAGCTAAATTTATTGCATTTCTATTTATTTAGACTGAGTTAAATTTATTGCATTTCTTTTTATTTAGACTAAGCTAAATTTATTGCATTTCTATTTATTTAGACTTAGCTAAATTTGTAGCATTTCTATTTATTTAGACCTAAGCTAAATTTATTGCATTTCTATTTATTTAGACATAGCTAATTTTATTGCATTCCTATTTTTTTAGACCTAAGCTAAATTTATAGCATTTTTATTTATTTAGACCTAAGCTAAATTTATTGCATTTCTATTTATTTAGACCTAAGCTGAATTTATTGAATTTCTATTCATTTAGACCTAAGCTAAATTGATTGCATTTCTATTTATTTAGACCTAAGCTAAATTGATTGCATTTCTATTTATTTAGACCTAAGCTAAATTTATAGCATTTCTATTTATTTAGACCTAAGCTAAATTGATTGCATTTCTATTTATTTAGACCTAAGTTAAATTTATTGCATTTCTATTTATTTAGACCTAAGCTAAATTGATTGCATTTCTATTTATTTAGACTGAGTTAAATTTATTGCATTTGTATTTATTTAGACTGAGCTAAATTTATTGCATTTCTATTTATTTAGACCTAAGTTAAATTTATTGCATTTCTATTTATTTAGACCTAAGCTAAATTTATTGCATTTCTATTTATTTAGACCTAAGCTAAATTGATTGCATTTCTATTTATTTAGACCTAAGTTAAATTTATTGCATTTCTATTTATTTAGACCTAAGCTAAATTAATTGCATTTCAATTTATTCAGACCTAAGCTAAATTTATAGCATTTCTATTTATTTAGACTTAGCTAAATTTATTGCATTTCTATTTATTTAGACCTAAGCTAAATTTATTGCATTTCTATTTATTCAGACCTAAGCTAAATTTATTGCCTTTCTATTTATTTAGACCTAAGCTAAATTTATTGCATTTCTATTTATTTAGACCTAAGCTAAATTTATTGCATTTCTATTTATTTAGACCTAAGCTAAATTTATTGCATTTCTATTTATTCAGACCTAAGCTAAATTTATTGCATTTCTATTTATTTAGACCTAAGCTAAATTTATTGCATTTCTATTTATTCAGACCTAAGCTAAATTTATTGCATTTCTATTTATTTAGACCAAAGTTAAATTTAATGCATTTCTATTTATTTAGACTGAGTTAAATTTATTGCATTTGTATTTATTTAGACTGAGCTAAATTTATTGCATTTCTATTTATTTAGACTGAGTTAAATTTATTGCATTTCTTTTTATTTAGACTAAGCTAAATTTATTGCATTTCTATTTATTTAGACCTAAGCTAAATTTATTGCATTTTTATTTTTTTCGACTAAGCTATATTTATTGCATTTCTATTTATTTAGACCTAAGCTAAATTTATTGCATTTCTATTTATTTAGACTAAGTTAAATTTATTGCATTTCTATTTATTTATTCACCAATTCATTCATTATTAGTTTGTATTTAAGATAAACTCTTCCGTACACTAAATATTGATTTTTTTTTTTTTGTAACATGTTCAGTGTTTTTTTTTTTTCCTGGTGCACAAAGGGCCTCTACAAATTTTGCTTAAAAAGTTAGTAGGTGAAATTCGAAAACGAGGCAAACCGGAAATGCTTTCATTTTGAAGACACGCTAACCATGAACAAATGAAATCAGGCTGGGTTGATTTTTTTTTTCGATTTCTCCATATAAGAAAAAAAAAAAAACAAGAAAGGCACGCTATGTACTATGTCTTCACATAACATCCCAAATGCAGATTTTCATGTCAGTAAACCTTTTCTTTAGTTGCCCAGTCGGCTGGCGCTGTAGAATATACCGATTGCTTCTCTGCAGAGTGGTAAGACCCCCTCCAATGAGTGTCCTGGATATGACAATAAACAATCTGATGTTGAGGTTCTAGTAACGCTGGAGTTTTGGAGAATGTGGAGCACCTCTTCATTGCCATCGCTCCCAGGTACACTCTGGCCCTGAGTGGTAGCATCTGATAGGGTCCTATCCATGAGTCACATAGAACTAAACAGTGTACTTCTTCTAAACTGAAATTCTTGATAGTGAACTGTTTTGATATTTAAACTACGTACTTATGCTTAACTGAACTGTTTCAAATAGAACTGTTTTTAAATAGAACTAAACTGTGAAGTTGTACTAAACTGAATTGTTTGAAATTTAATTCGGTGTTAGATAGCCCGAAAAGGGTTGATACGCCGTAAAACAAAACAACCCACCAACCAATGTTTCTTTAATTAGAAGACTGTTTTTTTAATTCTTCAGATCTTTATTTTTCTGGATTGGTTAATAAAGCCTGTGTTGTATTACCAGAAAGCAGTTTTTCGAGCTAAGGTAAAGGCCAAGTTTTCAAATTCTGAATTGTAATTGGTTGGTTGGATGGTTAGTTGTTTGGGTTTTAAGGCATATCAATCCTTCTAGGTTATTTAACGCCAAATCCATTTTTATGAAAATAGTTCTATTTCAAACAATTCAGTCCAGCATAAGTACGCAGTTTAAATGTTAGTACAGTTTAAGTGTGAAAAACATTTCTATTTCAAGCTGTTCAGTTTAGTCAAACAGTTCTAAGTCAAACAATTCAGTTTAGTGTAAGTATATTTTCAATGTCAAAAACAGTTCCATTTCAAACAATTCAGTTTAGCATAAGCACGCAGTTTAAATGTAAGTACGGTGTCATTGTCAAAAACATTTCTATTTGAAGTTATTCAGTTTTGTGAAACAATTCAGTTTAGCGTAAGTATGCCGTTAGTTCTACTTAACCCATAGATAGGGCCCTGTCAGGTGCTACCACGCCGGGCCAGAGTGGACCTGGGAGCAATGGCTCTGAAGGGTTGCTCCGCATCCCCCAAAGCCCCAGCATCACTGGAACCTCACCAGATTGTTTAGTGTCATATCTAGGACACTCATTGGTGGTGGTGGGGGATCTTACCTCTCTGCAGAGATGCAGTTGGTGTATTTTACAGCCCCAGCCGACTAGGCAATCTGAATAAACACGCTATCTCTTTACATTATATTGGCACAATACAATCTTTAACTCCCTGTTTCCTCTTCAAATAATTTTGCCTATTTTTTTAAAGATAGTCCAATCTACGTATAATTAGTTTTACCTGATTTTTATGTAAGGCCATGACTCTATACAATGGTTCATAGTTATTCATTAAGCTTACTTTAGTCTGGCACAAGATCAGAAATGTAGTACCTTCAGAGAAAATCAATCTCCCTGCATGAGACTAACGATCTACTGAACTAGCTTGATAACAGTTACTCCCACAGCGAAGCGCTCGAAATATGAGATTTATAAAAGCAACTTTAGCCGCCTGTGTCTGCTTGAAGATGATTGGATAAATTCCAACTCTAAGCATCACGAGTTATGCCAAAAGATATATTTTCATTGGTCGGAAAATATCTTCCCCGGCCACCTCTCTGCACGTCCTCACCATGGAAATTACTTCTTCATTCAGTTATTCATTCATCCTTCAATGTTTTGGCGCCAATTCAAGAACGCAAACACTTCTTACTTTAACAAACAACTCAGACGAACTAATGACGATATGAGTGTGTGCTGATATATATATATATATATATGTATATATATATATATATATTAGTGTGCGTGTGTGCGTGCGTGCGTGCTCTATATATGTATAAAGGTGTCGAATCAAGGTCAGATGAAAAGTTTTCTACAGAGCTAAGGTTACCAGAAACTCAGTGTTAGATTATGTCATTCTATCAAATAAAAATTTTTAAACCAACTCATCCCACGGCGTTTTTGTCTCTTGACGGGGACTCGATCTCATTTTAGTGAATAAAATCTTTGATTATGTTATGATAGAATCAATAAAATACGTGTGACCTCTGGGTGGACGTCTGTCGATTCATGATTATTTCCCCCACACACACACACACACAATAAGACGCAAATATGCACACACACACACACACACACACACACACACACACACATATATATATATATATATATATTGTAGTTTTCTATATTTATAAAAAGCTGTCGATATATATTATGAAGCACAAGTATCTAATTTAGGATAGTGCCGACTCATAGTCAACGGCGCTTTCGACCATGTGATCTCTAAAATTGGTCTATCTTAACTAACATATATATATATATATATATATATATATATATATATACTGCATAAAAGATCACATTAATAGCCAATATATGTCTGTTGGGAACTGTTCGATGTGTAATAAAAGTATCGAACGAAAGAGATATACATTGTCAATTAGATAGATAGATACATAGATACTGGAATACACATACACACACACACACACACACACATATATATATATATATATATCATCATCATGTCACGCCATCAGCACGGATATCTCTGACCCTCTCTCACCAGCCCTCCCTATCGTCCATCGCTTCCGGCACGTGCTCAGAGCTACATCTCGTATCTACACGGAGCTGCTGTATGTAAGTTCAAGCTGGTCACCCTGCCTTTGCTCGGCTATGTCAATTGGTCCACATGAGTACATCACTTATGAGCTCGTCCTTACTTTTCCAGCAGCGTCCGGCATGTCTGGTTCGTCTAATTTTGATTGTTTTCGCGATGGGTGGTAGGTGGCCGTATAGCTGCTGCATTGTTGGATGTTGCCTCCAGGACTTGTTATAATTTTCATCATACAACGTGTGGAAGCACGTGCGATACCCTTGCGATATATACATATATATATATATATATATCATAGAAAGAAAACGCAACGGAGAGACTATGCCATTATGTATTTTTTCAAGAAGTCGCAAAATGCGTCTCGCCTCATCAGATGGCTTCATATAGAATGTAAAGGGAGATACACAAACATAGTTTATCCAGGGTAGAAATCTTTCAAGTAAATTTTAAAAAAATAAAATTTACTATTAAAATAATGATAGGGAATATGATAAATTAAAATAATGATAGAAAATATGATAAAAATATAATAAAAATAAATTATATAGGGGGAACGATAAAATTGTCGTCCTAAAGAAAACAACACTACAGCTTTATTTTAAAACTTTTATTAAAAAAATCAATTCAGCTAACTTGATTATGTAGTAGAGCTGACATCTATTCAATGTAGCCGCCTTCAGCCTCAATCACCGCCTCGATACGGATCCGGAACTGGAAGCATGCCTTTTCCACAAGCGCCGGCGGGAGCTCGGCGAACACTTGGCGGATGGCGGCGATCAGGCTGGCTTTGGTGTTGTGGGAGGTCATGTTGGTGATGTTCTCGACGTATGACCAAAGGAAGTAGTCCAGCGGGTTCAGGTCCGGGGAGGAGGCGGCCAGTGAGGGAAGGGTACAAAGTCGTAGCACTCCTTCTGAAGCCAAGCCTGGGTATCTTTGGACTTGTGGGCCGGCACCGAGTCCTGTTGCCACACCCAGGGTCTGCCACCGGCCACCTGATTGCACCAGGGGATCACCACACTCTTCAGCACATCCAGGTACACTTTGGTGTTGACTTTCAAGCCGACTTCGAAGATGTGATGTGGCCCTCACTTGAAACAACACCAAAGACCATAACCGTAGCCGGAAACTTTGTTTTCATCACCCTGGGCACGTCCCTGTTATTCGTAGCAATCCAGCGATGCATTTTGAGGGTGCTGGCAATGGTCCAGTTGTCATAACTTGGATCGGTAGAGAGCATGAGTTGTCAGCAGTGCATCGCCGATCTCGTTCGTTGGGATTTGTACACAATTGGCCAACTAGTAGATGGTCTGCAACAAAAAAAGAAAACCGGTTTTCATTAAACTGAAATGGAATCATGACGTCTTTTCTAGGGCAACAATTTTATCATTACAGCCTGTATAAAGAATTTTGAAAAATAACATAAAAGTATAAAAAGAAAATGGAAAATAAAAATAAAAATTCCTAATGAACTAAAAAAATAACTGAATAAAAACCGAATAGATTGGTTGTTAGGGATTTTATGGCATATCAATCCCTGTAGGTTATTTAATGCTAAATCCATTTTTTACAAATAATGAGATCTATTTCAAACAATTCAGTTTAGCGTAAGTACAGTTTCAATGTCAAAAACAATTCCATTTCAAACAAGTCAGTTTAGAAGTTTAAATGTAAGTACACAGTTTAATTGTTAAAAACATTTCTATTTCAAGCAATTCAGTTTATTCAAAGAGTTCTAATTCGGGTTATTCAGTTTAAGTATAGATTTTGTTTACACACAGTTAAATGTCAAAATAGTTCTATTTCGAACAGTTCAGTTTAGCGCAAGTACAGTTTCAATGTCAAAAACATTTCTATTTCAAACAATTCATTTTAGCTTAGGTACGCAGTTTACATGTCGAAACAGTTCTATTTCAAGCAATTCAACTTAGCATAAGTACGTAGTTTAGTTCTATCTAACCCATCGATAGGGTTGTATCAGGTGAATCTGGAAGCGATGGCAATGAAGGGGTGCTCCGCATTCACCAAAGCTCCCGTATTACTGGAACTTCACCATCAGATTGTTTAGTGTCATAAGCAGGACCCTCGTTGGGTGATCTATAAAGGTGCAGTCGGTGTATTCTATATTCCCAGCCGATTGAGCAAAAAAAGAAGGAAAAAAAACAGAAAAAAAAAAAACACTTTACTGATTTCCAAAAAATCAATCTATAACGATTTGTTCATTTCACTATATATATATATATATATATATATATATATAAACAAATCTTTAATCTTTTTTTAAATCATAAACTTGCTCAAATACTCGCCTGCTGAGCAGCATAAAATCTAAAATAAATGTTTTCTTACGTTTTCATAACTATGTTTCACTTTTTTTTAAAGATAAACTGTATATTTTCATTTATATATATATAAACCAATATATATATACATATATATATATATATATATATATATATATATATATATATATTAATATTAATATATATATATATATATATATATATATATATATATTTCATATACAGCAATCTATTTTTTCAATGCAAACTTCAGGTGAAACTTGTGTCTTAAGATTGCATCTTTTTCATGAGTTGATATGATGAGGTTAGAAAGCATCTCTCTCTCTCTCTCTCAATATATATATATATATATATATTTCATATACAGCAATCTATTTTTTCAATGCAAACTTCAGGTGAAACTTGTGTCTTAAGATTGCATCTTTTTCATGAGTTGATATGATGAGGTTAGAAAGCATCTCTCTCTCTCTCAATATATATATATATATATATATATATATATTGTGTGTGTATTTGTGTGAGTGTGCATGCGTGTGTGTGTGTCTGTGTGTGTGCCCGTGACAATATCACTAAGTAGCCTAACCTCTATTTAATATCTGTATAATAAAATTAAGGTTGGTAATATTAGTTAATTTTTTTTTATATAGCAATAAATTGTAAGTTGGCTAGAATTTAAGTCACATGCGAAAGGTCAAATAGTGCACAGGTCGCAGGATGGGGTTTCCAGATTATGTTGAAATCCACGGCAGACAGGATGTTTAGAATAAAAGCATATTAAATTCAATGACAGCTGATTTAGTTGTCGGGTTGGTGGAAAGTTTTTAATGACATCATTAGTTGAAGAGAACAATTAAGATATTTTATAAGCAGAGAGATTTCTGGTGATGTGAGAGTCTTTAGTTCAGAGTCGGAGACAGTCGGTTGAGTTCAGATATTCATGCTCTCTGGGATCGAAGGCCGTGGTCGGGGGAGAAAAGCGAAGTCGGTAATTTGTTTCGTCTACCACCCATGAATCTGTCTGCGTTTCTATGGGACACAAATATATTATGTTTTCTATTTTTTTTTTTCTCTCGTTTCGTTGACGACTATATGAATGCTGCAGTCTACTAATAAACTTTTCATATTTGAGAGAACGGATTCGTCTTGTATTTTGCGAAGTGTATAACCTATTGATATCAAAGATGGTGCCATGAGGTTACAACTGAATCTTGAGCTGAAATTTTCGCAGTGTAATGTTTGAACGACGTAAATAAAATCTCCCATTCAATTAAGTACAAACGAAAAAAGATTATGTTCATAATTTAATACCATGCTTTGTTGTCGTCAGTAGACTACTGATTTATCAATAAACAAACACACACACACATCTATATATCCATATCAATCTATATATATATATATATATATATATGTCTGTCAACTGGCGTTTGAGTAAAACCACTTTTTGGTTGCGAGACTCATGATTAAATCCATAGAGATGCGTTGTCCCTTTTCAGTGAAGATAAAAAAACACTGACTAATGGATCAAGCAAGCAGGTTGCCAACCGGATACGGCTTATCTTTTTGCCATTTTTCGAGGCATTTGAGACCTCCAGTTGTTATGCAAGATATATAGCGTTCTGTGTCATTTGCAACATTGGAAATTTTGTGCTTTTCAAAAAATTTGAAAGATTAGATGAAATTACCCACCAGAAGAAAAATTTATTCACTAATATATTAGTTTCATAAAAGTAATCTTCTCGATAAGACTTAAAACGGATGTTTGTCTCACATAGAAGCCTCTCTAAGATTTTTAGGAGACGTTTGTACACCGTCTGATTGGCCAGTGGGTAGAGTGTTCGCCAATGGACCAGGAGACCTGGGTACAATCCCAGCTCAAGTCATACCAAAGACTTTTAAAATGGTACTTGATACCTCCTTGCTTATCACTCAGCAATATAAGGTACGTATCAAGGGTAAAGTGGAGCAATCCAGGGAAAGAAGTAGCGCCCTCCCTTACTCCACAGTATAGTAGCTATTGAAAAGAGAGCCTTCTGGTTGCCCTCGACTACGGTCACCAACTTTATTACTTACTTTGTACACCGCCTAATTTTCACAGGAATGCGAGAAAGCTGAAAGAACACAACCTTTTATATACAGTAAGCTTGGTTGTTGCCGTCAAGCTTTTTCTCCATAATTTTGAACAAGTTCAGGGGGCAACACCCCACAAAGCAGCAGCTGTACGGCCACCTACCTCCTATCACGAAAACTATCAAAGTTAGAAAAAGCAGACATGCAGAACACTGCTGGAGAAGCAAGGACGAGCTCATAAGTGCTGTTCTCCTATGGACCCCGTCACGTTACCGAGCAAAAGCAGGGTAACCAGCAGCGCTGTGAGGATACGGATGTAGCCCTGAGGACCTGCCAGAAGCGATGAGCGATAGGGAGGAGTGGCAAGAGAGGGTTAGGGATATATGTGCTGATGGCACGACAAGATGACGATGAACCTTGTTTGTCCAATTGCCTAAAATACATGGCTATTTTTATCCTTCTTTGGAAGATCTTATTGTCTAAACAACCATCATGAGAAAGTGCACTACCAAGACAGACATACTGAAGTATAACCATGCATCTTCGAAGCCACATTTAGCCTGATTGTCATCTTGACGAGGCTTTACGTATTTTTCTTCGAGCCAATGCCTTTAGGAAAAGCATGAAAATACGCTTTTCGACTATTGTCTTTGTTTATATTTTGCTTAAACATTGTATATTTGATAAGTATTTTTCCTTTTCATAGTAATTATTAATCTTCGCCAATGGTCCGGAAGACCTGGGTTCAATCCCAGGTCGTGTCATACCAAAGACTTTATGAATGGTACTTGATACCTCCTTGCTTAACACTCAGCAATATAAGGTACGTATCAAGGGTAAAATGGAGCAACCCAGGGAAAGGAGTAGCGTTCCCTCTACACCTCAGTGTAGTAGCTATTGAAAAGGGAGCCTTCTGGTCGCCCTCGACTACGATCACCAACTAACTTTTATGAACATTTACTACCCGTGTAGAGGAGCCTCCGTTACGTGGTGGCTAACGTTGTATACTGTGTAATCGTAGAAAACGAGTTCAAATACCAGTGGCGCTATATAACATTCATATTGTGTAATAAATACGGTGAAAATGTCTAAATACTTTTCATGTCCCCTGTTGTATAAGCTAACTTTTGTTCAGTTTTCACATGTCACAAGTAAATTCCCACGCGGTACTTTTTAAAAATACAGCTATACATAGAATTATAACTGCCTTGAATTCGATGGCGACTGGCTGCTCTGATAGTTGACCATGTGCCAGAATAAACTGATTGAATAATGATATATATTAAGCTTGTATTTACTAATTGTAGTTTAGTTTAATACTAGGTTAGAAGTAGAGGGTCCTTCATTGGAATCGATTTCTCAAAAAATGGGTCGGGGATTTGCCGTGTTGTAATGGTTAAAGAGCTAGACAACAAATTTCACACTCACTATTGTGCTCTCTTTCGGGCTCGTACCAATGGGAAAGGTATTGAGCCTATTTATCCACCCCCACCCCCCATAAAAACCAAGTCTAACAATGGTCTTATAACCAAGCTCAGTCACAGCTCAGTCACATATGTATCCAGATGATGTTAACAGGTTTTTGGCAAAATCATCAAAGATTCCAATCTTTTAATTCATTGAATATTCCGCGTCTGATCAGACCCCCTGCGCTAAATGACCCGTCGGTGTTGATGGAAACTACAAAACCATGGGGTAGTGCAAGAAGATGGCTAATCTTTATTTTTTCTGTGATGTAAGGCTTAATGCATCCTGATCAGTTTTCTTGTTCTCTGGTCGATTTATTAAAGTCATCATATTTACCCAACCCCTCCGCTCGAGTAGGATATGACACAAGGTCAATCTTTTTAAGCGAAGTTTAACAGGTTTGAATTCAGAGTTTTCCTTCTCCTAGACTAGTTGCCTCACCAAGGCTAAAGAACCTAGTCTGCCCTACTATTTTACCCATAGCTGGAGGGAGAATAACTGGATTCATACCTTTCCCAAGGGTATTAGTGCTATGTGAAATGCAATCAGTCTCATCCAGGATTTGAACTCGTGTCGCTGTGTCCATTTCCTACGACGATAACCATTACACCACGGGCACTATAACTTTATCAAAGTTATAGTGATTTGAACTCTGGTTGTCGACTCCAAATCCTTGATGAGGTTACTTTCGTTTACCTTGGCGCGAATGTTCTCGAGAAAGACACGAATACTACTGTTCTATATCTAGCTACGGATAAACAGTAGGGAAAATTAGATTCCTGTTTAAACACTGAGAGAAGAAAAACTCTGAACTGAAACCAGCTGTACTCCGCTTAAAATTAACCTTTGGTCACATCCTGCTCTGGTGGAAGGATTCGGTAGATGTATACAACCTTAAGACATTGGCCATACATAATATATTTGGTTCAATGGATGGTTTGCCGAGATCAGATAAATTCGAGATGATTGTCTTTTGTACACTTATTCTAAAGCCAAAAGCCGAACATGTTTTGGAGGAGCATTCCAGAAGGTCCCGGAATCTCACATTCTGTTGGTGCAGCTCGATTCCATTCATCAGTAGAAAGTTGGTGCCGCACAGTCTACGTCTTCCCTATACATATGTTGACATCGTGACAGTAAATGAGATACTGCTACCGAGGTATGTGATCTGGCCTACAAATTTCAGAGGTTTGCCATTTCATGTGGAGATGGTTTAACAAGCGAGTTTGTTCTAGTTTACACTGTAAGAATTCAGTTTGGGCAGGTGTATTTACTAGAAGTGCTCGATCATATGCGTAATCTGTATCTGTCATGGCTTCTGTGGTATATTGTCTGCCTCTTGTACACCTAATGTGAAAACATTTTCTTTCATTAAATCTATAGAGATCCCTAGTACATAATCTGGGCAAATGTAACTCCATGTAAGATTCCTGTGATAATGTCGAAGAAGTCGGTGCCACCATCGGCGTAGACTGATATTGACAGGAAATATTCTCTCTGATAACATAAAACAAGTTTTCTTCCGAGATGCTGCCGTGTCGGTACTAATGTATGGTTGCACCCCCTAGACTTGAGAAAAGACAAGATGTGAACTTGACAAGAATGCTACGTCCTGTTTTGTACATATCATGGAAGTAGCTCCCCCCCCCAAATAAACAGCAGCTGAACAACTACCAATCATCCATCTCACAATTTATTCAAGTAAGACAAACGAGACATTCTGGGTATTGCAGGAGATATAAGGAAGTACATATAAGCGAAGTTCTTTAACACATGGACACATTACTGCTGGCCGAATAGTAAATACATACATTAGCTCTGAACGTACACTGGATGCTGTATAGAGGACATGTCAGGAGCGATGAACGATTGGAATGGATAGCCAAGAGACTCCCAGCTATCAACACAACTAGATGATCAGTTACTAAATCGAAATAATAAGCAAAAAATAGGTACCGTACAAAAGCCATCAGCACCCAAGTGTTTGCCTCAAGTCGATGCATATAAAACATTGCCCAGTCAGCTGAGGATGCAGAATACACCAACTGCATCTTTGCTGACGAGTAAGACCCCCAACCAACGATTGTCCTGGATATAACAATAAACAATCTGATATTATGGTTCCAGTAATCCTGAAACTTTGGGAAATGTGGAGCACCCCTTCATTGCCATCACTCCCAGGTCAACTCTGGCCCGGAGTAATATCACCTGATAGGGTCCTATGGCTTAAATAGCACTAAAATGCGTACTTATGTTATACTGAATTACTTTGAATAGAACTGTTTTTGGCATTGAAACTTACGCAAAACTGAATTGTTTGAAATAGAACTGTTTTTGACATTGAAACTTACGCAAAACTGAATTGTTTGAAATAGAACTGTTTTTGACATTGAAACTTACGCAAAACTGAATTGTTTGAAATAGAACTGTTTTGACATTCAACAGCGTGTAAAAAAAATCTATACTTATACTAAACTGAATTGGTTGAATTAGAACTTTTTGACTAAACTAATAGCTTGAAATAAAAAAGCTTTTGACGATTAAATTGTGCACTCCAGCTAAACGGAATTGTTTGAAATAGAACTGATTATTTGTATAAAAATAAATTTGGCATTAAATAACCTACAAAGGTTGATACGCCATGAACCCAACCAACCAACCAACCAGCAAATTAAATAATCTATCAACTGTATCTGTTGCAAATTTAAATTTCATTTGCATTTGATCAAAAATCAGTCATTTAAACCACTGCAAAAACATTCGGAAAAAGTGTGGTTCCTAAATACAACCGTGCTTCACTACCTTTATAGATACTCCAGAGAGTGTTGCATATTGACCTTTGACAGAGCCAGATGTTCCTGCTGTGTAAACAATGTGATCGCAGGTCGCACCTGTGTAAATAAGGGCAAACACATAGCGTGGGTGACAACAGGAATGCGTGGGCGCAATAGCCTGCCCCTGGTCGGGAAACAGAAGAAATGTAAGGCCCTGAGAATAACATACAGCGTGGTATAGTCAAAAGAAGAAAAAGTTATGAGTTAATATACGAGGTACCTTCAATAAGTTTCCAGACTTTTATCATACGGGCACTTTTATTGATAGTACACAAATGAAACTCAAGTCCCCATCGAAGTAATCTCCTCCGGCTGCAATACACTTGTTGTATCGTTCCAAAAACATCTGGAAGGCCCCATGGAAGTCCTCTTGTGTGAGCGTGTCAATGACCTTCGTCACAGCCTCAACATCTCCTCAACTGTTTCATAACGACAGCCTCTAAGGTTTTCCTGGGAAAGCCAGCATGCTTCCACAGGGAACTCTGTCTGAAGCAATGCATACGTTTCTGTGGCAATTTTTCCAAGTTTAAAACACAATTTTATTGCATATTGTTCTTCTAAAGTGTCCTCAAGCCCAGATAGCATTTTTGAAATTCACCAGCTGTGACAATCAGGTTTTAGTAGGGTGTATTCCAATTGCTGCTGTAGCTGTTCATTTGAACCTGCAATCATAAAAATTGGTCAGTCATCTCATAAGTATAGCAATAACATACTGAATTTTCAAGAGCCTATGAAAATTTTAAATGCCTGTACAAAAAATATCTGGAAACTTATTGATAGCACCTCGAAGCAATGTCTAAGTGTCCAAGTCTCCCTGGCTCTGTCTCTCTCTTACTCTTACAGGTAACTTTATACCCTTAGAAGTAATAAAGTGAGAGATATATTTTCATAAAGAAAAGTGTTATGATTCATTCTTCGTTTATCATTATGCCGGTAACGTTTATGATAAGAAAGCTCCATGTAAACTTACATATGAATTCATGTTACCATGCAGGGATCAAATAAATGATACCAAGTTGGAAGGACCATCAACCCTGAGTCAAACCTTACAAATTATCTCGGGAATAAAATTGCTAAATATTTTTTTTATAAAGTCTATGAATCATTGATAGAAATTGTTGTTTTATTCAATGTACTTTTTCAGCAGTTAACATGCGGATGCCATATCAACAGTGTCATGTTTAGGACAAAAGCCGTATTGACATACAAGTTGAAAAACTAGCATAAGATGTTTTAAATAGTTTTAGTTAATACTTTTCCAACAATAGAAAATAAAGATGATTATCACTGATCGTTGAGATTGTTTTTTTAAAAGAGAAATAAGCAGAACATCCTTCTCGTCCAGGGAGGGTATCTTCGACTAGGATTCTTCCATGTATCAGCCTCTTGTCCATAGGAAAATCCAATTCCTTTCACAAGAAAAGAAGATGGAGCTCGTTACTATGGCATATAATAAAACTCTTTGTTATTTGGTCTCGTCAATCTCCTGGCAAGGGAGTGATTCTGAAAAGTTTTATCCTCAGAGAGAATATTTTGATGATATTTTTTGTGCTGAAATTTCTCATCAGTAAAAATCATTATCAGAGCGTTGATCAGAGTCATTTAATAGATAAAAAGAATATATATATAGTCATCCACAGACAGACTGTTTCGTTCTATCAGAACTCTTCAGTGTGGCTACACACGCAGGACGCTCGAAGCTGGGGTCGAAACCCGTCCAACTTTACGTTAGACTGTGTTTCAGACCACTCGTCCAACAAGCGGACCACGTTGGCCAAAGGAATTTTAAAGAATTTTTATTTTTAGAAACAGCAACAGCAGCCTTTGTTTACATTTTTTAATACCCTACTGGCTACCAGAGTGCTCAATTCTTTCGAAGAGCTTTGCATTACGCTAGCGGCGGTATATATATATATATATATATATATATATATATATATATATATAAATTTATTGTAACAGGGTTTATTGTTACAAATGTACTTTGTGGGTTTGTGGCGAACCAAGTGCAATATAATTTGGAGAGTGCTCAAATCTGTGATAGAGCTATTATATAATAATAATAATAATAATGATAATAATAGATTTTGCGACCTTAGGTTTCATGAAGTTTTACAAACAACAATCATCAGGCAGATAACGAAAGAAAATAAAGAAATAGAAAAAAACGAAAAAGACAGTCAAAAACAATTAGAATTGTGTACAAATCTTTATGTGGGGGGGAGGTATAGTTGCGTATTATTGTGTGTGGATGTATAAGTGTGTGAAGATACATACATAAACTTGACGTTCTTTCCCGGATAGGAGGACGCTGTTCAGTAGTAAACTTTACAACAGGACGGCCGAGAAAAAAATTTTATTTATTTGTTTCTTCGATTTTTTCGATTTTTTTCGTTATCTGCCTGATGAGTGTTGTTTATAAAACTTCATGAAACCAAAGGTCGCAGACTAACTTCCATGGCATTAAATGTATAAAATCTATTATAAGTATTATTCGGTCCAGTTAAACCAGTGTCATGAGGAATTCCATCAAGACAAAAAAACATTCAACAGTGAACATTTAAATATTCCGGGCAATTTATCAAAATTTTATCAAAAACACTTTACAGAATGAAAATAAATTTATAATCCTAATGTGACCGGGTTTTTTTTATTTTTAAAGAGATAAAATCTATTATATATATTTCAATCCAAGACTGTTCATATCTATCCATCTATGAGAGTTATTCAATGAACAAGGGAGATTTTTTTTTTAATTATTTTTTTCCATAAATGTAAACTCTGAAATGTTTAGAATTGGTTTATAGCAAAAATTATTTCAATTTCATACAAATATCTGTTTGGAAGCTATTTGAAATGGCAGCCAAGCAAACATGGGTTTGCCATTACGCGCTTGAGTAAAAAATACAGTCCATGGAAGGAAAATACACTGATTTTCTGATAAAGAAAAAAGTTCTAGGTGCAGTGGAGATTAAAGGTCATGTTGACAATTTTCTTAGGCATGAACGAACCCATCACTATTGATTTCCTTGAAAAAGTTGCTCGCCATTACCACACTGAAAGGTTCTTTAAATGGACTTTTTAAGCTGAGAAAAAAGGCTACAAGTCTCCAAATAATGATCGAACTCACTATTATGAAGTGATTTTGATCCTTGTTAAATAACCCACATTGTATCCCTAGATAAGTCTGAATTATATATTTTGGCAACAGAACAAATACGTCATTGAAAAAGACTTCCACAAAGAACATTGATGAAAAGAATCATCCTGGCCGTTTTTGCCATCGGTTTTTGACCGACTTTTCTAAGAAACATATCCAGTCAATGAATAAAGGATTTAGACTGGTAAAAAAATCGATCGTTTTTTATCGATTATATCTGCCGGTCTCTAATCTTTTACAGCGTTTGGATGCTGGGACGGGAGATTGTGAACCTGGGTTCGAACCGAAGCAAGTGGATAAGTGACCTTTCCAGTTTGATGCAATATATTCCTACTCATTTTGATTTGAATGAGACATCGTCGATTCAATTTATCTACTTGTACGCTCATGCGCAAAGCGAACTTGTCTATTGGTCGGGCCTAGAACTTTGCCTGCACTAGGAAAAACATTTTCCGTGTGCCTATTCGAAAGTAGAAGTTACATAAGCAATTAACCGAATGAAGAAGCAAGATAGATTGATAGAAAGATATGTGCTGTATAACATATATATATATATATATATATATATATATATATATATATATATACATATATATATATAAAGAACCAGATTGATGTTTGGGTATAAAAATAGTTTTCTGTAGTCTATCAATGAAAAATAGGCATGGATTCACAGTAAGCCCCCTTCTCACACCGAATACTCTGCACTTGACGGTAAATGCTGCCGAAGTACATTTATCATGTCCAGTTGTATAACACATAATAAAGACCCCGTTGAATTCACAGCTCGGCAAAAGAGTCATTTTATGCACCGTA
>OY757913.1:17226790-17259290 GCA_963585895.1 Sepioteuthis lessoniana | reverse complement strand
TATCGATATGACTGCTGCTTGGAAGAAACTGCGTTTCATTTTATCGGTCAGGTCTGACTTCCATATGATCGATAGCTTATCGTGGGCTGTCCATGGAGGTACCCGTGGTGTAGTCGTTATCGTCGTAGGAAATGGACACGGCGACACGAGTTCAAATCCTGGACGAGACTGATTGCATTTCATATAGCACTAATACCCTTGGGAAAGGTATGAATCCAATTATTCTCCCTCCAGCTATGGGTAAATAGTAGGACAGACAAGGTTCTTCAGCCTTGGTTAGGCAACTAGTCTAGGAGAAGGAAAACTCTGAATTGAAACCTGTTAAACTCCGCTTAAAAATTGACCTTGTGTCATATCCTGCCCGAGCGGAGGGGTTGGTAAATAGTATCGTGAGCTGTCCATGCCTTCGTTAGCTGGGTGTCGATGTCTTTTTCGGTTGATGAGGCACTGCTTTCTAGGTAGGTGAACTTGTCTACCAGTTTCAGAGAGCTTCCGTCTAGTGTGGAAATGTCGCCTGTTTGAAGTCACACCTGACCAATAAAAGAAAACGCAGTTTCTTCCAAGCAGAGGTCGTATCGATACTGCTATATGGATGCACTACTTGGACGCTAACAAAACAGCGGGAGAAAAAGCTAGACGGCAATTACACACGAATGCTGCGAGCAATATTGAACAAGTCCAGGAGGCAACACCCCACAAAACACCAACTATATTGCAACCTACCTACCCCTCCTATCATGAAAATTGTCCAAGCTAGACGAACCAGACATGCAGGACACTGCTGGAGAAGCAGGGATGAGCTCAAAAGTGATGTACTCCTATGGACCCCCACATGTGGCCGAGCAAAAGCAAGACGACCAGCTCGAACATACATAGAGCAGCTCTGTGGGGATACGGGATGTACCCCTGAAGACCTGTCAGAGGCGATGAACGATAGGGAGAAGTGGCGAGAGAGGGTCATGGATATCCGTGCTGGCAGCATGACATGATGATGATGATTTGTAATAGCAATGATGATTCTGTGTCATATATTTAGGAAATGCACTGGAGGATACAAACTTTATAAATCGCGGAGAAAAAATCAACTACTTATTATACATGGACATCAAATTGTTTGGCAAAAAAGAAAAAGAACTGACAACCTTAATAGAGGTAATGTGGATATATTGTGACGACATAGGAATGGAGTTTGGCGTAGAAAAATGTACGACACTCATAATGAAAAACAAAAAACGTCGAATGACGGAAGGAATAGAACTATCAAATCAAATAAAAATCGTGTTATATAATTAAGGAATGATTTTTCATATTAATCATTTTTCGTTAATTATATTTTATCCTTCAGTTGGGTGAGGCTTTGAACAATTCGAGTCTCTTAGTCTAGGTGCATAGTTATTTGATGCATTTTATGCTCGTGCGCAAAGGATATGATATTCACCATTTATCATAATAAACCCCCAGACAGGAAATGAGGCTGGAGTGTGGATGACGTCATGCCCAGAAGAGACTGTCATGAGAGTTTGGGGATTTTGAAAAGAGAGAGTTGGGTTTTCTGCTGTTGAGCCACGTGGTTGAGTTTTTTGGATCTTTACCGGCAGAGATGAATTGAGATTTTAAACATCACAAGATGCGCCGCGCGTTGGGGTGGGGTCAGCATAGTAATGTTAGCGTAGATTTTAAAGAATTGTGTCTCTAGTTTCTTTGTTTAATGGCATATCAATCTTTGTAGGTTATTTAATGCCAAAACCATTCTCCTAGAAGAACAGTCCTGGTACTATTTAACCGATAGCCGGGAGGATAAGGGGGTTCATACCTTTCCCAAGGGTATTTGCCCGAAAAAGAACGTAATAGCGCGACTGGAGTACGAACTCGCTAACTACGATTCTGCAGTCCATCGCTTTAACCATTACGCCACGGGGACACCCCCCAAAATTGTGTCACTCTCCTCGTGTCGCCATGGACCGAAATCAGGAATTAATAAACCGTTCGTATTTAAAACGACACTGTCAGCCTGTATTTGTATTTGCATATGTGTTTGCATATGTATATATATTGTATACTACAATCAGAACCCTTGAAAAGGAAACTTTGAATTACTTGAGAATATTTGCTTTGGGCACCATCAAACAAGCAAAGATGAAAGAAAAAATTTAAAAAGAATACATCAGAAAAACGAGAAACTACTCAAAGCTAAAACGTTAGCTTTAAAAACCGAATGAAAGCAGCAACGGAGGCGAATATAAGATAATATAAAAGATATCATAGAACAATATAACATTAATATCCTCATAAATATAAACGAATAAAATCGCCCAGAACTCAGGGAAAAGAAAAGATAGATTAACTTCTTTTCTTCGAGCATTAACCGGAAGTGAGAACTAAAGCATCTCGTCTAGTGTTTGAACTGGGATCGATGATTTAAAATCCTACGATGATAACCGTTACATTATCTACTGATCATCAAGAAATTGTAATATCTATCTATCTAAGCCTGTTCATATCTATCTATCTATCCCAACCTCTCCGCACGAGCAGGATGGAACAAGCGGTCATTTTTACGCGGGGTTTATGCTGTGGACAGAAAAAAGACACGGAAGATGAGAAAGTAGGTTGAATAAGTGTATTGAATAAACAGAGCATATATACGAAATAAGATTGTTATATTTAAAAGATTTTCAAACTGACAGTTATATCCAACTCTAGTTGAGAGAAAATAACGATAAAAACTACAATTCTTCAACAACTTATCTTTCTTAGTCAAGTAAGATATATGACTAATTCATTATTATTCCTATTCCTCAAATGGTTCGGTTTCCGAAAGTAAACAGAAGCATCCCCGTGGTAGAGTTGCTAATTTGCTGGCTGCGACATTATAGTAAGCAAGATCAAACTCCTTTCACGCTAATACATTTACTGTCAGACTAATACCCGCGGGGAAAGTATGGGCTACCGATCCCTCCTGTTATAGGTCAAATAGTACGGAACCCCTCTTAAACTAGTAGACAAATTCACTTACTTAGGAAGCAGCGTCTCATCAACCGAAAACGACATCGACACGCGGTTAACGAAGGCATGGAGAGCAATCAATAGGCTATCGATCATATGGAAATCAGACCTAACCGATAAAATGAAACGCAGTTTCTTCCAGGCAGCTGTCGTATAGATACTGCTGTATGAATGCACTACATGGACGCTAACAAAACGGCTGGAGAAGAAGCTAGACGGCAATTACACAAGAATCCTGCGAGCAATATTGAACAAGTCCTGGCGGCAACACCCCACAAGACACCAACTATACGGCCACCTGCCTCCTATCGCGAAAACTATCCAAGTTAGACGAACCAGATATGCAGGACACTGCTAAAGAAGCAGGGACGAGCTCATAAGTGATGTATTCCTATGGACTCCCAGATATGGCCGGGCAAAAGCAGGACGACCAGCACGAACATACATACAGCAGCTCTGTGAGGATACGGGATGTAGCCCTGAAGACCTGCCAAAGGCGATGTACGATAGGGAAAAGGGGGCGAGAGAGGGTCAGGGATATCCGTGCTAGTGGCACAACATGATGATGATGATGATGATGATTGCAACTACTGTTAATCGCTAAGGATGACTCTGGCATTAAATATCCCACAAACATTGATATGTCATTAAACGAATAATAAAACAAACAATCGTGAACATTGTAGCGCGACTGGAGTTTGAACTAGCTTACTCTAATGTTGCAGACTAGCTTCCAAGCCACAGTGACTCTCCCTTACTCGAATGTCTTTTTTTTTTCGGTTATTTCTCTTTTTATTTTATTTTTTAAGACAGAGGAGGGCTGTCATATTTACTTGGCTTATCTGTCTCCGTTCAGGATTTAAAAAATAGCCGGCTTTACGTCGTTATCACATTAGGTCTGTTTATTTAGTCATTAACATATCTTCGACCTAAGAGAATCAAAAACGCAGATTGCTACAACAGGTGGTCGAAGTATTTGATGTACGGTGCTAACAACGGCTCTGTTACAGCTAAGTAGTTGAATGAAAATTATTTTTCAATACAAATTATAGACATAAAATCATTCCGAAAAGATATCATATTGAATATCTTATCATAATGGATATTATATGTCTGTCTATCAGTAAGCGAAAGTACGTCCCCATTTACACTATATTCTAACGATTATTGCATAAATAAATAAGTAAAGTTGCTACTACACTGGGGTGTAAGGGGGGCACTACTCCTTTGCCTGGATAGCTCCACTTTACCCTTGATCCTTACCTTATAGTGTTGAGTTTTAAGCAAGACAGCATCAAGTACCATTTTTTGAGTCTTTGGTGTAACTCGACCAGGGATTGAATCGCGGTCTCTCGGATCATTCACGAACATTTTACTCATTAAGCCAATAGCCGGGTTCTAATGAATAAGGATTATTTAATCTTCATTGGGATCCCACCCAGTCCGTTGGGGAGGCTGTAGAATACACCGATTGCAGTCTCCTGGATATGAAATTAAACAATCTGATGGTGAGGCTTTAGTCAAGGAGATTTGGGGAATGCAGAGTCTCCCTTCATTGCCACTGCTCTCAGGTCCACTCTAACCCGGAATAGTAGCACCTGAATTGGTCCTATGTATGGGTCAAATAGAACTAAATTGTGTCCAAACAAATGACTAATGTTAAATTTGGACTGTTATTTAGCAATACTTGAAACAATTTAACTTTAAGCAAAAAAAGATCTCAGGCCCGTTTAAGAACGTTATTTACAAAATGAGTTTACAAATATATATATATATATATAAACAGGATTTGGTACACGAATCAGGTCGGGTATCTCTTGGCTTGGTGTCAGTCGGTCGAGGCTGAGACTGGCGTCCTTGAGTTCCAAAGGGCTATTCCCCCAGGCTCTAACCCTCTCTGGAGGGGCTAGGTTTATCTCCTGTCTCCTAAGGTGCTCTTTTTAGGGGTATACGAGAAGGCTCAAGGAATTTTTGGAACCTCCGGGCGTGTGTGGGCAATGGCCCTGCGCCTAGCACCCACAATAAAAAAGGCTTTGTACCAAACTCTTGCACATGTGAAAAAAAGCAGGATTTGGCATTAAATAAACTACAATGGTTGGTATGCCATAAAACTCAACCCAGCCAATCTTCAGGGATTATTTTTAACAATGTCTCTATTAAAGTCTCGCTGAGTTAGATGTGTCTTAAAACAGCCCATATTATTAATGTGTTTAAAATCCTGCAAAATGTGTTATATGTCATTAAGAAATAAAAATCTTTATAGTATATGTTGTACTTAATTCAAATACTGGTTTTTAAAAAATCGCGGTAATAAATAATTACTTGATATTTAACTCAAAGCTGCAAACCATTAATCCCATAATAAGCAAATGTAGCAGACTTGCGCTCGACAGGACTGGGTAGGGAGGGTTACCAACTGGGAATTGTGTAAGAAATTGGAATTTGACCATACTACCAAGCGGGTATACACAAACCAGAATCCATCCAAGATAATGAGACGCCGAAAATTGTCTTAGATTCTGCGATAAAGATCACCTAATCCCTGCTATAAGACCAGACCTAGTGATAATAATAAAAAAAGAGAGATTGTGTAGAGTCTTATCCAGGACACTCGTGTCTTAGCTTTCTACAGAAGAGCAGTCGGTGTATTTTGCCGACTGGGCAAAGTACAGTAGGTTTTTTTCCTTATGAAAGGCTAAAGTGGTCAGTCTACCCGATGATTTACGAAACATCGTTCACTTTTAAATGAATAAGATCAAGCATTTTCCACACCTTAAAATCAGAGTATCTGTCTATCGAGCTGTACCTGTCTGCATATTTCTCTACAGCGCAGAATCTTTGACGCACCAGATAAGACATCAAATAGAAAGAGAAGTTCCATGTTACATGCCTCCAGCATATCATGGGACTCTCTTGAAAAGACAAATTCTGAGACACGCTAACAGGAGCCGTATTGAAACTTCTATCATTACGTGATAGCAGAGATGGCTCAGTCAGGTTATCTACGCTTCCTTAAAATAGCCTTGTTAAGTGCATCGAAACAACGTCAACAATTATATGAAGGACCAAAAGATATTTGGGAGTGTATTCAATTTTTATTGTAGATATCCACATAGAATTCAAACCTTTCGCTAATCTGCATTAAATGAACTCTGAGTTTAATCCTAATTATCAAAAAAACAACAACTCATATCTATCTATCTATCTATCTATCTATCCCAAGGTCTTCATATCGATCTATCGATCAATCTATCTCTCGTAGCTCTTCATATCTATCTATCTATCCAAAGGTGTTCATATCTATCTATCTATCTATCCGTAGCTCTTCTTATCTATCTCAATCAGATTCTTATATTTGTATGTATGTGTATGTCCATAAATACATAAATACATATATATGTATGTATGTACGTATCTATGTACACACAGTCACATATACAACGGATTTTATACGGGATGTAACCTGAAGATCTGCAAAAGCGATGAATGATAGAGAGAAGTGGCGAGAGAGGGTCAGGAATATCCATGCTGGCGGCACGACTTGATGATGATGATGATGATATATATATATATACACACATAATGAATTGAGCACTTTAGTATCTGATAGCAGAAAATGTAAACGAACGAAATTTGATACATATGCGTTAATTCCCAAGCTGATGTTCAGTCAAAGGGTTGGCTTAGGAGTATGTCATCAGCCTGACGTAAAGGTACTATTTACCAACCCCTCCGCTCGGGCAGGATATGACACAAGGTCAATTTTTAAGCGGAGTTTAACAGGTTTCAATTAAGAGTTTTCCTTCTCCTAGACTAGTTGCCTAACCAAGGCTGAAGAACCTAGTCTGTCCTACTATTTACCCATAGCTGGAGGGAGAATAATTGGATTCATACCTTTCCCAAGGGTATTAGTGCTCTGTGAAATGCAATCAGTCTCGTCCAGGATTTGAACTCGTGTCGCCGTGTCCATTTCCTACGACGATAACGACTACACCACGGGCACCTGACGTAAAGGTAGGCGGGATTCGATCCCGACTTGGAGCGTCTCACGTGTCTAGTTACACTGAAGAGTTGTGATACAACGAAACACTCTGTCTGTGGATAACTACATATATATATATATATATATATATATATATATATATAATCCGTTTGGGCTTATTGGGTGGTGTAATGGTTAGCAAAAAAAGACAAGCAAACTTTCACGAGTCAGTGCAAGTCTCATTGGGTGTCCCATTCGTTTGGCTGTGTGACACATCTGAGCAAAACGCTTTCTAAATTACTTTACATAATCCGTTATTTCTTTATCGATCTATGCTAATCTTTTCGTATGTATTTATCCCAGCCTCTTTATATCTATCTCAGTCCATTCCATAATTATATATATGTGTGTGTGTGTGTGCACGCGTGCATATTCGTGGATATATATATATATATGTGTGTGTGTGTGTGTGTGTGTGTGCAACAAATAATGTTTGATGAATTAAAAAATGAACTCGTACAAAAGCCCATTGTCAAGATTCTTTTATCTAAAAAAAGAATATAGAACACAAGAATATTGAACTACAGACTTGAAACATTATAATTTGATAACATCATCAAAATACTTTAAAAAAAAAAAAAAAAGATTCCACGACAATAAAAAGAAAATCATCAAATCGTGTAAAATCGATCGATTGATCTGTGCAATCAATAGTGCTAAGTGTTCAGCCCTTAGAAGCTGAGATTAATCTTTAAAAAGATGCTTAAAAAGCAGCAACATCAAAGATAATAACGACAAGGAAACTGCCGACCAGGAATGGCATGAATCTACCAGATCTACCAAAGAATCTATGGCTAAAAAAAAAAAACAGTTTTCTTAACTTGCAATAAAGGCAGTCATAAATAACAGATGTTAAGTAAGCAATATATATATATATATATATATATATATATACAAGTCATCATCATCATCATTATCATTTCAACCGGCAGCTCATATCTCCCTGACCCTCTCTCGCCACTCATCTCTATCGTCCATCGCTCCCGGTAGGTCTTCAAGGCGACATCCTGTATCAGCACGGAGCTCTTGTATATAGGTTCTAGCTAGTCATCCGACCTTTGCTCGTCCATGTGAAGGGATCCGCTGGAATATGTCACTTATGAGTTTGTACCCACTTCTCCAGCAGTATCCTGCATGTCTGGTTAGTCTACCTTGGATGGTTTTCGTGTTGGGTGGTAGGTGGCCGTAGAACTGCTGCTTTGTTGGGTGCTGCGTCCAGGACTTGTTCAGAATTTCTCGCAGTATTCTTGTGTAATTGCTGTCAAGCTTCTTTTTTTTTTCCATAGGTTTAGTTAGCGTCCATGTAGTGCATCCATATAGTAGTCTCGACACGACCGTAGCCTGGATAAAACTGCGTTTTATTTTATCGGTCAGGTGTCACTCCCATGTGACCGATAGCCTATCAATAGCTGTCCGTGCCTTCGCTAGTCGCATGTTGATATCTTTCTCGGTTGATGAGACACTGCTTCCTAGGTAGGTGACCTTGTCCACTAGTTTCAAAGGCCCCCCTTTAGTGTGGAGATGTCACCTTTTTGATTAAAGCACATGTAGTCTGTTTTGTCTGTGTTCCACTAACGTAACGAATTTAGCACTTCGGTGTCCGATAGCGCAAAATGTAAACGAACGAAAGTTAATATATATACGAACTACCCTTTAGTGTAGAGATGTCGCCACTTTGATTAAAGCAGATGTATTCCGTCTTGTCTGCGTTGACATGGAAGCCTATGCCAGCAGCTGCTCGTTCTAGACAACGTTGCTGGGTTTCGGGTCGGGTGGATGTATTTTACAGAAGTGCTTCGCAATCATTCTGCCTTTAACATCATTATCATATTTACCCAACCCCTCCGCTCGGGCATGATATGACACAAGGTCAATTTTTAAGAGGAGTTTAACAGGTTTGAATTCAGAGCTTTTCCTTCTCCTAGGCTAGTTGCCTCACCTAGGCTAAAGAACATAGTCTGCCCTACTATTTACCCATAGCTGGAGGGAGAATAATTGGATTCATACCTTTCCCAAGGGTATTAGTAAAAGTAAAGTTAGCGACCATAGTCGAGGGTGACCCGAAGGCTCCCTTTTCGATAGCTACTACACCAAGGTGTAGGGGAGGGCGCTACTCCATTCCCAGGATTGCTCCACTTTACCCTTGAACCGTACCTTATAATGCTGAGTGTTAAGCAAGGTGGTATCAAGTACCATTTTTAAAGTCTTTGGTATGACTCGACCTGGGATTGAACCCAGGTCTCCCGGGCCATTGGCGAACACTCTAACCGCTGGGCCAATGCAATCAGTCTCCTCCTGGATTTGAACTCGTGTCGCTGTGTCCATTTCCTACGACGATAACCATTACACCAAACATCATTATGAACTTAGGTTAATAAGAGGAACTTTGTTTTTATACTCTGTCCGGTGGGAAAAAAAGCTGCTATTGGCACCAGGGGCGGCTCTACCACATTAGCCACAAAAACTGTGGCATCACCCCTGGTTGGTGGCTGATGAGGACAGGTTATCGCACGTACTTTCACACGCTGCAACATAAAATTACATGTAGATATATATATATATATATATATATATATATATATATATATATATATATATATACGAAGTCCCTCTGCTCGAGCAGGATGAGAAACGAGGCCATTTTTTAACAGCGTTGAATAGCTTTGAATTCAGAGTTTTCCTTCTCCTGGATCAGTTGCTATAACAAGGCTAAAGAAACCAATATTCCCTCATATTTATCCATGGCAGAAGGGAAAATAATTGGATTCATACCTTTCCCAAGAGTTTTAACGCTATATGAAAATTCAAAAAGTCTTGTCCAGGATTTGAACTTGCATTGCCGTATCCACTTTCCTACGACGGTAACCATTTCATTACAAGCGCCTCCTTGAAAAATGTGTGGAATTGATTTCTGTACAAAATGAAAGAGTTGATTTTTGTGCAAACCAGTGGATTTAAAGTTTCAACCAGTATTTTTACATTTCTTGATAAATCAGCTCCTTCGGAAAGTGACTTCTTAATTTACCTCGCAAAATTTAAAGAATCGAAACTCCAAAAGATTTAGGAAATTTTTTCTCACCTAGATTATTAATCAATTTTTATATAATTGGGAGCATATCTAAATCTTATTAACAAAGTGATCAAATAGAGAAATGCCTCCATCGCAGTTCATTACGTGATTATTTCTATTGAATGAATTTCAATTACGTTCCAATATCTAATTCCTTCAAAATCTATTTAATTTCGATATCGCTTAACTATATCTCCAAAAGAAAATGTCTTTTTTTGTTTATCCTTCGATGAACTGCTTGATATAGCGTTACTTGCTGCTGATTATTAAGCTTAGCATTACCCATAGATATTATCATATAAATATCCCTTGACTCTACATAGTAACACACAAGCACAAAGATCTTTTAGACATTAAAAAATATATCATAGTTTTAAAACAAACAGTTATAATTAATTTTCTTGTTAATACTATATTAACACTTTGATTTATATTACTTTATAGAGCGTTCGCCAATGGTCCAGGAGACCTGGGTTCAATCCCTGGTCGAGTCATACCAAAGACTCAAAAATAGTACTTGATGCCACCTTGCTTAGCACTCTGCATTATAAGGTTAGGATCAAGGGTAAAGTGGAGCAATCAAGGGAAAGGAGTACCGCCTTCCCCTACACCTCGGTGTAGAAGCTATTGAAAAGGGAGCCTTCGGGTCACCCTCGACTAAAGCCGCCAACTTTACTTTACATACAAGAAAAAAAGGCAGTATTTTTTGTCATTTTTCAAGAAAATTTCCTCACGCTAAAGAAATAGAATTTATTAAATTTGTAGAACTGTGTTTTATTAATCCTTTACACACTTTCTTCCTCTCTCTCTCTCTCTCTCTCTCTCTCTCTCTCTTTCTCTCTCTCTCTCTCTCTCTCTATGTATACATATATACCCAAGGTTTAGAACTCTGGCGAAAAAATTAAGTGCTGCCATTCACGTCATGCAAAGCTCTTCTAACGAATTGTGGACTCCGGTATCCGATAGAGTTAGATGTAACGAAAATTAATACAAAATGCGTAAAATTCCAAAGCTGACGTTAAGTCGTCGAAATGGCTTAGCGGTATATTTTCGATCCAGTGTTAGGTCGGTTTCGATCCCAGCTTAAAGCGTCCAGTGTGTCTAGTCACACTGAAAAGTTGTGATACAAAGAAACAGTCTGTCTGTGGATGACAATATATACATATATATCTATATGTTCTAGAAGAAAAGATACAAATTATGTTATACCCTGATCCAGGTAAATAATTAGACCAGAGATGTGATTTTATAGCTAGATGTAGGCATAGAAATAAATTTAAACTCTAGCCAAAAATGTAGTGCATCCATTCAGCAGTATCGATACGACAGCTACCTGGAAGAAACTGCGTTTCATTTTATCGGTTAGGTCTGATTTCCATATGATTGATATGGATGCACTACATGGACGCTAACAAAACGGCTGGAGAAGAAGCTAGACGGCAATTACACAAGAATCCTGCGAGCAATCTTGAACAAGTCCTGGCGGCAACACCCCACAAGTCACCAACTATACGGCCACCTGCCTCCTATCGCGAAAACTATCCAAGTTAGACGAACCAGATATGCAGGACACTGCTGGAGAAGCAGGGACGAGCTCATAAGTGATTTACTATGGACCCCCACATATGGCCGGGCAAAAGCAGGACGACCAGCACGAACATACATACAGCAGCTCTGTGAGGATAGGGAATGTAGCCCTGAAGACTTGCCAGAGGCGATGAACAATAGGGAAAAGTGGCGAGAGAGGGTCAGGGATATCCGTGCTCGTGGTACGACATGATGATGATGATGATAGCTAAAAATCTAAGATGATAATTAATTAACAATAAAAATATTATTGAATTGGGACAGATAATGTAAAATAATTATAAGATCTCACCGTGTAAGGTGAGGTGCATGTACATTTCAAAAAGAAAAAAAAGGAAGGGGAGATAATGACGTTAAGATAGTTTGGAGTTTAAGAAATGTATTACTGTAATTAATTAAATAGTGGTCTTTGCTTTTATGTTTATTTGAAATAATTTAGTTTTATTGTAATTCCTTATTTTATTGTTAAACTTAAAGAGTTACTTTAAAATGAAATTTAAATTATGGTAGAAATTAAATTAAAACTTACGTTTCCTCATTATTTTCTTATGGTCTCAACCGGAAACGAAAGGAGACCGGAAGTAATCTTTAATGGAAGAAGACCCCTTCCTTCCCCTTCCTCCCTATGACCACTCCCATTCTTGCTGGGGGTTGTCTTCGTGGTGTAATGGTTAAAGCGATGGACTGCGGAATCGTAGTACGCGAGTTCGTTCTCCAGTCGTGCTATTATGTTCACTTTCGGGCAAATACCCTTGGGAAAGGTATGAACCCTCTTATCCTCCCAGCTATGGGTTAAATTGTACTGTTCTTCTATGAGAATGGCTTTGGCATTAAATAACCTAAAAAGAGTTGATATGCCATTAAACAAAGAAACCAAAACCAAACCATTCTTGCTGTATTCATAATCTCCATGTTGGATCTGAAGAAGTCGTGTTAAATTTGTTTTTGGAGTTATTGATTCATATCAATGCTCTTAGCAGGATGGAAACAAATTTATTATCCTAATGAGACCGAATTTTGGTTATTCTTGAAGGTATATATATTCTTGAAGCTATATATATTCTTGAAGGTATATATATTCTTGAAGGTATTTGTTATCCTAATGAGACCGAATTTTGGTTATTCTTGAAGGTATATATTATTTGTGAAGGTATATATATTCTTGACGGTATATATATAGATACGTGGTGCATACGATAAGTTTCCGGCCTTTTTTCGTATGGGCACTTTTATTGATAGTACACACATGAAACTCTAGTCCCCTTCGAAGTAATCTCCTCCAGCTGCAATGCACTAGTTGTACTGTGCCAACGACTTCTGGAACGACAATTTTAAATGCCCATACGATAAAAGTCTGGAAAATTATCGTATGCACCTCGTATATATATATATATATATATATCAGCGCTGACTGCATGGAGTCTGTGATTCTGTCACCAACCACTTCAATCATCGATTGCTCCTGGTAAGTCTTCTAGACTGCTTTCAGTGTCAGTACAGAAATGATGTATGTATGTCTTTGCTATTCGGCTAACACTGCTGCATCCGTGTTTAGGGGCCTATATAATAACATCACTTTGGAATGTCTCCTTGTTTCTCCAACAGAGACTCACATATCTTCATGCGCGCCCTCGACCTTTTGGCTGTGTGGGCGCGCAACGGCCATTGACCAGCAAGTATAGCACTGGACCTCATGGTCCAGTTTAAGCTATAATCAGGCATCCGTGCTTGGACCCATGTTTGGGTCCATCTCCAGCTCGGTCTGTCAGGCTCACATTGCACTAAGTGAGCTGATGACCAGTAAAGTCCAACAGGC
This sequence comes from Sepioteuthis lessoniana, assembly GCA_963585895.1. Taxonomy (NCBI): domain Eukaryota; kingdom Metazoa; phylum Mollusca; class Cephalopoda; order Myopsida; family Loliginidae; genus Sepioteuthis; species Sepioteuthis lessoniana. The sequence goes on along the minus strand of OY757913.1, from coordinate 17,245,769 downwards.
TTTACTTGGATGGTTTGTGACATCAGTGATAAATAGCCATTCAACTGCTGTTTTGTTGAGGGCTAGATATCTATCAGTGCCTCCTACTAGGTCGAATTTGACACAAGGTCGTTTTATAGTGGGGATTTACGGAGGGAGTAGATCGAGTGAGAGCCAAAACTCGTGCGCGGCTGAACAATGCTGGTCACAGGATTACTAGGTGCAATGTGAAACTATGCTAGCCTTGGCTAAGTCTCCCAACACAAAGCCAGGTAACCTTGCTAGTCATTGATTTACAAGACCCCAAAGTCCAGTGCCATGCTTGTCATTATTTGTTCAAAACAGCACGAAGCATTATTATGTAGTCTTATCTGGCTTATTATCCACACATTTCCCAAGAGTCCCGGAGGTGCATCCACCTAGTAGTATTGACAAAGCCATAACTTAGAAGAAATCCCATTTCATTTTATCAGAGAGATCAGATTTCCATATCATCGACAACCGGTCAGTAGCATTCCACACCCCCGCTTGGCATACGTTGACACCACTTTCAGTAAATGAGATATATGAACTGGTCTATTACTTTTTGAGGCATGTCACTTAACATGATTCTTGATTTGCTATAGGCTGGGTTTTTTTTAAGAAGCTCTAGATCATCTGCTTAGTCTGCGTCTCTCGAAGTTTCTGCAGGATATTGTCTGCTTCTGACCTTCTATCCATCAATCTATCCATCCGTCTATCCGCATCTCTTCATAGCTCTCAGTCTATTTCAATCTCTTCATGTCTATCTATCGACCGATATATATATATATATATATATATATATATAAGTTCATTAGCTTGCTAGCAATCTCAATCAGTTCATTATCTATTTATCTGGCTCAGTCAGTTCATTATCTGTTCGTCTATTTATCTCAATCGGTTCATTACCTGTTGATCTACTCCAATTGCTTCTTTGTAAATTCATCTACTCTCTCTCTCTCTCTCTCTCTCGCTCGCTTGCTTTTACTCTTCCACCATCTGATATATATATATATATATATATATATAGTTAACCTGAAAACAGGTTGGTATTACTTTGAAAAGCCACCCTTTGAAAAAGAATACTGTGAAAAAACCCACGCAAACAAATAAAACACCCGATCAAGTCACGGCAAATTTGAAACATTTTCTCTTCAAATCTAATTTAAGAAATGCATTAATACAAATACTCTCGTAAACGACACACACACACTTATATATATATATATATATATATATATATACATATCAGACCAAAGAAACACTTTTATCAGACATTTTTCAGATTGATGTATATGCTCCACCAACAGTATTATATATATATATATATATATATATATATATATGTGTGTGTGTGTGTGTGTGTCCGAGTGTGTGTTTGTGTGTGTAATCAGTCGATTTTCATAACAAACAAATTTGTCAATTTTAGTGCAAAAAAGAGGCTCCCGGAAGATTTAAAACCGGTATGTTTGTAGATTTTGACCAATCATCGTCTTACAACAAGACGCCAATATTTTCTTTTGACTTTTTCTTTTGTAAATTCAAAACTCTGAATAATCCTTTTGATTTAATTTGGAGCCTCTCTAAATCTTATTAATAAAGCAACAAAATACGCTAGTTTTCAGCTGAATGAATTTCAGTTAATTTCCAGCATTCAATTCCGCAGAATGTATTTAGATTCAACTTCGTTTAACTGTTTTTGCTTGTTTACGTTTACCATAATAATTCTTGTACTGATATAACATTCCTTGGTGTTGATTATTATCGCAATGATCAAAATACAAATACTAGTGTATAAAATATACTTTGATTTTATGTAGTAGCATAATCAGACAAAGATATTTTACATAAGCAGAATATATTATCTAATTTAAAACAATGCAAACTGCTGGTAACTTTTTCGTGTTAATACCATGCTGAGGCGTCATTACACTTTAACTAACATTATCTTTTCTTATACGAAAAAAGGCTGTGATTCTTGTCGTTTATCATCAAGTAATGGTGTAATGGTTATCGTCACAGGATATGGACACGGCGATACGAGTTCAATTCCTGGACAAGACTGATTGCATTTCACATAGCACTAATACCCTTGGGAAAGGTATGAATCCAATTATTCTCCCTCCAGCTATGGGTAAATAGCAGGGCAGACTAGGTTCTTCAGCCTTGGTGAGGCAACTAGTCTAGGAGAAGGAAAACTCTGAATTCAAACCTGCTAAACTCCGCTTAAAAAATTGACCTTGTGTCATATCCTGCCCGAGTAGAGGGGTTGGGTAAATAGGATCATCAAGTTTTTCACTTAAGCAAAAGAAATAGAATTTATTGAATTAAAGCTGGTTTTATTCCATATTTTCCTCCTTCTTCTCTCCCTATCTACTCCCCACCCCCTATTTCTCTCTCTCTTGAGCAATCTATCTATCTATATGCTTAGACGAAGACACTCTAATGAAGCACAACATTTAGAAAACTTGCCTTGTTGCTCAAATTTCCGTGTCCTTTCCTTTATTTCACTTGGAACCAAACTAAATTCAGTTGATGTATATACGAAGTGCACACGATAGGTTTCCATACCTTTTTTCGTATAGGCACTTTTATTGATAGTACACACATGAAACTCTAGTCCCCTTCAAAGGAATCTCCTCCGGCTGCAATGCACTTGTACCGTTCCAACAACTTCTGCAAGGCCCCATGGAAGTCCTCTTGTGTGAGCGTATCAATGACCTTCGTCACAGCATCTTTCATCTCCTCAGTTGTCTCATAACGGCAGCCTCTGAGCCTACGGAATAAGCAAAAGTCACAGGTAGCAAGGTATGGACTATAGGGAGGGTGAGGAACTGTCTTGATGCCCATCTTGGTCAAATAGTTTGTGACAAGGATGAAGTTTTGGATTGGTGTATTGTTCTGGTGGAAATGCCACTGACCCGATTTGAGGAGTGCTGGCCTCTTCCCAAGGAATCTCTTCCTGAACTCCCTTAAAACCTCAACATAGTAACCCTAACCCTAACCCTTTGACCAATCAACTCTGGTCTATTGACTCCCTTACTCCTCCCACACCGCTCATCATTCCTCACAGACTTCCTGCTTTCCTTGAATGTCCTATGCCACTCAAAAACTGATTCTCGATTCATGCAAGATGGTCGAAAAGCAGTCTGAAGCATTCCATGCGTTTCTGTGGTATTTTTTCCAAGTTTAAAACAGAATTTTATTGCATATCGTTCTTCTAAAGTGTCAGATTGCATTTTAGAAATTCACCAGCTGTAACAATCTGGCTTTAGTAGGGTGTATTCCAATTCCTGGTGTAGTTGTTCATTTGAACCTGAATTCATAAACATTGGTCAGTCATCTCATAAGATGTATAGAAATAACATACTGAATTATCAAGAGTCTACGACAATTTTAACTGCCCAAACGAAAAAAGTCTGGAAACTTATCGTATTCACCTCGAATATGAGATTATATACACTTAACGATCATTTTTCTTTCATAATCATTTTTTGTTTTTAGTGTTGTTGTTTTGTTTCTTTGTTTGTTTTTTTGTTTGTTTTTACCCTGTCTGCTGCAAATAAAAGAAGTACAAACAAGAGAACGTGATACTTTACTAAGAAGGACTACCAACTCAGGTAGCATAGGCCAGAGAATGCGTCGACTGCACCTTTGAAAAGAGTTGCAGACTCCCACCTCAAATGAGTGTCCTGTACATGATTCGAACCAATCTGATGGTGAGGCTTCAGTCCTGGAGCTTTGGGGAATGCTGAGAACCCCTTTATTGCCATTACTCGCATGTCAGAGTTGACCAGCGAGTTTAAGTACCAGTTTGGGTCTCGTGTATCGGTCAACTTGAACTGTTTAAGGATTTGATATAATTGACACTATTTAATATACTTGTTCAAAGAAATAATTGATATCAAATTGAATTATTAGTTTAACATTGCAATACTTTGAACCATTTTACTGAGTTCAAACAATAAGCTCTGACACGTTTACAAATAATGTTGCTTACAAACAATACGTTTCCAAATCATATATATATATATAGAGAGAGAGAGGTGGGGAGGTTAGCATCAAATAACCAGCAAGGATTGATATGCCATTCAACCAATCAGAAGTACGAAGGACGATGATGACTATAATTTTCTCTTTTTTTTCTGGTACTTTTTTTCAAATTTCAGTTTAACCCACGTCTGATAACCCAAAATAATTTATGGCGGGTTTTACAGTGTAGAGGAACACCCAAATTTTATGCGTTGGTAAATGAGTATTCTTATTTATTTATTTATTTATTTGTGTCTTTTGTTGACCGTGAAAATAAAGTAAATGTTTCGCTTTACTTTTATTTAAAAAATAAAATAAAACGTAACTACAAAACGTAGCCTATCCCCAAAATTCTACACCTTTCCCATGTCAAAATCTCTCTCTGTCTCTGTCTCTCTCTCTGTCTCTCTCTCTCTCTCTCTTTCTCTCTCTCTCATTCAGTGTCTTTCTTTCTCTTCTTTTTATCGCTCTGTTTATTTAGTAATAAGTCCAAACATTATGATCACCAACCGCAAAGGTTGGTTGGTTGGTTGGTTGGTCGGTTTTGCGACATGACAGATCAAGATGGATTATTTAATACTAAAATCTTTTTTTTTCTTTGGTCAGCAGATAATTACAGCTTCAAATAATTAATTTGCGGAGAGGTCTGCGTTTCGTAATTGTAAAAAGAGCTGGACTGCAGAATCGTAGTAAGCAAGTTCGAATTCCGGTAATACTATAAGGTTCACTTTCAGATTAATACTCATGAAAGGCATGAACCTCCTTATTATCCCCGCTAGAGATAAAAAAAAAAAAAAGAGTACCACTACTGGTCCACAATATTGATCGCTTTGATATTAAATAACCCACGAAAGTTGATAAGCTATTGAATAAAGACACCAGAACCAATTAATTTGCATAAAGTTTCAAGTATTCCTCTCTAATACTAAAAATTTTCTCAATAAATCGATTTTATCCATAGACGGAACTCTAACAGGTGCGGGGTGGGATGTTCCAGAAAGTTATGACAGCAAAGAGATGACCCGACACTTGTTTGGTCTTACCCTTATGTAGGTTACGCAAAACGCCAAGTTGGTTTAAAAATAATCTCGCATAACAGTGATCACCCAATCAGGCGTGAACTTGACAAAAAATTGTTGTCTGATAACTAAAGTCTTAATCTGGGATCTAAAACCATAAAATTCATGGCAATTGCTTTATTACGAGAAAATTAAATCTTTGAATTTCTACAAAGAGAAATCATTCATCTTACACATTCAATAAATGCTCTATAAGATTAAGATCTGGCAATTTTACTGAGAAAGGCAACCCAGAAAAGTCTTTAATTTTCCTGAAACCATTCACCTGCAACTTAGGCACTGAGGCAGGGTGCATGTTGCTAATCAAAGATACCAATGACATCGTAGAAAATTGTTGTCAGTCATAAGGATTGTACCCGATCGTCAACGATGCTAATAAAGTTGGGGTTTTATTTCAGTTTAAAAGTATCTTTTGAAAATTCTTAAACTCAACATCAACACGTACAAAGAGATGATAGATGCAATAGGATCCAACAGACTTTTGCCCATTCGGTTGGGGCTGTGGAATACACCAACTGCATCTCAGCAGAGAAGTAAGACTCTCCCAAAGAATGTCCTGTATATGACATGAAACAATCTTATGGTCAGGTTTCAGTAATGCTGGAGCTTTGGGGAATGCAGAATACATCTTCATTGCCATCGCTCCCAGGTCAACTCTGAGTCGGAGCGCTAGCACCTGGTAGGGTCCTATTTATGGAGTCAAATAGAACTAAATTGCGTAAACGGAATTACTTGAAATAGAACCGTTTGACATTTAAACAACGTACTTCTGCTAAATTGAAGGGCTTGAAACGGGACTTTTTTGACATGTAAATTACGTACTTATGCTAAACTGAATTCTTTGAAATGTAACTGTTTTGACATTTAACTGTGTGTAAAAAAACTATACTCATACTAAACTGAATTGATTGAATAAAACTGACTAAAATGAATTGGTTGAAATAGAAATGTTTTTGACAATTAAACTGTGTACTCATGCTAAACAGAATTGCTTATTTGTATTAAAATGGATTTGGCATTAAATAACCTACAAATTGATATGCCATAAAACTAGAACAAATAAAAAAACAAAAAAAAAACAAATAGCCTTTACATAATCCCACCGCACGTTCACGGATAGGTAGAACAACAGCATCAGTATCTTTCTTAATGTTTCAAAACCAATTTTCCTTGTCGGTGTAGAGGATTAACCCTCCCTCTCCCTCCCCAAAATGGGGCGTGCTGGGTAATAAATTAAACAGTATCTGATAGCGAAGCTCTAGTTCTGAATGTCTGGGTAATATCCTCTCATTCCTATGTGCACTGTGATATGACGTGGTGGTGCCTTTTAGGATCCCATCTACGGGTCAAATTGTTTTGTTCAAAAATAACGCGTGCAAAAATAACGTCCAATGTAAATGTAAACGTACAACGGTCATGGTTCCCTAACCGCTTGGCGTAAAAAAAACCTGGAGGTGTTCACATACCATTATAATCAATCAATCAAAACCGTTCCAGTTGTTTAAAAATACTTGCATGTTGAAGAGCGAAATATTAAACAGGAAATAGAAACATTTTCACACCAACTTCTGATTTTTTTAAATTTATATATATATATATAAATTTTTAAAAATATATATATATATGGGGCCTAGTCGGCTAGTGCTGCAAAATACTCTGGCTGCATCTCTGTTGAGGAGTAAGACTCCCCGCCAAGGAGTGTCCTGATTATGACAGACAATCAGATAGTGAGGCTACAGCCATGCTTTGGGGAATGTGGAGTATTCCTTCATTCTCATGGCACCCAGGTCCACTGAGGCTCGGAATGCTAGCACCTGATAGGGTCCTATCTATGTGTCAAATAGAATTTTTTGACATTCAACTGTGTGTAAATAAAAAGACTGTGTACTTATGTTAAACTAAATTATATACAGTGGAACTGCTTGATCATTTAAGTGTGTGTAAATAAATGACTGAGGTTTTATGAAATTGTTAGTGATACATAGGAATACTTGAAAATATTAAACTGTGTGAAAACAAATGAGTAATAGTAAATAGAATTATTCGTATTCGGTAGAAATAATGATTTGGTTTGGTTGGGTTTTATGGCATATCAACTTTTGTAGGTTATTTAACGCCAAATCCATTTTTATGTAAATAATCAGTTCCATTTAAAACAATTCACTTTAGCATGAGTACACAGTTTAATTGTCAAAAACATTTCTATTTCAAACTATTCAAGCAGTTATATACAACAATTCAGTACATTTCAATGTCAAAACAGTTCTATTTCAAATAATTAAGTTTAGCATAAACACGCAGTTTAAATGTAAGTATGTTTTAGTTGTCAAAAACATTTCTATTTCAAGCTATTCAGTTTAATCAAACAATTCAGTTTAGCATAAGTATGCCGTTAGTTCTACTTAACCTATAGATAGGGCCCTATCAGGTGCTACCGCGCCGGGCCAGAGTGGACCTGGGTGCGATGGCAATAAAGGGCTACTCTGCATTCCCTGAACCTCACCATCAGATTGTTTAGTGTTATATCCAGGACACTCAAATATATATATATATATATATATATATATATATATATATATATATATATATATATATATATATATCTGTATGTTTATATATAAGGAGAGCAAAAAACAAAAAAAAAACACTTTTAAAGTTTAAGAGCCCAGTTTAATGCAAATTAACGTTTATTCCACAACGGTGTGTTTTTTGTGCTTATCCTGTATACATGTATATTAATTTGTACCAAAAGTGTTTTTATTTCGACATGCAATTGCTTCAAACTTAGTTTTATCCTGAGATTTATATATTAGAGATCGAAAATTCACCACCATTAAAAGGATTGAAAAAAAAAGTACTAGACCACACATTAAAGCTCTATACGTGTTATATATGATAAGGAATGTTTTTTTATATCAATCATTTTTCATCAATTATATCTTATCGTATTTACCCAACCCCTCCGCTCGAGCAGGATATGACACAAAGTCAGTTTTTTAAGCGGATTTTAACAGGTTTGAATTCAGAGTTTTCCTTCTCCTAGACTAGTTACCTCACCAAGGCTGAAGAACCTAGTCTGCCCTACTATTTACCCATAGCTGGAGGGAGAATAATTGGATTCATACCTTTCCCAAGGGTATTAGGGCTATGTGAAATGCAATCAGTCTCATCCTGGATTTGAACTCGTGTCGCCGTGTCCGTTTCCTATGAATTATATCTTATCATTCAGTTTGGTAAGGCTTTGAACCATTCGAGTCTCTTAAGTTCAGGTGCATAGTCATTGGGTGCAGTTTTACGCTCGCGCGCAAAGGATATGACAATCAGCATTGTCAGAATAAACCCACCAGACAGGAATTGGGGCTTGAGTGTAGATGACGTCATTCCCGGAAGAGATAGTCCTGAGAATTTGAGGATTTTGAAAAGAGGGAGTTGAGATTGAACGATGGGGACAGAGAGTTGAGTTCCTGCCGTTGAGGCATAGAGTTGAGATTGAACTGTTGAAAGAGGGAGTTGTGTATTCGGCCGTTGAGATTTGGATTTGAGCAGTTGAAGATGTAGTTAGGTTTTTTTTCAGATCTCTACCGACAGAGATCTTAAACATCACAAGATTCGCCGCGCATGGTATGGGGTTAGCATCGTAAGAATTGTGTCTTTCTCCTCGTGTCGCCATGAAGCGAAATCAGAAATTAATAAACCGTTCGTACTTGAAACAACAGAGTTCGCCTGAATTTGTACTGTGTGTTTGTATATGTATTGTATTACTGTTGTGATTGATCTCATCACGGTTGTGACTGACATCACCAAATTATACAACACACGCACTAAGACATATATGTACAGCGTCTACAAATCCTGCTCTCAAGAGAAGTCCCCTCCTCTGCGTAGCTGTTAAAGTGCTGGATTACGACATCGCTCTTACGTACACTTTTGAACTGATATCCTTAGTAAAGGCATGAACCCCTAATCCACCCAGCTGTGTGTTAAATAGAACCACTCCTGTTCATCTCCAAGGATGGTTTTTGCATTAAATAACCCTCCAAGATTGATATTCAATTAAAAAAAAATAAAACCAACGTGCCCTTAAATATTTTAACACTCAACTGAACCTTCCCAAAAGTATTTCTTCGTTGTACGATTGACGCGATGGTGTACCATATTATCAAATAGATAAACAAATTCCTATACTAGATGTTCAATTCAGCTGTTTCGATTGGATTAAACCATTACCCTCTGATAGAAACATACCATACCTCAAGGAGTGCCTTCAACGGCTATGGTACGCATATATAACGGTAGGATTAGCTCTAATACTTGAATACTAAAGAATGAAATATGTGGCGCAGCTTATTCCTTTCATGGGATACCATTTCTTTAAAAAAACTCAAAAAATCCCTTAAGATGGCATGAGAGCAAAACTAACAGGGTACTATTAAGATAACAATAAAGAAATGTTATTCTTTTTGGTCTTGACACTTTTGTTTATCATGTGTGTGTGTGTATTTGTGTTTGTGTGTGTGTGTGTTTTAAACCCGGAATTAAACTGAACACTGAGTACGCGTGAGTCATCGCACTTTGCAGTCAATTTACGTCCTCATTTTTCGTCAAATTAAAGCTCGTTGTATGAGGACGATTAAAAGAAGTTGGATGAAATCTGTCCTTCCATTGCGATACAGACACTTCACATGAATCATCTCTCTCTCTCTCTCTCTCTCTCTCTCTCTCTCTCTCTCTCTCTCTCTCATATATATATATTTTCCTTTTTGTATCCTGCTGTCTTCAGAATTCAAGTGAAACAAATTGTGATTTTTTTTCCTTGCTTCGCATTTCACACTGACTTTTCTCGACATTCTCTCTCTCTCTCTCTCTCTCTCTCTCTCTCTCTCTCTCTCTCTCTCTCTCTCTCTCTATGAGCGGTATGATACAAAGTCTAACGTAAAATCGGGCGGATTTCGATCCCAACATCAAGAGTCCTACGTGTCTAGCCACAACTGAAGAGTTGTGATACAACGAAACAGTCTGTCTGTGGATGACAATATATATATATGTATATGGTGTGGTGTGTGTGTGTGTGTGTGTGTACGTGTGTGTATGTGTGTGTGACTTTCTCCCTGTCCCTCTCTTTATATATATATGCATATATATGTGTGTGTGTATGTGTGTGTATGTGTGTGTGTTTGTCTTTCTCTCTGTCCCTCTCTTTATATATATATATATATATATATATATATATATATATGTGTGTGTGTGTATGTGTGTGTGTCTTTCTCTCTGTCCCTCTCTTTATATATATATATATATATATGTGTGTGTGTGTGTGTATTTTAACATAGATGAATGTTTTCTTACCGCTTCATATCAGTTTAATGACAATAAATTTTCATACATTTTTCTTAGATATGAAAAGTTTGCAAATACTGGCTAATGGAGCTTGTATTTTCTTTCATAATCTATTTTGCTACTTTTTTCCCCCAAGTCTGTTGCAGATGAAGAAAACATGACAATGTGCTTAGAATGAAATATGAACGAATAACCAAGTCATCATAGGCTGGAGAAAACACCGGCTGCACCTCTTTAGAGAGGTAAGACCCGCACTTCTTATGAGTATCCTGGATGGGGCACTAAACTATATGATATATACAGTGAATGTGGGGATCCCTTTCATTGCCATTACTCTCAGGTTAGAGTGGGACTTATGGGTCCCGTGTAAGGCTCGTTAAAAAATACATGAAACTTATATAAGTTTTATTATTATTTTCAACAACAATCCCTGAAATCAATACTCATGGAAAGGGGAGAAAATAGCCTTTTTTCAATAGGTTTTATCCTGGTCTATTGGCCAGAATTTGAGCACTTTTATGATTTACGGAAAAAGAAAATTCTATAGCGATTTATTTCACTACATATATATAGAGAGAGAGACAGAGACAGAGACAGACAGACGGGAACTGCACAAGAATGCAACGAGTTATGTTGAACAATTCTTCGAACAACAGCTGTACGGTCACTTCCCTCCCATCTCTATAATCATCCAAGTAACACGGACAAGACATGCGGGACACTGCAGTAGAAGCAAGCTCATAAGTGACTTTCTCCTGTGGACCCCCTACATATGGACGTCCCAGTGTTATATAATTACGGAATGATCTTTTTTATATTAATCATTTTTCGTTAAGTATATTTTATCATTCGGTTTGGTTGGACTTTGAACTATTCGGCTATTAGTGCAGGTGTACACACATTGAGTACAGTTCACGCCCGCGCGCAGAGGATATGATTATCACAAATGTCATAATGAAAACCCCAGATAGGAAATATGACTGGTGTGTGAATGACGTCATGCCCGGAAGCGATGGGCTGAGAATGTGGTGATTTTGAAAAAGACGTTAGTTGAGATTTGACTCTGGGCCGAGCCAGTCCAGCTGGGGAAAATTGTGTGTGTCTCTCTCTCTCTTCGTGTCGAAAAGCTGAAGTCAAGAAGGTAATAAGCGTTTCGTACCTGAACAACGGAGAGTCGTCAGTGTTTCGTATTTCGCTGCATCTGTATATTTGTATAGTTGGATTGTGACTATACAATACCAGTGCTGGTCGACCAACAAGAATTTATTTATAACAGCCCTGCGCGAACACAGGATATAGTTTGGAAGACCTGCCGGGAGAAACGGATGGGACAGATGGAGAGAGAGAGAGAGAGAGAGAGAGAGAGAGAGAGAGAGAGAGAGAGAGTCAGGCAAAACCGTGCTAGCAGTGTGACTTGATGATGATGATGATGATAATATATATGAAACATTTCGATCAAGGGTGCCTGAAATATAAAAATTATCTTCCCATTTAGTCCGTAACTCAAAGTTCCATGGAAATCACGCAATCATCAGACGACTTTAGGATAAAATGTCACTTGGTATTTAGCATAGAATATTGTAAAGTTGTTACCTCGCTAAATTATTGTAAATTAAGGAGATGGAACGAGATATTGAAAAGTTTTTATGAGGGTTTAATGATAGCCGGAATAAAGGGTACCTTTATGCTGCAAGTCTCTGAGGAAGGAGGAAAGGAAATAGTTATTGAGTTGAGAAGGAATCTTAACAGCTAAATGCCTGCGCGAAATGTGCGTCGCCATAGGTGTAGCAAAAGTCATGTTTGCTGGTTAAGGACAGGAATGATGTAGTCACCCATAAATGTGTGGTCCTGATTGTTGTAGGAGTGAGGCATGAAAGTCTCCAGATAATATTGCCCAAGAAGCTGGATGTCTGAGCGGATTTGCACGTCGCTGTAGACATAGCAAAAGTTGGAGGCGACATAAAGGTGTTCCTATGTGTGGTGGATTACATGCGTCTAATTCAGGTTCAACTGGGAACCCTTGGTCAAAGAGAGTAGACTTAAGAGGTCCATAAATTAGATGACTTTCCTCATGGTGCTGTGCTTCTGCTGCTATGAGGGGAGCGGACAGAAAGTACGTCTGTCCTGTTCGAAAGGTTCAGTGGAAGAGATAGTTTGGTCGGCTTTCACCATTTTTATGTTGTTCGGGAAAATGGTCCGGGCTGAATCGGATAAGTCATCCTCATTGGGTGAAAATATGTGACAACCATAACGGTCAAATTAATTTACGCGCCAAACAAAAATACGAAGTTCTTTCTGCTACAGCATGATGTTTTTTGCATGTGGCCCAAACGTTTAAAACTATTCATTGGCTATTGAAATCTTAACCAAAATCTAATAAAATACTTCATATATATATATATTTATATATGGAAGTAAATAATGGAGTAAAATCTGACAATACACAGAAAAAATTGATGACAAGGTAATCCAAGCTGGAGAGATTTATTGAGAAACAAAGTCGACATTATAACATTTCGGTTTTAATGAACCGTCATCAGGACTGGGAGGGATGATATTAATGATATCAAATCAACGATGGATGTTTAAAAAATTATTTCTCCTTCCTACCTGCCTTTCTTCTATCCTCTTTTCTTCTATTTTTTTTCCGTTTTCTTCTTTCCTCTTCCATCTTTTTTCCTTCTTTCTCTCTTTCTTTCTTTTCTCTCTCTTTTTCTTTTTCTTCCTCTTTTTGATTCGAATTTTTCTCGATGTACAATTGAAACATATAATTACTACATAATATTCTCTAAATACCACGTGACTATTCTAAAAACAAACGCAGTTGTATAATTTAAACAGCTAACTTTTCCAGATATATAGGTTTTCCCTAGGTTTTCGTATAAATTTTTCAAACATCCATTGGTGATTTAACATCACTAATATCATCCCTCCCAGTCCTGATAATGGTTCATTACAACCGAAACACTATGGTGTCAACTTTGCTTCTTAATAAATCTCTTGCTTGGAATACCTTGTTATCAATTATATATATATGTATATCTATCTATCTATCTATCTATCTAAGATATTATTCAATCCAGTAAATCAGGAGTTGGGAATTATTCAATTCAGGGCCAAAAAATATTCAAAAATATAATGTTAAATTTAAATAATCCCGGTAAAGAGCTCAATGTAAATAAAATCCACAGAGCAAATAATTTTCTCTTAAAAAAATACAATGTGATTGATTGCTCCTTTTTTTGAAGTGAAAAAAATATGTATATATGTTAGTACTTTTTATCTGAAAGGTTTGTTCAAGATGTTATAATACCGGATACAAGTATTGCGATTTGGGCAATGTTGATGCGTTTGTTTAAACAGGGCCTTAAAGCTCCTGGAGCTACTCGCAAAAATAACATAGTTTTGAATCATGATACTTTTAAAATCGAAATGCAAAAACATTTAGCCGGGCAAGAAACTTTGACAGGAGCTTCCAAAGGTTCTTTATTTACTCAATGTCTATTCGAAACAAAAATACATCATATATATATATATATATATCGGAAAAAGGTGTGAATGATTGAATAAAGCACCAATAAATTAATGGATTATTTTAACTGGGTGCAAAGTTTATTGAAAAAAATGCAGAAGTTATAAAGTATTTTCTTGTTTGAAAAAACATGTTAGTCAGAGAGTAAATATTTGCCAAGATGTAAAAGACATGCAGGGCACTGCGGGAGGAGCAAGGGCGAACTAATAAATAACGTTCTTCTATAGTTCTCTGCACGGCCACTTAACTCCCATCTCAAAAATCATCAAAGTAACAGGAGCAAGTCATGTGGGACAGTGCTGGAGGTGCAAGGACCAACTCATGAGTGACGTTCCCCTATTCACCCCTACACATGGCCGACCAGCAAGAACTTATTTTCATCGGCTGTGTGCGGACACAAGATTTAATTTGAAAAGCTTGTTGAGAGCAAGAGATGATAAGGATGGATAGAGAGGAAGAGTCAGGGAAATCCATGCAAGCACCGTGCGTTGCGGGTGAGGATATGATATCAAGTATTTCTATCTGATATAAATAAATTGCACTCACGTATATCATTTCAAGTGTTCCACCTCATTCAAATGATTTATATACAATTCTATTTTTAAGTAACGATTTCTATTGTAAATTGAATTACAACGGCCAGACATTCCAGCAAACACTTGCGCGCGACATACGGAACATCTGGACAGCCGTTTCGACCTTATTAGGTCTCATTAGCCGTGTATACCGTTGTTATATAATTAAGGAATGATTTTTTTTTATTTCAATCATTTTTCATTAGTTATATTTCATCATTCAGTTTGGTTGGGCCTTGAACTATTCGGGTTAAGAGTTCAGGTGTGTAGTCAATTGGTGCAGTTTACGCTCGTGCGCAAAGGATATGACAGTCACCATTGTCATAATAAACCCCAGACTGGAAATGGGCTGGAGTGTGAATGACGTCATGCGCAGAAGAGATGGGCTGAGAATTTGGGAGATTTTGAAAAAGATTCAGTTGAGGTCCGACCATGGTGTTAAGAAGTTGGGGTCCGACGATGCAGTTGAGGATTTGAGATTGGACCATGCTGGCTGACAATTGAGTTTCTGCCATTGGGGCAGAGAATTGAGTTCTCCGCCATTGAGTTGATTTTTCTACCGTTGCGGCGGCGGCGGTTAAGTTTTTCAGCGAAGATGAATTGAGATCTAAAACACCACAAGATATGCCGAACGTTGGGGGTGTTGTTAGCGTAGTATGATTACGAAAGACTTTTAAGAATTGTCTCTCTCTCCTCGTGTCGAAGAGCCGAACTCAGAAGTTAATAAAGAGTTCGTACCTGAACAATGGAATTCGCCTTTGTATTTGTATATGTATATGTGCTGTTGTTATTGATATCATTATGGTTGTGAGTATATATATATATATATATATATATATTGTCATCCACAGACAGTTTCGCTGTATCACAACTCTTCGGTGTTGCGAGACGCTCTAGGCCGGGATTGAAACCCGCCTAACTTTTGTTTGTTTACATTGATACATTTTATATACCTGCCACCCATCACGAAAACTATCCAAGTAAGACGAACCAGACATGCAGGACACTGCAGGAGAAGCAGGGACGAGTTCATAAGTGATGTACTCCTATGGACCCCCACATATGGCCGAGCAAAATCAGGACGACCAGCTTGAACATACATTCAGCAGCTATGTGAGGATACGGGATGTAGCGCTGAAGACCTGCCGGAGGCGATAACGATAGAGAGAAGTGGCGAGAGAGGGTCAGGGATATCCGTGGTATCGGCACGACATGATGATGATGATGATATAAAGAGAGAAAGAGATAAAGAGACAGAGGTAAAGAGAATGAAAAAGAGAGAAGTGAAGGATCTGAGATAGATAGATAGATAGATAGATACTGAAATTACATATAAAGAGAAAAAGAGATAGAGGTGAAGAGAATGAGAAAGAGGGTCTGTGATAGATAGATAGATAGATAGATATTCACTTTTTAGTGTGGTGGCTGGGAATTGAAATGCTGAATCACAGGGCAAACAATCTATTTCTTTTTGCTGTATTGATGCTATGTATTTGTTGTGACTCTGTTAAATTCATCTGACGCCTTACATTCTTCATACATGATTCCTGCCAATAAATCTGCGCATATTGAAAACTGGATAATCCAGCAATGGTTTTTATTTCTTTTTGCTTGTTCCCTTGACAACATTCTTCTGTCCTACTTTTTTTACTATGTTCTCTTTCTCTCTCTTTCTCTTTTTCTTTCTCTCTCACTCTCTTTCTTTCTTTCTCTCTCTCTCTCTCTCTCTTTCTCAATCACTCTTTCTCTCTCTCGCTCTTTCTCACTCTCTCTCTCTTTCTTTCTCTCTCTCTCTCTTTCTTTCTTTCTCTCACTCTCTCGCTCTTTCTCACTCTCTCTCTCTTTCTTTCTCTCTCTCTCTCTTTCTTTCTTTCTCTCACTCTCTCTCTCTTTCTTTCTCTCTCTCTCTCTTTCTCAATCTCTCTCTTTCTTTCTCTCTCACTCTCTTTCTTTCTTTCTCTCTCTCTCTCTTTCTCAATCTCTCTTTCTCGCTTTCTCTCTCTCTCTCTCTCTCTCTTTCTCTTTCGTTCTCACTCTCTCTCTCAATTCCCTCAATAATAAAGAAAATGTTTTTTTAGGTCACCGATTTTTTCAAAAAAACATCCTGGGTCCTTGGGCCTTGTCTTTACGAAACATTTATTTGATATGATTTTATTTCGACATGAACACTGCCTTCTGTTTTTCGTCTCTTTAGAGTAATTGTTATTCTTAACTCGTTCGTTTAGTTTATTCATTTATTCTTATATTCTTTTTTATTTACTTATGTATTGACGTATTTTTACTTATTTAGTCATTTATACTCATAAGGTCTATTCTGCGGAAGCTAAAACAATTGTGCATTTAAAGCACCACCAACAGTTGATATCTGAAAATCGGTAATAAAAACATAATTTCGAATGCTGATTTTCGAAGCATGCATAATCATATCTCATGGAATGTTAGTTCAAAAGCGATTTTCTATCCTAAATCTCACAAGGCCAGAGTGAGCTTTGAAAAGAAAATAAATTCGCCTAAAAATATATGCAACGTCAGCCAAGCGCTAAACTTTTACAAAAAAGTAAGATTTCCTACCCCAGCCTCGAAAAAAGCGGTGTCCTGAGTTAACCACTTAACTGCATTTGGTAGTGAGGCTATGGTCCATGAGATTTGGGAAGTGAGGGGTAATGTTTCATTGCCATTACTCAACTCTGATCCAGATTGGTAGTACCTGTTAGGATCCCATCTACGGATCAGATCTGTTTAAAAATTGATTATATTCAATGACCGAGGGCAAAAAAAAAAAATGTAATTTTACGTATTTATCTTTGAGCAGCATGTAAATCAAGGTCATTTTTTAAGCAGAGTTTAACAGGTTTGAGTTCAGAGTTTTCTTTCTCCTGGATCGGTTGCCGTAACAAGTTTAAAGAGCACGTGCTGCCCTACAATTTAACTATAGTGGAAGGGAGAATTATTGGATTCATACATTTCCTGAGTGAATTAGACCTATGTCAAATGCAAACGCCCTCATCAATGATTTGAACACGGTTCCCCCTGCCCATTTCCTGAGACGATGGCAGTTATTCCACGAGCACCTTGATTAAATTGTAGATATGAATGTACAATGAACACGATTCCCTACCCTCTTAGCATAAAATAATCATAGATGGGTTGACATGTCGTTAAAATCGATTTATCCTTCAATTGCACAGCCACCGCTAGCAGTAGTTAATGTTCAAAACTCAGTAAGAACAGTTTCGAATGCTATATATATATATATATATATACGAGGATCATTAAATAAGTTTCCAGATTTTTTTTTTTGTATATGCACTTTTATGGTACATTCATGAAACTCTAGTCCCTTTCGAAGTAATCTCCTCCGGCTGCAATGCACTTGTTGTATCGTTCCAACAACTTCTGGAACGCCCCATGGAAGTCCTCTTATGTGAGCATATCAATGACCTTCGTCACAGCCTCTTTCATCTCCTCAATTCTCTCATAACGACAGCCTCTGAGCTTAGAGAATAAGCAAAAGTCACAGGGAGCAAGATCTGGACTATAGGGAGGCTGAGGAACTGTCTTGATGCCCATCTTTGTCAAATAGTCTGTGACAAGGATGGAGTTGTGGAGTGGTGCGTTATCCTGGTGAAAATGTCACTGAGCCGATTTGAAGAGTGCTGGCCTCTTCCGACGGAATCTCTTCCTGAACTCTCTTAAAACCTCAACATAGTATTCCTTGTTGACTGTCTGTGCAGTGGGAACCCAGTGCATGTAGATCATGCCAGTGCCGTCAAAAAAGGGATCATCAAAAGTTTGTGGGTAGATTTGCTCTGTCTGGCCTTCTTGGGTCCGTGAGAGCCAGCATGCTTCCACTGGGAACTCTGTCTTTTGGTCTCTGGGTCATAGATGTTGATCCAGCTTTCATCGCATGGCATTTTTTCCAAGATTAAAACTTAATTTTATTGCATATCGTTCTTCTAAAGTGTCAGTTTGCATTTTTGAAATTCACCAGCTGTGAAAATCAGGCTTTAGTAGGGTTTATTTCAATTGCTGCTGTAGCTGTTCATTTGAACCTGAAATCATAAAAATTGGTCAGTCATCGCATAAGATGTATAGCAATAACATACTGAATTTTTAATGCCTGTCCAAAAAAAGTCTGGAAACTTATAGAAGGCATCACGTATATATATATATATGTGTGTGTGTGTGTGTGTGTGTGTACGGTGAAAGCCCTCGCAACTTAACTTTTTTATAAGCTTATGATAGTTGGGTTTTGTGTCTTTGTTTAATATCATGTCAACCCCTACAGTTTTTTAATGCCAAAGAACTTAAATGATACTATTCAACCAATAACGAAAGGGAATTGGTTTCCATAACTTTCCTAACAGTATAAGTTCAAAAGTGCACATAATAGCGTGACTGGAGTTCGAATTCATTTACTTCGA